>BSBK01006101.1:0-600000 GCA_027943335.1 Chamaecyparis obtusa
TTATCTTGAGTTAGAATTCTCTCAGGATCCTTCTGCTTAGGATTTTATCCTTATTTTGTTTGGTTATCTGATTGGGGTTTGTGATTATCTCCTCAACATGGTGGGGTAGGCCTTTGTGGTCCTACACAAACTGGTGGTAGTGATTCTTTACCATTTGAGATTCGACGTCCTTGTACCGATGCTTGATGGTGACTCTGCAGATGGTTTCCTTATGATACTTCTTCTTGATGTTTCTTTCTTATCTTCATTATTTGTAATCATGTATTAGTGTATTGCATGTGATACCTAATCTGAACATTGTATTATCATAGTTAGATTTATTATTACATACCCTGCGACATGTGCAGTGGATGTCAGTTTATTTGGATATCATGGAAGTCCATGAGAATTATATTTATTGATATCATGTAATTGCAATTTATAAGTTATGGAATCTTTTATTGATGTTAGTTCTAGTTGTGTTTTATTCTTACGTAATTCTGCGTCATGGAACCCTTAAGTCTTGTAATCTATTATGGATGTTGTTTCAATGTGAGTAAATGGTAATTGCTTCCACACTGTTGTTTATCTTGTTTGTTAACTTTAGAAAAAAAAATTGTTCACCAAACTTAGTAGCATGTTTTAGGTTAAATTCTCTTGGGTTCCCTGGTGGGGCGTTACATCCTACATATTATAGACAAATTATTGGATCTCTCATGTACTTGATGAACACTCATCCTAATATTTATTATGCAACCAAAGTGTTAAGTCATTTCA
Source organism: Chamaecyparis obtusa (assembly GCA_027943335.1). Taxonomy (NCBI): domain Eukaryota; kingdom Viridiplantae; phylum Streptophyta; class Pinopsida; order Cupressales; family Cupressaceae; genus Chamaecyparis; species Chamaecyparis obtusa. The sequence goes on from BSBK01006101.1 coordinate 757, forward strand.
TGTGTGGCCCTAAGAAGATTCACCTAATGGTTGCCAAGCATATTTTGAGATACTTGTGTTGCACTATTGGACTTGGCCTGAAGTATGAGAACGTTGAAATCAAACTACAAGGGTATTCTGATTCCGACTAGGTAGGCAATTCTAGTGATCATAAAAGTAGTACAGGATGTTGTTTCAGTTTTGGATTGGCTATGATATCTTAGTTTAGGGAGAAAAAGTTTGTAGTTGCTCAAAGTTCCACTGAAGCTGAATATATGGCTTCTTCCATGGGGGCTCATGAAGCAATATCGCTCAGAAAGTTACTAGTTGAACTATTTGGAAAACCCCTGAATCCCATCATGATTCACTATGATAATCAAAGCTGCATCAAACTTTCAATTAACCCCAATCTTTCATAATTGATCCAAGCATAAAGAGATGTCATACCATTATATAAGAGATATGGTTGATAGAGATGTTATCAAGTTGGTGTATATCAGCACTAAAGAGAAAAAACTATTGACATTTTCACTAAGCCCCTAGCCAAGTTGAAAATAGAATACTTTAGAGGTTACCTTGGTATGACTAAATTGTATTCAAATCCTTCTGAGATTGAATCTCTGCCATGTGTACTTTAATATATTCATGAATATTTTAATATTGCAATATTTATATGTGTGTTATGAAAGGTGACGATCTTTCATATAATCTATGTGTTAGGTTACTATTGTTAGGTGACGATCTCAACAATAATTTGACATGTTATCAAGATTGACTACATTAAGTTGTTGTTCCAGAATGTGTCAGATATCTTGATACTAAATTTGTTGTGTTATATCACTAAGTGTTGTCCTGAGTTGTGTCGAAGACTGTGATGGCAATCATATCATGATTGACTCTAGATTAAGTTGTTATCCTAGATAGTGTCATATATCATGATATTGAGATAGTTCTTGACTTATTATTACATGACCGACTTATTTAAATTGTTGTCTCGAAATGTGTCAGAAGTCATAACAATATGTATGTAAAAATGTAATACCTGTGATATTAGAGACTTCATTGTCATCCTAGGATCAAGGTTGTTATCTAACAGACTTCATTTAGTCGTTGTCAATGATCAAATAACTTACATTTCTGAAATATATTTCATGAGTAAGAAACTTGAAGTGATGTTGTTCAAATCCTCTTTTGCTAAGAGGGAGTGTTGAGAAATGGCTTCATTCAGGTTAAAACTTACAAGTAAATATACATATATATTAATGTGAAAATTATATATATATATATATATTATATATATATATATATATATATATATATATATATATATATATATATATATATATATATATATATATAATATATATATAATATATATATATATATATATATATATATATATATATATCTTGGTATATATCGAAAGATCCAATTTACTATCAGGTGACCCGATACATAACCATGTTGCAAGGACTGTATTTACTATCAGGTTACCTGATACTTATCCATGATGCATGGGTGGTCCCACAATAGTGTGTCCCACATTTTTAGACATGCTTATTTTCGCTGAAATAACACATTTTTAATAAAATATGATGATTTAAGGCTTGAGAGGTTCTATTTGAAGGAATTAATTACAAATTCTTAGCTCAAAGCCTCTTAGATTAAAAAACAATGATATAACATCTATACTCCTCATTCATACCTACAATGGAGTCTCCTTTGCACCTATTAAAATACTGACAAAAAATCACTTCGACTTTATGTTTTAGCAGATTAAATGAATCCATTTGAGAAATCTATCTATGTAGTATGATGCTATTCGGAACAAGCTTTCTAATGAATATAAATTTTAATATGTATATTGAGTTCATTATCACTTTTAAATATTACTTTAACTAAACATAGGCTGTTTGGTCATTCAACAACCTGTCTCTTCAAGACTTCGGGAAAAATAGTAAATTACAAAAAAAAAATTATGAAAAATATGTTAGAAAAGAGTATTTGTCTTACCTTTCTATTAAAAAAATAAAAAATAAATTTCGATATACACAGATCAAGTTAGAGTGATCCAAGTGACCTTATGTCTAAATTACAATTACTGTCACTTTAGAACTTAATGAACTATGAAATATTGACACAAAATGAATGAAACCTATTGCATCCTTTAGATATTGAAGTTACAAATATAATCTCGAAAGAATTACATAGTTAGAATTTTAAAAAAATAAATTATGTTGATCCAAGTGACAATAACTCCTTAAAAACACATTTTTTCACACAAACCACTTTTCGAAGGAGAAGAAAAAATGAATTTTAATTTTTTTTTTTAAATATACTTAGAAACTAGAAAGAAAATTCTAAAAGACTCTAGTTTACATAATCTTCTAATTTGTAATAGTTTTGAGGCAACAGGTGTTCGAAGTGAAGTTATTTCTCATAATGTTGATCTTTGTGTCAAAGTTGGCCAAAAAGTGGGACACACTATTGTGGGACCACCTGCATACAAATAACATTGATATTGTTAATGATCGGTATCACCGGTAGTTGACATGAACAAAGATTAATGATTGTCAACATCACTGATAGTTAAGCATGAACAATGATTAAAGGTTTGTCTATGTAGGGACATGACCCTATGTGGCATAAGCCATGTACGGTCATGTCTCTATGTAGACATTTAACCTTTCAATATATTACTTACATATATATCATTGTATGATTGTTATGGGAAATCATCAATAACAGTGTATATGTAATTACCACAACAAGCATATGATTTCAATAATCTCTGCAATTATAATATTTGATGAGCTATGTAAATGTTATAGTAAAGATTAGTCTGCGATAAATTCTGTAAACAAAAAATTTAAAGACTAGATTAAATTTCTCTATATTAAGATTTGAATTCCATAACACCATCACAGACATGGATTAACAAACTATTGGTCCACACAATAAAAAATAATCATCATCATAAATGATACATTACATCACTATGTGGCTAGGAGCTAGCCAACCGACAAGGAAGAGGAACCATTTGTCTAGAAACATAAATAACTAGTTTTGTACAACACTTAGGACATATAGAAACCATTACAAACTATTCGCCACAAAGGATATAGTTATCTTAGGATATAAAAAAAATTACATTTTTTAACAATCCTCATCGCATGCACATACAATCATATACTTAGTTACTATATGACAGGATAATACAAACAAAATTAAACATGGTATCAAGGGTAAGGAAGATACCTTCAAAAAATTTTACAACTGGATACAACAAAAGGGTTAACCACTCTAAGGAAAACAAGACACTAAGAGAGTACTCAAAGAAACACCTAATAGAACCCAGGCTCTGATACTAAACGTACCGCCCTGCTATGGAACTTGATAGGACAACTTTAAATTAATATAATCATGAAATAATTTTTTTCTTTAACCATTACAATTAACATTTACACTCACTGACAACATCATGTCCTCTTAGGTTCCTTGACGTCACTACATAGCAATGCATAAACAAACAAACACCTTAAACGTAAAGTGCAAACATTAGATTGATAATGCTATATCCATTTATTAAACCTGTAAATTCATCAACACATAGGTATATACCATGTTTACAATCTTTTATAGGAGTATAGACTACAATGCCAAAATCTTTTCTACATCATATATTTCACATTACAATAATGATCATCTATTAAGAAGTTGGTATGAAGGTACAATGAAAAATTTCTTGGAATAATATAGCAACTATCCAAAAACCATGAATTAAATCACAAATCTTGATGAAAAAATATTTTCCACCTAGCCACATGGAACCTTGAGGCCCGCTCCCCAAAGCTAGGAGATAACAAAAGGCCTCACACCACATGAAAAACCACATCAAAGGAAAACACAAGAAGACCAAACAAGACATGACATATGCTTAAAGAACACATATGACATATCTCAAAGATACACATGGGATGCCACAAGACTCCACATTATACCAGAAGTGAACCACGAGATCAATTGAGGGAATCCTAAGACACATACTGGATAGTATCATCACATATCTCCCACTCCCGAGTTACAATCAAAATAACAATAAACAAAAATATTCCAATTCCATCAAATCCAAGTAACCACAAAACAAAGTTTAGAGCATAGAAACTAAGGACCATCGATGGAATCCATAAATATCATCATAATAAGAGGAACTGGAAACCATTATCACGTATGTACATCATAATGAGAATCTCTTAGGAAATCTCCAAGTCTCAAACATAACTATAATCTAGATACAACATAGCTAATGTATAAGTCCTCTTTTGGATCCATCTCATCAAATTGGATACTTAAGATATCCTCGATGTATCAAATGCATAATTAGGATCCAAGAGCACCAATAAACCATAGTACAATAAAAAAAAATGGTCACTAAATAACATAGTAGATCAAGAGAACCACACTCAATAAGACAACATTAAACTAATTTCAACAATAAGATGCCAACAAACATAACAGGGACCCTCATGCAACCTCAATTATATAATTAGGTCCAACAAACATATAACAATAAAACTCTATATTTCACATGGAAATCAATAGTTCCATGAAAACTTTAATGAAAATATGCAAAATAGAAAACCACAACAACCTCAGCCTCTAGTTATATGAGGAAAACCCAGACACCAAACCTGCAAAAGATGATTGTAAGACACAAAAGTCAAACACAAAAATATCAATGACAAAAGATACACAAAACACAATTACACTACCTATATTTATTTTCTAGTATCGTTGTGCATAGGCAAAATCTTTGTAATAGCCATAAAAGCTTATATTGACCCAAAATACGACACATATCATACAACCTATTATAAAAAATTATATTTCTCTTGTTAAACATTTATTCACTAACCATCGACTCACCCTTAGCAAAATGAATAAAAAACTAAATGACTCACCCTTAGCAAAATGAATAAAAACTAAACGATGGTATGTATCTTATTCGCTGACAACAAAATCAATCTTATTTTGTAAATGAAGGCATTAATTTTTAGGAATAAGATAGAACAAGTATTTGTTATTAATTGAATCGTCTTGAGTACATATAACTTACATGAATCAAACTATACGAAAATAATTATATCCATTTAATCTCATGACATGAATAGGGATCTTATAAGGAAGGATAATACCACTTAATAATCTATTTCAAGTCTTATACTTTTAAATCACTTTCTAATTATTTAACTAAGTACTGAATATTTATTTAATTAGACATTTCCTATAAAAATTTATTAAAATTTAAATCTAAAACTTTACTAATTATCTCTGAAGGTAAAATATTCTACTCTTTTAAAGAACTTAACATTATATTTTTACCTATATATCAACTTAAGTCTGAAGTAATTGATATCTTAAAAATATATTGAATAATCAATAGTTTTTTACAATACATTCATAAAAAGATCTATGATTTCCATCTTCAAAGTAGAAGCAAAACAACATATCTTCGAACAAATTCTTCTTATCAAATAATAAGAGAACCTTGTCATTAGCTTAACTTCTATATATAATTCAAGATACACAAACTATTTCCGGCCTCTAATCATAAAAACAAATGCCCAAAACTAAATGCAATCAACTATAAGAAAAAGGACAAATCTCATATAAAGAATAACCATCCCAAACTAAGACAGAATTCGAACAAAAAATAATAATTTCAATTCATGATTGATAACCTATAGAACTCACTTTCCACACACAAATTCAATTGACTTCATGAATAGTCAACATACTACTCTAGTTGCCTATTAACACCGCATACTAAACATTTCATAGCTCATGTGCCTCACGTCAAATTCGAAGCATAATATTTTGACATTTTGTATTTAAAAAAATTATTAAAACAATGTAAAGTATTCAAGCTTGTCCACACCGATTCTCTGTCCTCAACTACAAGACATATAGAACCCGAATTCGATTACTATTAGAAATATTTATCAAGTATTTCTTTAATTAGAAATAGAAATAGACAGAAATGGTGAAACCAATTGCAGATTAAAGAACATCAGTATTCTTTGTACAAGGAAGACGTATAACAGTATATTTATCAAGTATTGATGCAAGAAATCAAATACTTGAATCAGATTCATACAAATTAAATGTCATGGTCCTCTCCAACAAAACAAACACTATTTCAGATCAGCAAGCACTCAACTGCTAATTATTTTTTCTTCACAGTCCGATTTCAAAATGCACTCAATCAATGTTAAAACAGTGAACATATTGCAATTAAAAATCAGACAATTGTAGCAAAATAATAATCTGAAATTGATATTGCAAGAAAGATTGTTCCACTTTGTATGACAAAGCAGTGAACATATTGTAGTTTAAAATCAAACCATTGTCCAAAATAATAATCTGAAATTGATACTTGTTTGCAAATGGCTTAGTTATGAAACCCTAATATTTTGACATACAAACCTAACTTATAGAAATAAATTCTCAACCATGTCTAACCTAACTTGATTTATTAAATGTAAAACTAATTATAACCTTTCTTACAGAACATGTAAGTTATACACCTCCCGAGATAAAAGGATCTATTGATCTTTGCTCCACTTCCCCTTCTATTAATATAACCAGGATAATGTTCTCTCTGAAAACTAACAGACTCCTTTAAATATAGCCCATTATTTTCTGCTGCTTCTTTTAAATTCCATTTTTCGTAGGGTCGCCCCACCTTGTTAGTAACATGGATTTGTCCATTAAAGCTCAAGAGCTTTTTAGCACTTTTGAAAAACTTACTGATCAACTCATTGTTCTTCTTGATGGCTTCTTCACTGCATTCCCCACCGGCAAAATAGCCTGCATGAGGGAGATTGAAAACAATTCTATCAAACCTGCTCCTCCTTAATCTCCAGAATTTCTGCAGTCTGGTTGCATCCACCCCATGCATCACTATTGCTCTACGCCTTTGCAAGTTCCAAATTGAACGAGGAGCTCTATTATAAACCCTATAAACTTTCTCTGCTTTCACAACATTGAAAAGGAGAGTCAAAAAAATCGGGAAGATAAAAGATAATAGAGCATAATTTTTATTTATTTATTTTTATGTTCTGATTGATACCTTCGCTATCAAGTGAGGTTGCTATGATGTTTCCTGCAGATTTAAATGCAGAAGCCAAAGCTGAAGAAAATGAGAAATCGCCTTCTCCAACTAATAAAATGCTTTGGGAGCTTGAATAATGCATTAGATTCCTCTCCACCCAGGGTCGGCCCTGCCAAGAAGAGGCAATTAGTTTTATCAAGATTTCGATGATATTTTACTTTAAGTTTTTAATTTAATATATGGTTAGTTATTCTCATCAAAAAGAGTTTTCCAATACCCTACTCTTTTAACATCACCTACATAAATTCTTATTCCTTTATTCTGTAGTTTTCCAAGATCAATATCTACCGTATCTTAACAACTTCAACATAATCTTTAGAATCTCAGTTGCCGAACACTCTGAAAAACTCTCAAAACTCCACAACATTAAAATCGGAATATTATCCCCCCGTTCGTAATTATGTCCAAGAGAAAGAAAACTTACCTCATAATAGCTCGCATTTCTACCATATGCAATATTTTCCATGGTTGAGTGTAAAGAACTTTGGCTAGCAGCTGCAAGCTTATCCCACAAACAATATAAAATGGAAAATCTAAACACAACGAATTAATTTTCCACAAACTTTATTCGGATGAAATAGAGTATAATATATGGTCTTTTTCCTTTTGAGCGGGCATTTAATAATCGATATTCGGACTGTCGGCGCAGCCATTTTCCTTCCTCCGTCCAATTAAAGTAAGCGTCTGCACTCAGTCGGCTTATACAAGTATAATTAGCTTAGTTTTGTGTTTTTTCTCTTATGTTAGATTAGTTTTGTGTTTTTTCTCTTATGTTTTCTTTCATTTTAATGATGTATTGTGGTGTGATTTGAAATATTAGATGTAGTAAATTATTGTACAATGAAATCTAAAAGTTGTCAATCATATAGATTCTGAAAATTTATATATCTAGAAGTTGTAAGCAAAGGAGGCTTAACTTTGGAGGAAATTTTCTGATGGGTGGTCTCCCTAGAAGTCTACATGTTTCCCCTGTGTGAGCATCACCTAGATGCAAAGAGTGCGAAGTGTTCATTCATTCTCATGAGAGATGGGTTCCTGTGAACCACTCCTAAAGAAACATAGGTCAATGAGTTTGACTCAAAAACTACACAGTTGAATGCTGATAGCAATATCACAATCTAATATCATCAGTAATAATTAGTTAAGAGACTAAAATATGAATATAAAGTCTTGTATATCTGCATTTTCTTTATGCCTGGGTTGAAACCTAATATTTATTTTCTACATTTAAACTATCTTTAATAAATAAATAAAAAATAATATACTTATCTTTAAAAAAGAAAATCTACTAATGTTGAAAGATATCCTTCCCAAGATGTTTATTCAACTCATTTATTAATTTTTCCATGGAGATTCAAACTCCTAGTGCAGCTTTGAAGACACAAAAAAAAACCCTAGCCTTAGCCTACTTGGCGCACATAATCGAGAGCGCACTAATCTGGAGAAGGCCTTCACAAAGTAGTTTAGCTATCCCATATGAAAACACGAGTATTGTATTTATATACATTAATTTATTTGTGTCGGCTTTATTTATCTCTCCAAAATAGTTACGGAATACACAATTAAACCCTCAAAATTAAGAAACATACATTGATTTTCTTGAGCTATTTTGGTGCTTATTTGAATCTTAACAAGTGCCAGATAGTGGCCAAGTACTTGCCTTTAGTAATTAATTTTAATTTTAATTTTTAATATAAATTTAATCTTAATTTTAATAAATTTATTATAATATATTAGATACTTTAACTAATTATATAATTATAATTTTTTATATAATGATAATTGTAGTAATGAATAATTTTTAAAATTATAATTATATAAACAATTATTGATTGCAAATTATAATTAATTTAAACCTTAATTTTAATTTTATTTGTAAATATAACAATAGTGCTAATTTTATTTTATTGAAATATTTTTTATTACATATGATTAATATTATTGTATATATAATATTGTATTATTATATTATACATAAATTATAATTATAATATAATATATTTAGAATGTATAATAATTATAAATATAATATTATTATTTTATTTTATATTATAATCTATATTATAATAATAATATATAATAATTTATTATTTTTATTTAAAATTTTCAATTAATTATAAAATAAAATATGTATTTACTATGTTTAATTGGTTCACTCAACTTCAAATGATTTAGCCTATCGGCAAGTACTAATAAGAAGCACAATAATAGGTAGTACTTGACTTTTGTTATATAATTAATTATTATTTTAATTTTAATTTATATGTAAAATGATTTGTAATTATAAATAATTATAAAATTATACTTGTAATAATAACTTGGTTTAACTTTATAAATAATTATAATATACTAATTATAATTAATTTAAGTTATAATTTTTTTACTTATAATTATATTATAAATAAAATAAAATTTATTGTTATACTTTACAAAATAATTTAAATTAACATAAAAATAAAATAAAATTAACTACAATTTATAATTTTTAACATTAAATTAATTATAATGAAAAAAAATTACTTATTGCTACCTCTGAAATAAAATTTTTTTCGTTAATAAATTTGTTTTTCATTCAATATATATATATATATATATATATATATATATATATATATATATATATAATTAGTTTTTATTGGATGGTCAATCTTTTCACTCATCGTGCTTTTTTTTCATCATAATTTTTTCAAATATAAAAGGTGCATATTATTTCTATAGAGCATGGAGTGTATTCTATAGAGTTCAAAAACATGCACACCATCTCTTACAATATTCCTCATTCATTCAACTTTTAATCTCTTCCTTTCCTTTCCTAGTGGTTATTAAAATGAGTTCACAACTTCTTGTATGATTGGAGAAAGACCTCTTCGAAAAATATATATATAGATAGTCATAAGAAAATAGATATGGTTAACACAAGATATCAAAAAAATATACTCATAAATCATAATACATAAGTGTAAATTGCAAACAATGTTAATACTTCTAAGAGAAGTAGTAGAACCTTTAATACATTATCGATCCTACAAATGACAAAATATGATATGTTAAAATATAAACACATAGAAACATTTATAAAAAAAACATATTACATACATAGATATAAATAAATTGAAATCATATCTCAAGAATTGGGGAGAAATGAAAAAAGATTAAGCATTCTAGAGGTTGTAGTTTAGAGTTTTAGGCAAAGTAGGATCACTAAATATAAGTAACAAGAGAAAGACAAAATGAGTAGGCTCTCATCAATTAAAGGAGAAACTCTCTAAAACTACCCTATTAGACATACCAAGATTGAATTTGAAATAAGTTCAAATCGTGGTATAAAAGTCATAAAAATAGAAGATGGTAAGATTCTTTAGATCTCGGTCTTTAGGCTAGGCTAGTAAGAATTATACAAATAATAATTATTTACATATAATAAATAAATTAGAACTATAGTCAACTCAAACTATCCAGAGATCAATTTTAATGAATCATCCATTGATCAATCTATACATTTATTCATAGGTCTAGTGACACACCCTCTTTTATTAAAGGTATTAGTAAGGTAAAAATCAATAGAGCATAATCATATAACCTACACTTCATAGAAAGTTTGGCTGATAAATAATAAAGATCTATAAATTTTAACACGAGGGCTTACAGACAATAAAGAAGAATAAAATTAGAATTAATAATATAATATATAATTTAATAAATGTCATAGATTCAGGACATAAAACAACTCATATTTATAGATATTTAGAAGGGATATAATCCCTCAAAAATTTTAAACTTAATCATAACACTCTCGAGAAACTAAAATGATCATGAATTAAGATTTTGGGAAAGCAACATTAGAATTTATCATTACAAAAGGAAAAAAGCACGCCAATCTATGATTAAAGGATGCCAGAAAATCTTGAAGAAGGATACACATTAATGCGAGAAATTTTTAGAAAAAATACCTACAACTCATCAAGCATGGAGAAATGTGTACTCTCATAGAATTAATTAAGCTACCATTACTCATTCATAATTACTTTACAAATTGGTTAGTTCTAGCGTCATCATGTAGTATTATAGAAATCCATCATATTCACAACGATTCATATTCCATCCTTTATGCCTATTTAAACAAAGGGCTAGAGGATAAAATTAACAACAAATAGCTTCAAAAACTTGGTACTAGTCTATAGCTAAGGTAAGGATTCCTAGCCATATATTTGACATCTTCCTTTTGGTTTATCAACGCTTAGTAGTTTTGTATTTTACTATAGGAAATGTATACTAATGTTAGAACCTTTCACACCTCTAGAAATAGAGAAATGGCTTTTAAGGGTAGTATCAAACTAGAAAGGTGGACTAGAATTCTTAAACCCACAAATGATATGATCAGGAGAGCAACAAAACTAGCCTTGGGGGAATCACATTTTGACTATAGTTTTACTTTGTGCACTAATGGGGAGCTAGTAGGCACCTTCATTGCTTGTCTATTAAGGGAAAGAACAAACAAAGTGAGTACAATTTCCCTATGCAGGAAGATTTTCATCGACAAAATCCTAGGAGGGTTAGAATAAGGGTTATCAAGCATAAATTTTAGGCAACAAATTCCATACCCAGAAGACTATATGAGGGAAGAAATTGGAAGCTTGGAACACAAGGATAGATTTCTATGAAGGTCATGTCTAGTATTTAAAGAAATAGACACCTTTGAAAAACATTGGGAAGAAATCAAATGAGATCTAGAATTCCTACTCTGATGGACGCATGTCATCCCATCAAAAAATACGGCATGGTTGTCTCAATATTTTGAGGCCGAAGGCTTTCAGGTTCTGTCCTCTTTCAAAGAAAGGAACCTTGGTAAGATACAGGTGATGCCTCCTATTTTCATTAAAAAAAATGGCTAAGCAAGAGCCCGAGAAAAAAGAGAATGAAAAAGAATCCAACCTTGAGCCATATGCTAGAGGAAGAAGAGAACTCTGATGAGGAGATTATGGTTTTCAAAAAAGAGAAAAAGGAACCATTTTTATTATGAGGCTATGAAAGGTCTAATATACAATATACCAGGTATCTCTTATAATATAGATTATGTAGAAACAAACAATTGTGGGTAGGAAATAATCTTATTAGACAGACTTTTAAGCATTCTCCAGCTAGAGATATTTGGAAATTTTGGTTTTCATTATGAAACTATTATAAGACTAATAAAGATAGAAGATAATAGTAGAAACAATATTATGAGTAATTATGTGTTGTTTTTTGGCTAAAAAGAAATGAAGTGGAAATGGATAAAAACTCTAAAAGGCCAAGGAATGGTAGAAAATCCTAGTACTCGATATCATTGTTGGGATTTTCAAAAAGAGGAAATAAGTGGAAAACTGAGGAAACTTTCTTTTATCAAATCTTAGAAGCATAAGTATAAGTTCTTTTTCCTAGGACTAGTCTGTGAAACCAATGAAAAGAGAAAGAGTAATCATGATAAAGTTTTCTTTTCTTTGGTTAAATGTTGAAGGTTATGGGCATGTAAAATCAACAAAATGAACAAAGAACAAAGAACAAAGTTCCTTTGAATTACTATCTATCTAAAATATCTCATTTGTAAATAAATTAATAAGAAATTTCTAGGCCAGAATGTATGGAAATCACCTAGGATGATATTAGTGACCTTCATCAATAAGTTTTAATCTAGTTTAGTATACTTCATCTCACATTTTAACCAAACAATTATTTTTTCATAGTAGTGCATTAAAATTAGTGTGATAATTTCTTTAAGATAAGGGGATCTAAAGATGTATGATCTATGATTAAAATTGAAAAAACAAAAAGTTCTAATGACAAGCTCTGTTTTGTCTTTTGCAGTAGATATTGTATAGAATTTTTGAAGGTAACTTGGTTAAATCTCATAATAAAGGGGGATGCCTGAAGGATTATAATAAAGAGTCTTCTTCTTAATACAATGTTATGGTTTTATGTCCTACTTCTTGGTAAAAAAGAAATGGAATGAATATTGCATAAGGTAAAGGAATCACATCATAAACACCTAACATTATTCTCTGAGCTATCAGAAAAAGTAATGCTGAAGGAATATCTAAGGCAAACTTCTTGTAAATAGAATATTTTGTTTTATCTTGTGGCCATTCTATGATAATAGAAAATAAATAATTAAAGGTTTGTCCCTTATTTTTGGCAAATTGTTGATTGTACTCAAAATAGTAGTCATCATAAGGAAAATCTTCTAAGGAGTAATATCTAGAAAAAGAGGTGTGTCCATGTTGAAGACACAAACACAACTGGTCAAAACCAAAAGATGAACACGGTAAAGCACAACTGCTTTCTAAATTATTTCTATGTTTGTGCATCTCTTGCATGCTTTACTTTTATTTTATCAGATGCTTAAGAAGGCTATTAAGGAGTTTTTAATGTATGTATTCTCTAAATCTTTATTTAGGGAAATGGCAATGGTGAAAGATAGAATCTCCTGGAGTGTCCTTATTTAATTGTTGATATTTTGTATTAGGTCTAGTAACTGTAAGGGAAACAATTGGACAAAGGAGTGATATAGTTAAAGATGGCCTAACGTCCCAAAAAGAAATAGGGACTCGCATAGCCCTCAAGAAACTATATTTATGCTTAACTAGTAATTGGAATCCAACAAAAGAGGTGGAGTTAAGATCCAAGCTACAGTCATAAGCACAAACAAAACAAACTAAAACTTAGATCATTAAAATGGAAGCATCACCTCAAGAAGATGGTTTCAGCCCCAAAATTAATTGAGCCCCTAAATATATTTCAGGATAATAGGAGTATTTTCATACTACTCCTATCTAAATGGAAAATCAAAAAATAAAAGGCTTGTTAATATATAATTTATCTTTTAAGAGTGATTTTAGCATCTTAAGGTAACAAATTTAGTCCTTATAAACTAACATAGTAAAAGGTAAAGGTTAATTCATGTTATTTTTATTTAGATATAGTTGACTCCTGATATCCTAAAGGTTATAATAGCTGGGTTATGACTACAAAGACTATACTAACAAGTGAATATAGTATATATACATAGTATTTTGTGCAAGATATAATTATTGTAGGTACTTTGATTAAAGATTTCTAGAGTTTCTTAAAAAGAAGTGGCTACTTTTTCAGGAGGGATATGGAGATTGTTCAAGATTAGCCATCGGACTTTGTTAAAAGATATGGGCTTGTATGATGTAATCATTAAGACTAATCTTTGGCATTCCTCAAATAGGGAAAGATATGTTGATTATATTTTATCTAAATAGGGGAATGCCTCTATCCTTTTTGTTTGTAAATAGGGGAATGCCCCTATATATATAACCATGTGGGTGGGTGTTTGAAGTTGGGTACCAATTCCACGAAAGTCTGCAAGAGGAAAAATTTGCAATAAAAAATGGGCGCCCATTTTTTACAAATCAGGCACCCATTTAGGTTCGGGAGCCCAATCCATTTTCAAAAATTTGGCGCTCGTTTAGGATCAGGCACCCAAAGCAAAACAGGTGCCCGATTTTTATAAATCGGTGCCCGTTTTGTAAAAATTGAGCGCCCATTTCTAATATCTATTTATTTTAATTTTTTAACTGATTTCTTATCATTTTCATCTTCAAAAAATGGGATCGATTTAACAGAGCTCGGGTGCCCATTTTAGCTTCTCCTACCGACCCTCTCTGCCATTTTTTTCGTGTTCCAGGTACGTACTATTATTTTTTATTATTTTTTAGTAAAAATTGTAGTTTCAAGTTATTTTTAATTAAAAAATATAGTTTAATGTTGTTTTCAAAATTATTGTATAAATTTAATTACATTTTATCTTTCAGGTAGTTCTTTTTTATTTTAATTTACTTTGTAAATTACCGTACTAAAGTAGAAAACTAGTAAAATTTAATTATACAAAATTACATTACAAAACCCTATGTAGAAAACCAAAACCCTAGGCAGTAAAACAAAAATGTAAACCTATACAAAATTAAATTACGAAACCCTAAACTTAGAAAACCAAAACATAAATTTAGAAACTCTCTCTCTCTCTCTCTCCTCTCTCCTCTCTCTCTCCTTTTTCTCTCTCTCTCCCCCTCTCTCCTCTCTCTCTCTCTCTCTCTCTCTCTCTCTCTCTCTCTCTCCCCCTCTCTCCTCTCTCTCTCTCTCTCTCTCTCTCTCTCTCTCTCTCTCTCTCTCTCTCTCTTTTAAGTTTTAATTATTTTAGTCTTTCAAGTTGTAAGGTAAAATGTATTTTACAGTATGTTAATTGTAATGTATTTTATAGTATGTTAGTTATAAATTATCATGTTTTTATATGTACATAGATTGGCAATATGGATATTTTCACATTGATGAGCTTATAGGTCAACATGCACCACCACCTCCTCCTCCCTCCTCCCTCCACCTCCACCTCCACCTAGAGAGTCAAGAGATAATATTAGGAGAAATGTAGAGGTGAGCATTAGAGATATAAATATTATTAGGAACGATCCCTATCCATCTGCCTAGCTACTACGCCTTGCAGATAGCATGCAAGGCATAGTAGGTTTCGTACACACATTAGACTATGAGATTGATAGTTGAGTCATGGAGGGAGAGTATGCATGTATATTATGTTGACGGCCTATCTTATAAAGAGGTTAATAAATTAAAAATTACAAAAATTGATTTGGCACGCTATTTTTTGAACCCTACAATGGGTGAGCAGATACTTCGCAAGAAGCCATGTATTTTGATTAGATGGTGTAGACACCTCGGCATAGCAGAGCATTTTTGGGAGTGGTGGTGGATGGTATTTGACCATCCACCACACGCTAATCATGAGGTCCCACTTTATTTTTTGAAGAAATTATGGGCTGAATTTGACTTGGGTAAGAAACCCAATTATTTTGACATGAGAGGATTTCAGGGGGTTGGTCGGGGCATGCCACGGGATAGGCCAGGGGCCAAATTGAGTGACAGAACTAGAAATTATGTGCACAATGAGCCTCATGTTCCTCTTCCATCTCTTATACTTCCTGCACCTATCCATCATCGAGCAGTGCAATCATTATAATACCCCAAAATTGGCACATTATAATTTCAATCAATTTTGGTGTGTTTTCTTCAATTTTACATCATTAAAGTCCTATTTTACTAGGCAATTTTTTCTCTCCTACCTGACTTTATTTGACTTGGTGTCAATTGCAAAAACCCTAAATTGCATTAATCTCACACTATAATTAATTCCTAAGTATTCGACTTTATTGGCTAAATAATCCCTATGATAAATTAATTTAATTCTAAAGTCCTAGGTGCTTTAAATTAAATTAAACCCACCCCATTTAGCTAATGCACATAAAAGGAATTAATATTATTTGGTTATTTGAATGGATTATCTTTATTTGGATTTAACAATTCAAATTATTCGAAGGGTCACCCATATGTGGCAACAATTCGTTCTTTTAATCAAATAATCCTTCAATATTTGTCTCAATTGGAAATGAAGAGTCGACTGTTTCATTTCAATAAACTCTTCATCCTCTCTCCGAGCTTGTCTATATTATGAACCTCATTTTCTCATTTTGAGGAGGCAATTGTGAGAGTATCAAAACTATAGTCAATTTTTGTTTCAATTATTTCATATTTCCAAGCTTTTATTGCACATTAGTTTAATTCTCATTTAGTGTAATTGCATTCTCAAATTAGTGTAATTTACTTATTGTTATTAGCTTAATTCTCATATCTCTTTCAAGTTCCTAGATTAAATCTGCATTTCATTCTTAGATTAATTGCATCTTCATCTTAGATTAATTGCAATTTGTTTATCTTTCAAGCTTTCAAAAATCCTTCATATTAGCTTGGTCTTTTGGTTGTTGGCTCTCATTCTGAGAGAAATTCAAACACCCCAGCTAATTAGAAGGCAACAAGTCAAATCAATAGAATCTTGCAAATTGATTAATTCATACTCACCTTCGTGATTCGATGATTGAGAAATGACTATGTTGTGTATATGGCTGGATTAAAGGTCCACGTTCAGCTATAAATGTTCTAGCGCACACCATGGGGCAGAAAAATCATTTATGACCTCACTCTCAAAAAATTTCTAATAAGGAATTTGAACTCTTCCGTACATTCGTACTTCACTGTGTATGGAATTTCGCATGAAATTTCATAGCGTGTCGCGTGAAGTTTTGCTCCTAATAGCATTCTATCGTGCAAAGAAACACTTTATCGTGTAGGTCCTTGCATTTTCTCGCATGCAGTGCAGTACTTTCTCCCGCGAAGATTTTCCATCAGTCATTAAATTTTCCAGATTCTGCAATTTACTGTTACTTTTTCCTGACATTTACTTTCTACTATTGATTTCATATTTCTGATTTTTGCTACAACGTAACAGTGGTCTGTAGGTCACTTGCCAAAGATCATAAAAATTTGCTAACAGTTTGCTTACAAGATGATTGTAGAAGACTTTTAAAATATTGTGCTTGTTTTATTGCTTTCACCACATAGTATAACTAGGGCTTTGTTAAAATCAAGGGAAAAGATCACATAGTGAAAAGATCAAAGGATTGGAAGCAGAAATACAATTGAGTACCAATGCAGCTATAACCGAGCCTCATGCTTTCTTAACGCACATTCACCAAGTTCAAGAACTCTGGTGGTTGATAGCAGATTTGAAGAGACAAGAAGAGCACATAACAGATCAGGTTACTGAGTTGCAAACCAAACTCATTCCATACCTAAAATTTTTTGAAGTTCATATTGTCAAAACTGAGCTACTCATTGCAACACTGGAGATTTCAGTGTTAGATAACATCTTTGACATGCATGCACAAGTCGGTCTTGAGCACATCGCTCTCACCAACTTGAAAGAGGAATGGGACAACCTCTTGGAGTTAGTGAAGAAAACCCATCAGCATATTTTTGACAAGATGTGAGTATACTACTTAATTTTTGTATTTGGCATTACTATCAAAAAGGGGGAAAACAATGTATCAGCTGTTATGCCAAATATGTACATAGATGCTATGTATACTACATATTACCGGGAGCATGCACCGCGAGGGAGTACTTAGTACTTAGAAAAATTTTGATGTATTTATGTATATGGAAGAGATATAAGTTATATAGAAAATTTTGTCTATATACATTCAAAGTTTTGATACTAATGCCAAAGGGGGAGATTGTTATCTCTATTGAGCTTTTAAGGTTGTCATTAGTACCAAAGGTTTGTAAAGATATCGGTCGGTCACTTACATTGAGCTAATAGGTAACATGAAGTAGAACAGACTAGTCAGTAAAGCTTATATACTAAGCAGCAGACATTTTACCGAACACCAGCAGACAGCAACACCGATAGACAATAAACACCGAGCATCACAATATACACCAAGCAGTTTATACAGTGTTTATCGAGGATCACAGAAAATGGCATAGTAATCAAAAATGGCACATTCTTCTATGCAAATGGTTACAACGGTTCATAAAATGTTTTACCAAGATCGAGGAACATTTAATGTGATGATATTCATTAATGCAATGTATATCTTTTGTAATAGTTGATCTAGGTTATTATTGTACACCGTAGATCTTAGGGTTATGACTGTGGTGTGTAACCTAATTTTGTTAAAGCGAAAAAAACATAACACTATATATTTGTGTGTTCGCATCATTTTTGGTGTGAGCTGATATATGAATCATGGAGCACTTGAAGCAATTTCCTAACTTCAAGTCTATCAGTTAACAGAGCAAAATCGAGTATAGAGGAATTCAGATTGAGTAGAATCAGTAGAGGCTATCGAGCAGTTTAGAGCAGCAATTCATCACAAGTAAGGTGATATTTTATCAGAGCTTATAGATCTATATCAAACAATTGAGTTGTCAAATAGCAAATAATTACCTATTGCTTTCTGACAATTGTAATAGAGTTTTGGATAAAATCTCTTAACAGAGTAGACTTAACAGTCTTATGTAAATCTCTTAACCGAGTGCACACTTCTTTAGTGTTGTTAAAATCCTATAACTAGGTAGATCTAGTCAATCTAACATGTCACTCCTAATAGGGTGAGATCACCAGAAGTGATCAAAACTTGTAACCCTAACAGGCAAACCTTTTCTATCTACAATAGTGAAGAATTTGTAGGTGTCATCCCCACCGCAGTTATAGCTGTATTTGTACTCAATTGTTATAGCTATTAGATGAGGCTAAGTAAGTTATAGCAGCTATAACTTGAATCTGAGTAAATAGTGATACTCAATTGTTATAGCTATTAGATGAGGATAACCTTGTCATAGCTATAACTTGTCCTACTGATTCATGAGTAATAGCTATAACTTGTCATACTGATTCATTAGATTCAAGTTATTTTTGTTGGTTATCACTATTTACAGTTATAGATCATGTTGTTTACTTACTTAAGTTAAATGGATGATTGATTCATGCAATTAGATTCAAGTTATTTTTGTCGGTTATCACTGTTTACAGTTATAGATCTAAAAGGTTTACAAGTGAAGTTTTGAAGGCACTGATTCACCCCTCCCCTCTCAGTTCCTATCTCTCCTAATTCCAACAAGTATAACTAGGGCTTTGTTAAAATTTCTTAAGGGTCCTGATAGCAAAGTAGGGGAATAGGCTCTTCATTACATGGAAGTGATGCCCATGGATAAAACCAAGACCTAGATGTTGCTAGAATGATGGATACCTGGGGAAGAAAAGCAAGGTAGTGAATCTTTAGCACATCTACTTGTTAGGGGATTATGCTCTTCTCTCTTTGAGAGAACCAGAAACCCAAAAGCTTGTGGATTTGGTAGAGTGAAACTAGCTCGGTGATGAATATGCTTGATGTGTTTGGGTAAGGTGAAGAGGTAGAGAAGTATGCTCTTCTCTCTTTGAGAGAATCAAAAAATCCGACCCTCAAATCCAAGCCAAGTTGTGTCACCTTTAGAGGGCCTGCTGGAAGTTGAACCTCCGGGAACGACCCAAGTGAGTACACACCTATTGCCAGTGATTCCACCTCACTATAATAAAGAATGTTTTGTTGATTCTAAAGACTCCAAAACCATGTTAACTTCCTTCTCTTGATTTTGACTATCATCTTGAGAAGGCTCCGTCTATTGTATTGAGCAGTGTCGTTCCTAGCCCTGCTTGCAGGGGTGTATGACTTTCGGGTGTTGGTGTGGCTGCAAGGCCCTAGCCCTATATCGAAGGCATCAAAGGTTAGTGTGAATGAAAGCCAACTAAAAAGATTTCCTAGTTAGTTTCCTACCTAGATCACCTTCGAAAGGAGACATAATATTTGCGCGAGGAGGGGAAGAATCTCTCCCGTAGATTCTCACCATAGGCATGCGCCTGGATGTTTGAAGGTGGTATATTACACTAGCCCCTACTTCAAGGGTAACCTTTGAACATATACTATTAAGTCCTTGGAAACACCCAAAACATGGGCATCCTCTAGGGGGTGAGGTGAACACATGCGCATAAGCTGTGAGGCATAGATTTTATCTTCTCACCATTTTTTTTGTAGGGATAACTATGTGTTTGTTATCGAGTCTTAAACTTGTCCATCATGATTAAACAAAGACTCCCATGATACTACCAAGTTGCTTTGTCCTTGGTAGGTCTGTTTGCAACAACTTCTTGTGTCACTACTGCTTGTTCTAAACCTTCATGCTTGTAAATGAATGCTCAAAACCTTCAAACTGAGATTGCTGATTCAAATTGTCTTTAAACTATCCAAAAATTCAAAATCCTGTCAAAGAATAGTCCTTACTGTGTCTCAAAACTTGACTTTTTATCTCAAAAATTGTGTCAAACTGTCGAACTTTGGTTCTTTCCCGTGTGAAATTTCACTTTTCAGAGCATTTCCTCGCGTGAATTTTGGCATTCTCTCACACAGCCCACCACTTTCTCACACGAACCTGTACCTAGATTTCAAAAACAACGAGCATATTCCCATTGACTGGTCAACTTTTTACCTGATCTGATTTTTGTCCGAGGTTTGTTTGTCTATTTTCCTATCGTTCACTGTCTGAAGCTGAGTGTCTCAAGCTGTGAACTAAATGATTTTTCTTGAACTCATGACTGTCTCCTTGTTATTTGTCTCATCTTTTGTGCTTTTTTACCTCGCATCGCAATAGTCTTATCTTGGCTGTTCTAGCCATTCTCTTGACAATTCGTGTCGGGTGCATCTCACATCTTGGTTGTTCTAGCCTTTATCTCCTTTTTGTTATTCCTAGAGATAGAGTTTTAGCATTATCTCAAGTCCTCTCTCGATACTTAAATCTTCATCTATGACTGTTACGACTAGAAGTGGCAACACTTACCCCATTTGTGGTACCAGATAAGGTAGAGGTAGATCTCATAATCAAGAAACAAGTTGCCCTGAACCTATTGTGCAATCTGAATATTGTGAGGGATCCTCAAGTTCTTTGTTGAGTACTTTGAAAGATAGCTCATCTCAATCATCACCTCTAGTGGTCCAAGAGTGTTTTAATCCATTGTTTCAAGCGCAACCTGGTTTCATATTTCAAGAATAGGACAACTCATTCTTCCAACACAACTCAT
This sequence comes from Chamaecyparis obtusa, assembly GCA_027943335.1. Lineage (NCBI taxonomy): Eukaryota > Viridiplantae > Streptophyta > Pinopsida > Cupressales > Cupressaceae > Chamaecyparis > Chamaecyparis obtusa. Next base: position 22,434 of record BSBK01006101.1, read on the forward strand.
TGTTTCATAACTTTGGAAGACCACTTCCTCAAACTAGTCCTATTATTGAATCTATTGATCCCACTAAAGATATCAACTCATTTGAACCTGTTGACCCTCTTGATCATGTTCATGCACCAAAAGTTACCTTAGTTGCACCCTTTCGGCATTGTTCATACCATTTTACTGAGTCTTCATTTGCTACATAGTCCTGCGTTGACAAGATGGGAGATCCATTTGACTTCCAACCAAGCAAATACATCCAAACTCATGACCAATCTCAAAATAATCAGCATCATGGTCAATCTTCCAATGACCAATGTCATGCTCAACCTCGAAATGATCAACATTATGATCAATCCCAAAATGATCATAATTAGCACCAAGCTCAAAACAAAGCTCAAGGTGGTCAACCAGCATATCACTATCGTCCTCCTCCTTATGACCAAAGTCAAGATCAAGTCCCAAGCATTTATGAGATTATTGGCAATGATGGTGATGACACAATAACTCAAAATGACATAGATGCTGCAAAACAAAACAAGGGTCTTATCAAGATGATGGAGATCCTCCTTCTAGAGGAGAAGGAGAAATATTTTCTAGAACTGGCCAAACAAATGGCCAAATTACCCTCAGATTATCAAGTCGAAATGCTTGTGGCCAAAGAAGAAGAAACTGAGACCGCTAAGTTGCAAAAGATGGTCCAAGACATGCAAGATCAGATTAACCAACTTGCGAAGAACAAGGACAAACCCACACAATAATTCACAATGGAAAGCATTTGTCCTTTCCCCTTTGATAGGAGTCTTCACATGCCACCTTTTCCCAAAGGTGTAGAGATGCCTAAATATGACAAATACTTGGGTACTACCGATCCCCAAGATCACTTGAGGGAGTTTGGCACTCTATCTATGGAATTCATGCATGACCAAACGTACCTTATGTGTTGTTTTCCTCGTAGCTTGGGTGGCCCAGCCATGGAGTGGTTTTCACGAATGCCCACTAGCATTAAGACTTTTGATGAAATGGCTAATCTGTTTCTCCAACATTACTCAAATAATATTCAGCATTCGGTCAACATCCGGGATCTTTGCAATTTGAAACAGTGACAAGGGGAATCTTTTCTAACATTTCTCCAAAGGTGGAGACAATTATGTACAAGGTGTCCTCACAAGCTACCAGAATATGAAAGGCTCGACATCTTTTTGAACAATCTTGTCCCAGACTTTGGATACCAAGTACAATTACAAGGTCCCCTAACCTTTGATAGCATGATTAAACAAGTGGTGCAAATAGAGGCATTTATGATCAAAAAAGGGGAATTGACTTTGAACAAAGACAACAAACAAGGATCTTCAAGCTCGAACAAAGATAAAGGGAATTTTTTCAACAAGAATAGAGACATTGTGAATGATGGAGCAGTTGACAATGTGACCCCGAAGCCTGCTAAGTCTATTTTCAATCTCTCTTCTAGCATACAAGCAATCAAAGCCACTGAAAAGCCTATGACGGAAAATCAACAACCTTCAAAGTTTTCTAGGAATAAACCTTGGGCCTCTCGACCCAAGCGCAAATTCACTTCCTTGGGAGAATCACTTGATGTGGTTTATAAGACTCTTGTACAAAATTAGATAGTCACACCTTTGGAAAAATGTCCCTATGACCCACAACCACAACCTCATTGGTGGAATGACAACGCATACTGTGACTATCACCAAAACATTGGTCATAAGACTTCTACTTGTCTCCAGCTAAAACATAAGGTTCAAGATCTAATTGACAATAGTGACATTTTTGTGGACAACCATAACAAGAAATTGGATCATTAATCGTTTAAGGATCCCTTCCCTCCTCGTGAGAAAGGTGAGTCTTCGAAGACTAAGAATACCAATGCTAAGGTTAATTACACATACACTAATGATGGCAATGTCATTGGTATGATTGAACCTATTGAAGTTGAGTATTGCAATGTGATCATTTTCAAGGGGAGTGGTGATGCTCCCAAACCTAAGACTCCTTTCATCTTGCATAGTTCCACGTCTCATTCATCTAAATCTGAACAACCTCAAGATTGTGCCAATGTTGTTACTTGATCACATGGAAGGATTGTTTTGAAAGGTCCCAATCCTCCTATATCTACTCTGAAACAAACTGTGGATAAGACTATTGCTAGTCCTACCAACAAAACCTTGAAATCAGTCCCTACACCTAGCACTGCTAGTTATAGCATCTTAGATTAGCTCCAGTGAACCAATATCAAATTGAAACTTAAGGATACAGGCATGGGAGAATATCAAATTGAACCTGTCCTATCATTAGCAGCTCTACCTCCATCTCCGCATTCATACGGGAGACCCTCTGAAAATAACAAACCTTCTGATGACTCCCCTAAAACAGTCTATGATGGCACCTTTGTACGGGCCTCTACACCTTTAGAAGATGAGGATGAAGAAAGGGCTATCACAGCTTGGATCTATAAAGGGAAAGAAACATCTAAAATGAATACTCCACCTCCAAACTTAGAGCAAGAGCCATACAGTGAGGCCTTCAAGATCATGAAACGCTTCGGCTATAAAGGGAGTGGTCCTATAGGAATGAATGACAATGGTTTGTTGAAACCCATTGAAGCTACAAGTCACCGCACAAAGGATACTACTGGCTTAGGCTTCAAAAAGATCCCCTTTCATTTGGGGATAAACAAATTTATGCCAAAACTTGAACTTGAACCTGAACCAGAGTTTGAAGATACTACCCCAGAGGTAAATCCAGAGGCTAGTTTTGATGAAGACACCTTTCCATATCCTATTCCTCTGGAATTTGATGCACTCTTTGTAGAACTTGATGAACCTGTTATACATGTCCACCTGGTAGGGATTGATAGTGATTTTGATGACACCGCTTCAATGCATCAACTCATGTATGACCAATGGAGAGAAATACAAATGGCTGATTCTGATTCTCAGGGTGAATGGTACATACCACCGCATTTCCAAGAGCAATTTGAACAAGACCAACTTCAGCAAACCATTAATGCTACAAGAGATGAAGATGAGTTAGAAGATATAGCCAGTGCTAATGGAATTCCCACATCAAGTACTGACTCACATGAGTACGAATTTGACTCTTTGTCTGATGCTACTTGTGATAAAGATATAGACATGGTGCATACCTTTGAAAACCCTCTCGAAGTAGGTGAAGGGTCTAGTGTTAAGATGCATGAATTAGATGTCATCGGTGTTAACTTTTCCTCTACTTATGACGTGGGGTCTCATAGGGATTCAAACGCTCCTTTGGATGAGATCGCTCTAGGTCTTGACTTGCTCGTCTGTGCTTTTGATGATTATACTATGAACACAATTGAACCAGCCACTACTTCTCTCTCACTCAAAAATCCTGAGCTGATATACTGGAACTTCCCCTCCTCATCCAATGAAGTCCTAACATTCCAAAATGATTATGCTCTAGCCTGTTACCTCCATGCTATTGAACTTGTAATTTCCTCCACCAGTGAAGGCAGTGTCAGCATGATAGAGGCAGATATCAAGTATCTTAGTCAAAAAATTAAAAGAAGAAAAAATAGATGCTTTGATGGTGAAAACCACATTGTGGTAGTGTCAGAGCCAAAAATAGTAAAAATAAAAGATGTATCTGAGGGTGAAAACATCTCTGAGGCACCCAAGGATTAGATAATTGATACACTTCTGAGCCACTTTCAAGAGAGATCATCAGTATTGATTGAGCTGACACAACTAGTGAATTTGGGTATAGAGACTGCTCCACAAATTATTCATCTAGCATAGTCATTATTTGCAAAAGAAAAGGAAGAGTTCACTAGCTTCTTTCAAAGCAAGAAAATAAACTTTGCATGGACTTACTCTGATATGCCTAGATTGGAACCCAATCTAATCATGCACCATCTGTCCATTGCACCAGGTATTAAGCCTGTCAAACAGAAGCTTCAAAAGATGCATCCACACGTGGCACTTTTAGTCAATGCAGATCTAGACAAGCTTCTTAAGGCTAGTTTCATAAGGACTATTGACTATGCAAAGTAGACTTCAAATATTGTTCCAGTCACCAAACATGATAAATCCATTCGTGTGTACACAGACTTCTAGGATCTAAATAAGGCATGTCCAAAAGATGACTTCCCACTACCCAATATTGACATGATAGTGGATATGACATCAGGCTATGAAATATATTCCTTGATGGATGGATTCTCTAGCTATAATCAAATAAAAATTGTGCCAAAAGATCAAGAAAAGATTGCTTTCACGTGTGTCTGGGGCACCTTTTGCTGGAATGTCATGCCCTTTGGGCTTAAGAATGTTGGAGCAACATATCAGAGAGTTGTCACTACCATTTTCCATGATATGATGCATAAAACAATGGAAGATTATGTGGACAACACTTTGGCCAAAAGCATGCAGCGAAAAACTCATCTTACAGATTTGGGTCCCATACTTGACCGCATGGAACAATTTAGTCTTAGACTTAATCCCAAAAAATGTGAATTCGATGTCCCTTCTGGGAAACTCTTGGGTTACATCATTTCAACTAAAGGCATAGAGGTTGATCTTGAGAAAGTTAAAGATATTATGGAAATGCCTCCACCTAAGAACATCAGTCAGATGAGAGGACTTCAGGGAAGGCTACAATCTATTCAGTGCTTCATTTCATAGTTGGTTGACAAGTCACAACCATTCACTAAAACTTTGCAGAAGGCTATGACTTATGAATGGAATGAAGAATGTGATAGGGGACTCACTCAAATTAAACAGTATCTTTCTAATCCACCTATATTGATGCCCCCTATTCATGGGAAGCTTCTCATACTATACATCTCAGCCATGAACACATCTTTGGGTGCTCTCCTAGCTCAAGAGGATCAGAACAATAAAGAGAGAGCCATTTATTATATCAGCAGAACATTGGTTTCATGTGAAATGAACTATTCTGTCATTGAAAAAGCTTATCTATCAGTAGTGTTTTCTTCACAGAAATTGCGGCATTATATGCTCACTCATACTACAAGGCTTATTGCAAAAATTGATCCACTAAAGTACTTACTGAGCAAGGTTTCCCTCATGGGTAGACTAGAAAAATGGGTTATGATACTCAGTGAATTTGACATTGAGTATGTGGAAAGAAAAGCTATTAAAGGACAAGCAACTGTTGATTAGTTGGCGGAAGCTCCTCTGAAAGATCACCAGCCTTTAAACATTGAATTCCCAGATGAATCTATCATGCTTCTCACACATCATTCTTGGAGCATGTTCTTTGATGGATCATTCACTCAGAAAGGATCAAGTGCATGCATTCTATTTATAACACCTCAAAGATACTCATTGCCCAAAGCTTATAAAATGTTGTTTCCCTACACAAACAACATCACTAAATACGAAGCTCTCATCAACGATATGAAGATAGCCATTGAATGGCATGTGGATGAGCTCAAGGTCTTTGGAGACTCTCAGTTAGTCATCAACCAAGTTAATGATATCTATCAAACAAAGGATGACAATCTAGTGCCTTACAAATGAATGGTGGATGATCTTAGATAGTATTTTACACACATTTCTTTCCAAAAAATTCCAAGGGTAGACAATAAAGTAGTTGATGCTATGGCCACCCTTGCCTCAATGTTACAAATGCCATAAAATGACTTCAGACATTAATTCCTGGTGGAGACATTACGCTACCCAACCTATGAAATTCTTGAATCTAGGATGATATGTTCAATCATTGAACATGATTCATCCCACTACCACCATATCTATTCCTACCTCTATGACCAAATCATTCCTAACACCTATACTCAAAATGAAAAGCATCACCTAATTCATAATGCTTCACGGTATGTCATCATAGAAAATGACTTGTATAAACGGAGTCTAGATGGTACCCTCCTCAGGTGTCTAGAACCCAATGAGTCCAAATGTGCATTAGCTGAGGTACATGAAGGTATCTATGGGTCCCATTTGAGTGGTCTGACGTAAGCTCATAAAATTATTAGAGCTGGTTACTACTGGCTAGATATGGAGAAAGAAGTTGTTCAATATGCCAAGGCTTGTAAACAATGCCAATTTCATAGAAATCTGATCCATGCTCCTGCTAAAGAGCTTATTCCTTTCATCAATTTCTTGTCATTTTAGCAATGGGCCTTTGACTTGTTGGGTCAGATACATCCTTCTTCTTCAAGAGGACATAATTTTATCATCACAGCTATAGACTATTTTACTAAGTGGGTTGAGGCAGTGCCTCTGACTATAGCTAATGGCAACTCTGTGGCTATGTTTATACTAAACTATATCATCTATAGATATGGTGTACCCTCATCCATTATCACTGACAATGGGGGACAATTCAAGAACAAGGACCTGAAAGAGTTATGCACAAAATTCAGGATCATTCAACATTGGTCATCTATCTATTATCCCCAAGGTAATGGACAAGCAGAAGCTTCTAATAAGACAATTCTCAAAATCTTACACAGAACAGTTCATAAATCTAGTAGAGATTGGCACCTCCAGATCAATCTAGCTTTATGGGCCTATAGAACAAGCATTCAAACACCAACATGGGCCATGCCCTTTGCCTTCATTTATGGAGTAGATGCATTATTGCCTATTAAGGTCAAGATTCCTACATTGCAAGTCTCTCTAAGGGGCCTCATCACTGATGAAGAAAATAGAATATCCTAGCTACAAGAGCTAAAGTTACTGGATGAACATCGAAAGGCGATGTTCGATCATCTAAGAGCATACTAAAAAAGAATGTCTAAGAGCTACAATAAGAAATTCAGACCAAGGGAATTCCAAGTGGGTGATCTCACCCTGAGAGAGAACCCCAAGAATCAGCAGCAGCAGGTCCAAAAAGAGAAATTTGAACCAAACTGGCTTGGTCTGTATGTTATCATTGTAGCATTTGGGTCTGGTGCATACCAACTATCTACTACTGAAGGAGAACAGCTCAAAGAGCCTATCAATACTCTTCACTTAAAAAGATTCTATAGTTGAGACATTTCTTGTGTGCTCATATACATACTTATTGATCCTGAAAAAATAAAAATAAAAATGGTATATTGTCAAAAAATCCTAAAAATTGCAAAATGTCCCAAGAAAAAATGATTATCTTAGTGAAAACTTGGTAAATAGGTGCTTTGATGTATCTATCATCTTGCTGAAAACTTGGTAAACAAGCGCCTTGATAATACTCAAAAAAAATAGAAAATTTGAAAAAATACAAAAAAATAGAAAAATTGGAAAAATACAAAAAAATGAAATATTCAAAAATACAAAAAAAGAGAAAAAAGAGAAGTACAAAAAAAAAATTGAAAAGAAGAAAAAATGTGCCATTAATGAAAACTTGGCAAACATGCGTCATGGTAGCAAAAATAGAATCTCTACCAAGATGGTGAAAACCTGGTAAATAGGCACCTCTTGTTCCCTGAAGCTATACCTCATCTCAGCACCATTTGGCTTTGCGTAGTTGCTTCTCACTTTCTTGCTTTAGTTTGCTTTCCTTGTTTCTTGCTTTAGTTTGCTTTCCTGGTTTCTTGCTTTAGTTCATTTCCCGCTTTAGCTTACTAGCTCATGCATTTGCTTTCACCTATCTTCAAGATTTTCCTTAACTCTACATGGATTGGAACTGGTCACACTTGGGGGCACCTTCCTGGTCTAGGGGGCATTGTCCTATCACTTTCAGAGATGCTTTCTTGCATCAGTCACCAGTGGTTCCCACTGCATCTTCTTGTTGATGCCCAGCTATTTTTTTGAGATCTCTCTCCTCGAGAGTCTCTCGTGTATCAGTCACTAGTGGTTCTCACTGTGTCTGCCTACTGATACCTAGCTATCACTTGGATCTCTCTTTTTGAGGATCCCTTGTACATCAGTCACTAGTAGTTCTCACTATGTCTGTCTGCTGATATTTCACTAGTATCTTCGAGATCTCTCTCCTTGAGGATCTCTCTTGTATCGGTCACTAGCATTTATCACTGCGTCTACCTACCGATACTTCATTTAGCACTCTGATGTTCTCTTCGAGACTTCTCGCGTTGTATACTTTTGATCTGATTTCAATTTGCTGAAACTAAAACTGAAAACTGACTTTGTAGCTCTTTGAAGCATGCTGAGTTTTTCTTTTGTGTGTTTGTCTTTTCTCTTTATCATTCCTCCTCGAGCAACTCTAAGACATCTTTCTTGACCAAGAAGAGTGAAGACTGGTGGCATGGTCTTTCCTTTGCTTTCTATTTGTTGGTTTAGCTCCAATGATCCAAAGAATTCACATAAGAGGGGTGTCCATCTATAAGAGCCTTCATCTCGTGTTGGATGGCCATGTGTACCTCGACTCCTTTTATATGGAAACTTTGGTGAGGTTGGTTCTTCTCCTTGTCTATTTTGAGTGACTTCTTTTGGCTACAAGTGAAACTGCTAACGCTCGTCCTACGAAGTGAATGTAAGGGTCACTGTGAGAACCTTTGATATGCTTATCATTCACTTAGCAAAAAGAAAGAACTCTCGTGTGTCTGGCGTATTTGTATGCAAGCAACATTCAAGTCATTCTAGCAGCTATGCTTTGATGCTTATGTAAACTTGCTAAATCAAAAGGAATAGGTGTTCAGGTCATTCTAGCTTCTTGTGCCTTAATGCTTACATCTCATTTTGACAAATCTAAGACTAATGTCATATTCATATTCTCATGATTGCAATGTTAGTGAGGATTGTATGGCATCTTGTGAATGTCCATTTCTAAAAACTCTATGATGATAATACGATGAGTCCAACAACCAAGTCCTAGGGTTTGCATCTATTTTAGGCTTGCATTGAGATAGTGTTTTGGTACTCTCTTGATTGTCTTCCTCTGGATCTATTCATCGAAGCTTATCATCTTTTGTCCCGGGTTCATCTTGGCTGCACAAGTGTCTGGTCCTCACTCTCGATCTTCAAAACATTCTTTTGGTTAGTACCTATCATATATTGCTACATCCTGCATGAGGTGATTAGTACCACATTTCCACATGCATGCATTTTAAATCTATGTATCCATATACATTGCATTCATTTATCTACCATCTATTATTGCATTTCACATTGCATATTCATATACCATCATAAAATAAAACATGTGCATATTCATATCATAAAAAGAAAGCATGTGCATCTCATACATATCTAATCCATACATCTAAATCATCTAGGAAACATCTCATAAAACATGAACATCAACATTAAAGCAATATATAAATAAGTACAATGATATCAAAGAGGCGATCTCATATATATCTCGCAGTCGATCAATGTCATGTACAAAAGAATGGTGCTACTCGAGCACAGTATCAAAATATGGGCTACAATATGAATGTCAAAATGAGCTAACTCTTCCCATTGCCACTTGGAGGAGGTGGTGGCAGTGGAGGTCCCTGTGGAGGTTCCTGTAGTGGTGCTTGTGGAGGTGGTCCCAGTGGTGGAGGTCCCTATGGTGCTCTGGCGTACTCAAAAAATGGAGGCACCTGCTCTGATAGATCTGGAACAATGCCAACATATGCCGCATAGTAATAAGCTACCTAAGTGGACTCATATCTAGTCTCTAGCCGTGACCTCACCAACTCCTCTCAAAGCTCTCAGATCTCCCGCTCCCTGTCAGCCACTCACATCTCTTGGATGATGACCTAGGTGTGGTAGTCATCCCTCTACCGTTGTATCTATCGGACTCTCTCTTGGCTCTTCCTAAGAGCCTCTTGTACCTATGCTATCTGAGGTGGCCCCTATGCAGCCTGATCTGACATATCTATATCATCTTATGCCCCCTTTTTAGGAGGTGGCTGCTGGGAGGTATCCCCTATCCTCTGCCTAGTGGACCTCTACTGGGTCCCACTACCACCTGCACCTGCATTTGACCCCATAGTCCTCGGGGGGATGTCCATCTACCCTATCCTTGGCCTCAATACCCTCTATCTCTGCTGCTACTACTGTGCAACTTTCTATTGTCCAGGCTGCAGTACTAGTATCTGCTGCTAGATAGGTACCTGTTGTTGCTGCTATTGTGCAAGCTACTTTTGCACCCCTTGGCCCATGTCGATAGGATCTATGAACCTCAGGAAGGGGTGCGCCAAGAAGTGATCTTGATATGCAGGCATCATCCCTGCATTGGTGACATCCACCATGTAGTCCCAACGAGCTAGAGGTACTCGTGCCTCAATCATGCATATGCCCTGATCTAACCTGGGCTGCCAGCCCTTCTTCATCTCATTGATGAAGCGAGCATATGAAGTGTACTCCTGGGAGATGTCCTGTTGTCTCCCAAACTGCCTCATAACACGTGTGAGCAAGAAGTGCTCAATGACAGAAATGGTGCGTCCAATCAGTGGATGCGAGATGAACATATGGGAGAGCTCCTATCGAGCATCATCCAATGGCTCTATGGCTACCCAAGGCCTCCACACAATTGCTACCATATCATCTAACTGCCCCCTCCACTACTTGGTCTTACCCAGCGCTGCCTGAGTCATAGGGCCTGCATATCTGTAAATGTAGGGCTCGAGGGCCTGCCATGTATCATGAAATATTAGCCTACAAATAGGGAGATGCTCCCAGGCCTAGATCTGCAGTACAAAAACTCCAACGGCCATGGTCTTGGCACTCTGATACACGACCTCATGCATCTCATGGTACATCTGTGCAAGCATGCACTCGCCCCATCCAAATCTGACAACTAGCCTATCCAGCATCCACTGCAGCATCCATCCCCAACTGCAATCCAATCCATGCTATCCCCAATTTGGAACCAAGTAACAACTTAGGAACATGGCTAAAATGACTGCTAATCAGTGAGCACCACCATATCTATTGACCAGCCTATCCCATGAGATGGCCCAACCCATCACTAACTCATCTCTGAATATGGCCCTTAGTGCCAGTGTACCTACCCTCAACTGTATATCATACTCAACATGGGCACCATGGAAGGGTATCCTCAGTATCTAGTAGACATCCTCAGGAGTAACTGTCATCTCCCCCATCGGCAAATGAAATGTGTTCATCTCTGAATGGAAACGCTCGACAAGTGCACCTAGAAGACTATGATTTACCCGAATGTCAAGTATATCATGCAAGTATGTCAATCCTAGCCCATCAATGTGGGCACCCTCTGCATCGGTCAACCTCTATACTAATGTGGTGATGACTGTATGGTGTGACTAGAATGTGACATCTGGGAAGTCAACCTGCAAAGCAAGTGATGACATTGGATCAGTATCTCAATATGGTGGTTTTCAGAGCAACAAAAACAAATGAAGCAATGCATCTATCCTAAACGCAACTCTGCGACACTCTACTTGGCTGATTTCATGCAAATTTGGCAAAGATTCTACAAACTACAGCATATTTGTGCATGAGACAGGACCCTGTCTCGCGCGAGATTTCATCACCAAGGATGAAATTTTGCGCGGCATCTTCTCGCAGCTCGTGCGAGAACACAAAGCCACCTGATGTGAGGATGCCCTAACCCCCACAAGGAAACTATTTTCTCATGCGAGGGGTGATTGAGGCTAGCATGAGGAGACTATTTCCTCGTGCAAGAATTGAAGAACTAAGCCTAAACATGCTAAAAATCTAACCTAAACGACCTAGAAAGTGATTAAAACTTGAAATGCAGGATGGTTTATCGACTACTCACAGGTGGATCATACTCTGGCAGTTGGTTGTGGTGTCAGGAATGCTCAAATCAATGTGTATGCATTGGAAAACCCTCCATTCTCTCTCAAAGATCTCAGATTTGCAAGAACACAAAGTGAATAATGATTTGAAAATGACCCCTCTGGGCCTTATATAGCTTTTTGACCTAATTTTCAAAAGTGCTCCATTTTGCATGAAAACTTCACCCTTGGCTAAATCGACCGTTCTAAATCCATTTTCAGGATCAAAATCAAAATCTGACATCTCTAGATGGCTCAAAATTGCATTTTAAAATTATGGGATCCTTTGGGATCGAACGCTTGTACAATCAACCTTATGGCATCATTTTCCTGCCAGATTCTCATCTCCTCATCATTTTCTTGAGATCTTCAACATTTCCATCTAAAGTCAACTCTAGCCAAATTTGGTCAAACTTGGTCAACATGACCTCCCAATTGTTCCAAATTGCTTCTACAGCTTCTTGAATCTAGTCTGATTGCTTCTATTTTGTAACCTCTTGTTGTCAATCATCCTTCTGATATGTCATCTTTCGATTTCACTCCTGAGGGGGCAGGATGATTGCATCATTTGAATCTTGTCGAACCAGTCTCATATCAATCTGATCTAAATCAAAGTCTTCACTACTTGGGGTATCTCATCTCTAGGGGCATCTTTGGGCCTTGTATCTTGTCATCTTGTCATCTATCTTTTAGGTATCTGAGCAATCTAACTTAGATCCTCGAGGATCAAGCTTTGTTTTGGAGATGGTTCTCAAAATCTCATTAGGTATTGGGGCAATCTAACCCTAATTCCTAAAAGTCAAGCTTTGTTCTGGAGATGGCTCTCGAAATCTCTTTTTAGACCGTTATCTGGGCAATCTAACCCAAGTCTCGGAGGGATAAGCTTCATATCGGGGCAATCTAACCCCAATTCCAGTCTCCTCTCAAGTTTTCATTAGATCATTGTCTTTGCAATATAACTTAGACTTCAGAGAATCATGCCTCATTCTGGAGGTGGTTCTGCGATTCGATCTATTTCAGTGTCTTGGCATCCTAACCTTGACTACCAAGGGTTAAGCTTCATTCTCAGGATAATCTTGAAACCTCATCTGTCACATCAGACTATTCTTTGAATCAACATGCTGCTCGAACATCAATTCAAAGAGAATTGTAATACCCCAAAATTGGCACCTTATAATTTCAATCAATTTTGGTGCATTTTCTTCAATTTTACATCATTAAAGTCCTATTTTACTAGGCAATTTTCTCTCTCCTACCTGACTTTATTTGACTTGGTGTCAATTGCAAAAACCCTAAATTGCATTAATATCACACTATAATTAATTCCTAAGTATTCGACTTTATTGGCTAAATAATCCCTATGATAAATTAATTTAATTCTAAAGTCCTAAGTTCTTTAAATAAATTAAACCCACCCCATTTAGCTAATGCACATAAAAGGAATTAATATTATTTGGTTATTTGAATGGATTATCTTTATTTGGATTTAACAATTCAAATTATTCGAAGGGTCACCCATATGTGGCAATAATTCATTCTTTTAATTAAATAATCCTTCAATATTTGTCTCAATTGGAAATGAAGAGTCGAGCGTTTCATTTCAAGAAACTCTTCATCCTCTCTCCGGGCTTGTCTACATTATGAACCTCATTTTCTCAATTTGAGGAGGCAATTGTGAGAGTATCAAAACTATAGTCAATTTTTGTTTCAATTATTTCATATTTCCAAGCTTTTATTGCACATTAGTTTAATTCTCATTTAGTGTAATTACATTCTCATATTAGTGTAATTTTCTTATTGTTATTAGCTTAATTCTCATATCTCTTTCAAGTTCCTAGATTAAATTTGCATTTCATTCTTAGATTAATTGCATCTTCATTAGAGTAATTGCAATTTGTTTATCTTTCAAGCTTTCAAAAATCCTTCATATTAGCTTGGTCTTTTGGTTGTTGGCTCTCGTTCTAAGAGAAATTCAAACACCCCAGCTAATTAGAAGGTAACAGGTCGAATCAATAGAATCTTGTGAATTGAGTAATTCATACTCACCTTCATGATTCGATGATCGAGAAATGACTATGTTGTGTATATGGCTGGGTTAGAGGTCCACGTTCAGCTATAAATAGTCATCTCTTGGTTCTTTAAGTGCCCTTACAGGCAATTTTTTACAGCACTTGACCGAGGCAAGGACTACCCCCAGCATAGCACATGTTTGCACGAGTTGTGGGGGTATATGTAGGTGTCCCTAGTCTGATCCTGATGTTGCCCATGCTGCCCATGGTGGATATGGTGATGATGATGATGATGGTGCACATAGTGGATATGTTGATGATGATGATGGCGCACATGGTGATGTCGGAGATGATATCTCATCATATGTTGATTTACTCGATGCAAATGATGATCATCTTGCATAGGTAAATTTAATTATAATTTATATGGTACAATATTAAATTTCTTATTTATACAATTATGAGCCATAACATGTGGATTTTTTGGTGAACAGAGGAGGGTTGAACCTCCATCATTCATTAGCCATCATCATATGACGTCGATGCCTCGACATATCAGTGCTCCATTCACGGTATGCACTTTGATCTTGATACATTTAAACTTTAAACAAAATAAACTTAAATTGATAATGTGTTTGACATATTTTTGTGATTTTGTAGGGTCTCTCATGTACCACTAAGATTGGCAGTCCTTCAGTCACTACCCCACCAGTCACTGAGAGTCATCCGCATATACCTATAGTAGTGTTTTCATTTATTAATTTCAAGTGTTTATATCTTACTAATTTATTAATTTCAAGTGTTTTGCACTTCTTTTTTTACAACTGTAATCTTTTGGATTGTCTCATGTTGCACAATCACATTTACATCCTGAATCATCAATGACATTAGCGACGTGTCACACATAGGTAATGTACACATGTTTTTATTCCATAAATGTATATTCAAGTTATATATACTTTATAATTTATGTATATATGTACTATATAAGTTTGATTCATGCTTTATATATGTTGTTCAAGTCGACACCACCATGAGTCTTGGCATGGCTACAGGATAAGCCAAATGCATCCATCGACGCTATCATTTGAGGTGATGATTAAAAGTAATTTTTCAATGTCCATTGTGTATCTAGATCTTTTACACCTAATTATTAAAAATTTGTACTTTAAATGTTTTTACAGGACTTGGCTACATCCACTTTTCATGTAGCTGAGGATGAGGGTACTCGAGACCAAACAGAGTAGGATGAGGGTACTCAGGACCAGATAGAGCATGTTGATGCATCGTAGTCCTCTTCACATGGAGTGAAGAGGACTGTAGATCAGCTAGATGAGTAGAGTTAGATTATAATGACTATTTGGACTTGTTTTATGATGATGATTATTTGGACTTGTGTTATGATGACTTGTTGCCATATTATTTAGATTATGATGATGATTATTTGGACTTGTTCATATTATTTTTACTTGTTGTTAGAGTAGGATTTGCATTACATACTAGTCCACTTGTTATCATATATTGTACTTGAACTTGTTTTTAGAGTAGGACCTTGTTTTGTGATTGTATGTATATATCATGAGTTGATATGATGGACATTATGATACATGTAAATTATTTTAGGACTTGTTATGTTATGATTTCTTTTCCATAAGCTCATATATATAAATAACAACACATGATGTAATTAAATTTATCAATATCCTAAAAAACCCTTCTATCTAGCAATGAGATCTATTAATTCATGTGTAATTGATCTAAGTACAATATCTAGATACATTACAAGTAATATGAACACTTTGATTAACTATAAAAAAATCATCTATCTAACAATGAGATCTATTAATACATGTAATTGACAAGAACAGTATGGATGTTACAAACTTAATATTGACTTTAACAAAGTTATGAATTTAACTTAAATATTTAAAACAAAATTTGATGAATAAAATTTATGAATTTAACTTAAATAAATTATGAATAGAGAATAATTTAGGTGAATACAAAGTTATGAATTTTACTTGAATATTTAAAACAAAATTCGATGAATAAAAGTGAGTTCATGTGAACTTAAATTACAAATCCAAAATTGTACGAATACAAGAGTGCATTGTACTACATAAATAGTTCATGTCTACGTTCTTCCAGACATCCTGCATCATAAAAATAAACATGTTCAAATGTTAGAATTTATACAAGTTCATTTAAAGTCAATTTAAATTTAAATTTCAAATCTATATCTCTAAATTATAAATTATGACACTTCAAAGAAGACATGTAGAAAACATATAAAAATATGACAAATTGAACAAAAACTTACATGTATAAATTTGATTCAACCTAATGTACCATGAGCATCCTCTCTTTTCTACAATGCGTCTATGATTGCCTCATGATCTTCCATTGAAAGTGTCCATAATATTTTATTATCAGGTCTCCCTTTGTATCTTTCCAATTTTATATTTGTTGCCACTACCAAATGGGAATAGTACATAATCTTCTTTTATGATTGGTAGTCTTCAAAAGCTAGTAAACCATTCCTTCTTGTTAGGTATTTGCATAGACATGTACCAACTACCACAACAGACCCAATTGGATACTGAAAATCATCATCATCTACTTAATGACATATCAACTTTTTCTTAGGTTCTACACATCGAGCTAACCTATACTCTATCTGCTCTTCATTATCCTCAAGTGAAACAACAGCATACACATTACCTGCAAAACAAAATTAAGTACATGCACAAATAAAACTTGTTTAAAGGTTTATAATTCAAATATATAATCATAAATTATATGGCATACACATGTAACTAATATAATTTAAAGTTTTACAATAAATTGAATTAAATTACCAGGTTGTATGAGGTCTGAAACACGATCATAATCTTCTGATGCAAAGGCGTGATCCAAGTCTTCATTTATTATATCATCTTCATCTTGTCTCTCACTAGGTGTTAAGGATTTTTGTTGCCATTCTTCAACCCATTATGTATTCTCGCATTCTTCCCATTCACCTGCAACACAAAATTGACAAAAACATGCAAGCTCCCTAGTCCATATAGTCCAAGTGTTAGAATTAGAACCTAAATGAATGCCATTTAGCTGATCCGCTGATTTTATTACAATCATATCTTGAAAGGATATTCTTCTCTTCAACTAGCTAGAAAAAATGTCAGATTGTAGAGTTCTAACTTGATCCTATAGACAAACTTGTTTTACACCATTCAACAATTGCATGTGCATCTTTAAATTTTGATTTTTCCTCAAATTTGAGTTGCTCTCTACAAAGGGCTCTCTTAATACATGCACCAGCACCATCATGTTCTCCCTTCCTGTGTCCAACCTCAAAAAAACTCTAGATACGTTGGATATTTATTTTCTTGTGCATCCTACTCAACCAATAAAACATTCTAGCATTCTTGAATTGCCCTGTGCAATTATCTGACCATATTAGATGTTGTGTTATATGAATTTCTCTCTCCCTTAAATTTTCATAAAAGGTCTTAAATCAATACTGGACAAACTCCAATGAGTGTAACTTATTATCACTCATATAGAAATGGTACTCTCTCAATATTTTATAATCCTCTTATGTACTATTAGGTGCATGTCTATAGACAATATGAACAAAAATTGTTACTTGCACTGAATTATAATATTGTGGTTGGATCTCATCTTGTGGTGCAAGCGTGTAGTTCTCTGCAAATTCAACAACTAAAAGTATAATACCAATTGGAAATGTATTCTTGCATATGCGAAATTGTCCATCAAGCCATCTAGAATTCTGAATGTTTCACATATTTAGGTACGACCCTACTCTTGAATTAATTCATAAAAGCATTAACACTAAGTTTTTTAGTTATTAGGTCACACCGTTTTCTAACTTTTCCATCCTTCAATGGATACTCAACAATTTTAAATCTTTGTACATCAACTAATTGTTGTCCAAAATCAAATGAAATATTTTCATGCAAACATTCATCTAATAATGTATTGATTGCCACATACAGCACATACACCACAAACACATGCATTCAAAAGATAAAATTGCTCATTAGGTGGGTTACAAAACAAATTTGATATAAACTCCTTTACAGTTTGAGGTAGTATATTTATGTTGGAAACTACAATTGAAGAAATTATTGTATTGTCATTGATGTCAAACCTTAACTGGTAAGACTGTTGCTATTTAAGAAAGTACTATATCTATTTGAGTGTTGCTAAGGGGAAAGGCAATGTAATGTCCCCTTTCCAGAGTGGAATTAAATGATAATAAGAATTAAAACATAAGATTAAATAATTAAATAATTAAAAATAATACTTATAATTATAATTATTATTATGGTTACACTGATTAAATTAAATAAATAATAATACATTAATCATTATAAAAATATATTAAATATATAATTATAATTATAATTACATTAATTAAATTAAATAAATAATAATATGTGATGATATATAAATATTATTGTAATAACAGAGGAATATATTATTAATAATATTATAATATTATTAATAAATATAATAATTATATTATAAATAAATAATATTAAATTTCAAATAAATATATTATATATTCAATCCCTTATCTAAATATACTAGTCAATAGTATTAATCAAATATTATAAATAAATGTAAGATTATTAGTCAATGATTATCTTAAACTCAGGCTCGACTAAGACACTAAACAATAAAGTCATAAACACCTAATATTGCATATATTTTTGTAAAAGTTTACCATGGTTGACCAGTAATATAAAAGACGTGACAGAGGGTTAGGTATGCGACAACACAGTGCTCAGTCCCTTTGTTATTAAAACTAATCACCAATAGAGGAATAGATGTCGTGAAGAATCACAACGGTTGTGCCTCAAGAGTGACTAAGGAAGTGCGAGACCAATCTATAGATATATATGTATAGAGACAAAGTCACGCTAGAAAGACATAAAGAATTACATAAGGACTGTATGTGATTCAACAATAACATCCGCATATGTGCAGGGAAGCATATAAGGGTGCATACTAATACATCATGTATCCATCTCATCTTGTACGAATACACTACTTCAACATTTGTATAAAAGAAATCAACTCATCTCTATTCTATATCAGGTATTGGACATGACAGATTAAATAGTATTCGTAATATTCAAGGAAGAGAATTGAATGGATCGAGAACCATTACTTTACATAAGGAATTAAGTTACAGAAGGATGAGAATGCATTCTTTGGGAAGTCGACAACAAGTGACTATCAAAATAGAAATATAAAACAACCAAGTCTATCATTATATTGATTCCAAGATAATCTGTACATATTGTACAGGTTCAAGGTCAATAAATATTAAACCAACTCATCTCGAAGGCCAGAGATCTCATATAGTTTCATTATATTGGAGAAACATTTTATATAACATTAATTAATTATAATCACAATCTATATACATATAAGTCCTATAAGTGAAATTTTATACAAGTATTGTAGAGTAATTTATCATGCAAGATAATTATTGAAAGGAGAGGTCTCTTGCAAATCAAAGTGACAAAACCATTGATCCGACATTACGGAAGGAGTCGACAAGATTGTCACACTTTGTCAATAATCATGATCATATACATATAAAAGTATTAGTATCTTCAATATTTATTGGGTTTGGAACATATTAATCTGTTATTTTTGAGACTTCATCCATATGAAAAGGATATATAGACCAAGGGACATTACACGCAAGGTTGGTAACAATAGCACCTAAGGAAAGGTTGAGTTATCTTGATACTTCAATGAGTACTTGATTATGTGGCACAATGATAAGATAATGTATTATTTATCTAAGTAAGAATGAAGACTAAACGGGTAGGCTTAATCGAGCAAAAGTGAAGAAATCTAGTTTAAGCCGAGTGTTGTTAGTGTCGACCGAGCTAGTATATGTCGAGTAAATTCAGTGTTGATCGAACACCAGTTAATTGCCAAGGAAGACAGTATTAGCCGAGGAAACAATTTTTGAGGTGACCGAGGTTTCTAGTGAAGATTGAGAAGTTGAACACAATATTGACCGAGCGTCAGTATTTTGCATTTGAGGAAGAATTCAGATTTCCAGCCGACATTGTTGAATTCTTGGATTATGTAAAACGTGTTGACTTTATTTATTGATTGTATGAAAGCATTTAATGCACTGTAAAATGTTTATTGTAAATCTATTGAGAGATTTGAGATATTTCTAGAAGGATAGCCGAAGAACATAAAGTAGGACGGATTCAATGAATCTAACCTAACCCTAACATCTACAAAGGAGATTAAGCGGAAAAAGATGTATTGACCTAATGGAGGAAGTATTAAGGAAGGCTAAGCTAGAGGTTGTTGTTGGACTACAACTGATTTGGAATCTTATTGAAGAATTAGTGATTAAAGATCACTAATCAGTTGCTAATTAGATATGTAATATGATTAAATCAAAATTATGTTGTCATTGATGTCAACTAGTTTGACAACACTTATCTTGCAAGTTACTATACCGAGACATCTGAAGAAAGGTGAAAGAGATGAAGAACAAAGAAATCTACATGAGAAAAGATGTACATGATAGATGAGGATAAGGAACACATTGAGTAACTTGTTGATGAGTCTATGACTTGATGATATTGACTTTATTATGTTGCATTCATCTATGATGAAGTATAGAGCTGAAAGACACAAAGTAGTGTTGTCGGTAAATGAAGCAATTCTAGTATACATCGACGAAGTGTAGTGTATACCGATCGCAGTATTAACTAAGCAATGTTCACCGACACATTTCTTTGTTAACCGAGCGGAACAGAATGAACTAAATGATTAGTTTAGTCGATAAGATTGATGAGTTATAAAGTACCTCGATTTCAATGATAATAGATAATGTTTGTTATGAAGATCGATGGCTAACAAAATTAAAGGAAGATCTAATGGAGTAGATTGAAATGTGTTACTGACACATCAGTCAAGAAAGTTTGAAGCAGCAAAATCTAATGGAGGAGAAGAAAATTATTTACTTTTCTATATAGGAGACAATGATTTCATTATGGAATGATGCCGGAAGAAGTAGAAACTACAGGAATATCGTGTGAACAAGGTTTTCATGCATTCTAATCATACTGGTTAGTGAGAACCAAGCTGCAGAACAATTACCGACCTACAAAGAGCAATTACCAACGGACAGAAAGTTGATACAATATTGAATCTAAAGTGAAATATTGGTCAGAAGGATTTGTATGGACTGAATATTGATCTGTAATCTACAATTGAAGTTGTATTAAAGCAGATCATTTACTGTTACATATTTAACCATTGTATACAGTCAAAATCTCTTAATCGAGTGGACTCTGAAAGTCTTATGATGTATCATTCATAGAATGAACATTGTTATCTTGTCAACCCCATAGTGAATGCTGGTTGGATGATAACATCTAGTCTAAAATCCTCTAACAAGGTCACACCTGACAGTGTGTTTGTAAACCTTTAACAGGGTTGGGTCTTAACCGACCTCACTTCAGAAGAGTGAACAATTTTGGGTTGCTGGTCCCAGGTGGTTTTTCCCTTTACAGGGTTTCCATGCTAAATCTCTTATGTTATGTGTTGATTGTGATATTTGTTTGTTATCATACTTTGCATATTTCATACTATATTTGATCAGTAACTGTTATAGTATTATACTGGTAATCGATAAAAGCATAGACAATGAAAGTAATTATTATTTATCGAGGAGCATAAATTGAAGAAGTTGTTTTGAATTATACATTTTGTTTTGGGACACTGGATAACTGATTCACCCCCCTCTCAGTTATTCTAATAGTTGTAAGTGGAGAGGATACTAGAAGTGTTGTTAATGTTATTGACTGTCTAAGAAGAGAAGGTTGAAGAAGAAGTGTTGTGATTGCTTGAAGAGAGTTCTGAGCATATCAGTGATGGAGATGGTAAAGGTTCACAGTCAGTAAGCCAACATATATGTACGGAATTGAATCTAATATTTGCAAAGTGAGTTTTATGTTTTTCAAATCAATATTACTGCTACTTTCTAACCATTGTATCAGTCAAAATCCTTTTAATAGAGGTTGACCTAACAATCATAGGTATAAATCCTTTGAACAAGGTTGCATTCTAATGGAGTGTATGTAAGTCCTATAACAAGGCGCACTTTTAATAGAGTTTTAAATCCTTTAACGGAGTCACACCTGACAGTGTGTTTGTAACCTTTGACAGGGTTGGCTTTTCACCGAGCTCACTTTAGAAGAGTGAACATAATAGTAACATGTTACAAAGTGGTTTTTCCCATATTGGGTTTCCACTATAAATCTTGGTATTGATACTTGTGTGAATGTTTTGGTTTGAACATTTCTATGTTTTACAAGTTAGATGCTATTGGATAAGTGGATTGCACTGTTATATGTTTCTATTATGCAATCAATAATGACTGAGTAGCTGGTTATTAGATCTGATTTGTTGAAGAGTTTTAAAGTTTGTTTTATACATCTGGACCTGAGAACAACTGATTCACCCACCCCCCCCTCTTTGTTGTTCTAAATCATATTAACAATTGGTATCAAAGTTGTTGTTGCTTACAGAGAACAAGTTTGAAGGTACTTGAAGCAAATGATCAAGATGTATAAGAAGGAGGTACCAAAGCTGAATAAGGAGAACTTCCCTGCATGGAAAAGCTTGATGAAGCTACATCTAGCCGGTATTGGTGATTCTACAAAGTATTATATTGAGCATGACTATGTCACACCTGCTGCACCTCTGACTGTCGAGGAAATGAAAGCTAAACAAGAGCACAACCAAGAAATGTTGGAGATTGTGTCTGCCCTAAGTTATATAGAATTTGAAGACATCAAAGACTATAGTAATGCAAAACAAATGTGGGACACCCTTGTAAACATTTATGGAGGTGACATAAATGTGTTGAGAGAAAAATTCAAGAGCCTAAGAGGTAAATTTGATGAAATGAGAATGCAAGAAGGTGAGAATATTGCACAATATTGTGGTAGGATAAAAGAAGTTGTAAATGCTATTAGAGGAGCAAATGGAACTATTGATGATGAAACTGTAATAGGAAAAGTATTGAGAACTCTGCGTCCTATCTATGTCATCAAAATTTATGCAATTCAAGAATCTAGATGTAACCCTACAAATGTTCTTACTTTGGAAATTTTGGTTGGTAAACTCACTACTTTTGAACTTTCTAACTATGATAACTTCACTGTTGGTAATATTGAATCTGCTTTTAAGTCACAAATGGTTTTGAGTAAGTCAAAGAGGGAAAAAGAAAGATGCATAAGTGAAAGTGAAAGTGAAAGTGACAGTGACACATCTGATGAAGAACTTGAGGATCTAGAAGCTCTTATGGCTAGAAGACTGAAAAGGGGAAAAGGAAAGTAAAAAGGTAAACTCCCTATTATATGTTTCTCATGTAATAAAGTCAGTCATATAGCTACTAGATGTCCTAACGGGGATAATAAGGATGAAGAAAGAGATAGCAAGCATAAAGACAAAAGAGAAGATAGAGGTTACTGAAGATACAAGGACTACAAAGGAAAAGGTAAGAAATCCTGCTATATTGCTGAAGAAGAGACTGACACTGATAGTGATGATTTTGAAATTGAGGTTGTCTATGTTGCAATGAAAGATGAATTTGATGAGGATGAGAAAACTACATTAATATCTTATATGAACAAAAATGATAAATAGATTATTGACAGTGGTTGTTCACATCATATGACTGGAGACAAGAGTAAGTTTGACACCCTAGATTATTTTAAAGGTAGGAGTGTGAAATTTGGTAATGGTGCACCATGTCCTATTAGAGGAAAAGGATTGATTAAGATGACTGATAAGATCACTTGTGAAAATGCTTATTGGGTTGAGGGTCTTAACTATAATCTACTAAGTGTTGCACAACTTAATTGCACTGGCTACCAAGTGGAATTTCATCACAGGAAGGCCAAAATATTTGATGCCACTAGTGAACTGATTGGAAGTGGAGAACAGACAAGAGGTAATTTGTTCTATCTAGACCTATCTGAAGAAACATGTATGATTGCACAACTTGATGATATTTGGTTATGGCATAAGCGGCTATGTCATGTTAACTTTGATAATCTGGTAGAAATTAGTAAGAAAAAGAAAGTGAGAGGTCTACCTAGATTGAAGAAACCTGAGAATGTAATGTGCAAAGAATGCCAGTTGGGTAAGATGAAAAAGTCTAGTTTCAAGAGCAAAACTTTTACTTCTGAGGATATCTTAGATTTGGTTCATACTAACCTTTGTGGACCGATGGGTGTACAAAGCTATTGTGGTGCTAGATATTTTATCCTGTTTGTTGATGATTATACCAAAATGATGCATGTAATGTTCTTAAAAGAAAAATATGATGCTTTTCAATTTTTTAAGTGGTATGTGGCTAAGGTTGAAAAGGAGACAGGTAGGAACCTAAAGTGTCTGAGATCTGACCGAGGTGGAGAATTTATATCCAATGTATTTAATCTATTTTGCAATGATATAGGGATCAAAAGACAGATGTATGCACCTAGAACTCCTCCACAGAACGATATAGCAGAGAGAAGGAACATATCTATCTTGGATTGTGAAGGGACATTAATGATTGAAAAGAATTTTCACAAAAGTATTGGAAAGAAGTTGTAAGTATAGCTGTTTATACTCTTAACCAAGTACAGATTAAAAAAGGTACAAATCTGACACCTTATGAGTTATGGCATGGGTATGCACCTAATGTAAAGTACTTTAGAATTTTTGGAAGTAAATGCTACATATTAAAGGATAGTAGGAATGGAAAATTTGATGCTAAAAGCGATGAGGGTATATTCCTAGGCTATTCCACAAAAAGTAAAGCTTACAAGTGTTTGAACTCTAACACTAACAAAATTGTGGAAAGTGTGAATGTCAAAGTTGATGAGTATGCAGAGAAAAATGAAGCTAACAATAAAAGAGAACTAGAAGATTACAGATATTTTGTGTATATAGAAGAAGGAGAGGCAAGTGACAGACTTGCACCTAATGCTAAGTCTCGGGTAAGCAATTTCGAGCATCAGGAAAACAATGCCGAGGGAGAAGAAGAATGTGTTGAGCGACAGGAAGAAGCTGTCGAGTATCAAGGAGAGGTTGTCAAGCATTCAGAAGCTGAATCTGACAATCTTGTTGATGAACCTAATGAGAAAAATGAAAGGAGAGAAAAACCTATTCTAGCACAATACGTAAGGAGACATCACAAGCCTGAACAGATTATTGGAGATAAAGATACTAGAATTCAAACCAAAAGCAAGGAAAGAGATCCAACATGTTTACTATGTGAATTTGAGCCTAAGACAACAAAGGAGGCATTAGAAAATGAAGATTGGATAGAAGCAATGAATGAAGAGATAGACCAGATAGAGAAGAATGATACCTAGACTCTAGTGCCAAGACTAGAAAAAAAGAATGTCATTGGGACAAAGTGGGTATTTCGTAATAAGCTAAATGAGCATGGTCAAATAACAAGAAACAAAGCTAGGCTAGTATGCAAAGGCTATGCACAAGAAGAAGGAATAGATTATGGGGAGACATTTGCCCCTGTAGCAAGATTGGAAGGAGTAAGAACTCTGCTTGCATATGCTTCCTATAAAGATTTCAAGGTATACCAAATGGATGTTAAGTCTACATTTTTAAATAGTATATTAGATGAAGAAGTGTATATTGAACAACTAGAAGGATTTGTTAATCCAAACAAAAGACACATGGTTTGCAAACTAAATAAAGCACTGTATGGACCGAAGCAAGCTCCTAGAGCAAGGTATGAGAGACTACACAACTACCTGATGCAGATTGGATTCTCAAGGACAAATGACACAAGCAATCTGTACATGAAAGATGAAGAAGGTAAAGGAACCTTGTTAGCTAAGATTTTTGTAGATGATATTATATTTGGTGGAAAAGATTCCTTGTGCAAGAAATTTTCAAATGAAATGCAAACTGAATTTGAAATGAGTATGTTTGGGGAGATCAATTTTTTTGTTGGTTTATAAGTATATCAGATGGAGAAAGGAATTTTCATCACCCAGTCTAAATATGTTCATGAGATACTAAAAACCTTTGGTATGGAAGATTCAAGGCCAGTAAGTACTCCCATGGCTACTAGACAAAAGTTGTCAAAAAATGATGATGTTGTAGAAGTTAACTAGACTTTGTATAGATCTATGATTGGAAAGCTATAGTATGTTGTACATAGAAAACTAGATATTGCATTAGTTGTTGGGATTGTGACAAGATTCTCTACCAATCCTAAGGAAACTCACATGATGGCGGTCAAAAGAATAATGAGATATTTGAAAGAGACTGTTGACTATGGATTGTACTACAAGAAGCATGAGAAAATTGAACTTGAAGTGTATACAGATGCTGATTGGATAGGAAATGTAGATGAAAAAAAAAGTACTAGTGGTGGAGCTTTCTTTCTTGGATAGAGATTAGTCTCTTGGACAAGCAAGAAACAAAATTGCATTTCCCAATCTACTGCTAAAGCTGAGTATGTGGCTGCAGCTGTGAACTGTTCAAACTTGATATGGATAAAGCAATTGTTGGTAGGCATGAAAGAAGAAATCACTGAACCAGTTGTCATCTTCTGTGACAACACAAGTGCTATCAACATCTCTAAGAATCCAGTGATGCACACATAGACCAAACACATTTCCATCAAGTATCATTACTTGAGAGAAATGGTACAAGATAAAGAGGTCTGAATGGAATATGTGAACACAAAGGAACAACTAGTAGATATATTCACTAAGGCTTTACCCAAAGAAGCTCATGAATACCTAAGAAGTCAATTAGGGGTCCTTCCCCTAATTGAGGCTGCCTAGTCAAGCTAGGAGCACTACATCAAATGTGCTACAAAGAGTATCTAACAAGTTGATGCAGAAACAGGTCACACTTTAGGAGTAGCCTAGAGTTGTGAAAAGCATAACAAAGTCAAGAATCAGTCATAAGCAAAGATGATAGAGGAAGAAATACTGATTACTGAACTGAAAAGATGATATCTACATCTGCAAGATGTATGTTTTTGTTGCTGCTTTGGCATTTTTGTCAAAGAGGGAGATGATCATAGATGAATACACAGAATGAGAAGATCAAGACAGAGGGAGAGATTCAATGGACAGTCATACAAGCATGGCTAATTGATTCTGTATCAGAATGAAGCTAAGGATATTATAAATATTTCTGATGGACAGATAAGTTTTGGATTGGTTGGTAATTCATGTGATATTCATATGGTGTTGCCATTAATGCCAAAGAGGGAGATTGTTGGAAACTACAATTGAAGCAATTGTTGTATTGTCATTGATGTCAAACCTTAACTAGTAAGACTATTTCTATTTAAGAAAGTACTATATCTATTTGAGTGTTGCTAAGGGGAAAGGCAAGGTTGGTAACAATAGAACCTAAGGAAAGGTTGAGTTATCTTGATACTTCAATCAATACTTGATTATGTGACACAATGATAAGATAATGTATTATTTATCTAAATAAGAATGAAGACTAAACTGGTAGGCTTAACTGAGCAAAAGTGAAGAAATCTAGTTTAAGTCGAGTGTTGTTAGTGTTGACCAAGCTAGTATATGCCGAGTAAATTTAATGTTGACCAAACACTAGTTAATTGCCGAGGAAGACACTATTAGCCGAGGAAACAATTTTTGAGGTGACCGAGCTTTCTAGTGAAGACCGAGAAGTTGAACACAGTATTGACCGAGTGTCAGTATTTTTCATTTGAGGAAGAATTCAGATTTCTAGCCGACATCGTTGAATTCTTGGATTATGTTTAACATGTTGACTTTATTTATTGATTGTATGAAAGCATTTAATGCACTGTAAAACGGTTTATTGTAAATCTATTGAGAGATTTGAGATATTTCTAGAAGGATAGCTGAAGAACATAAAGTAGGATGGATTCAATGAATCTAACCTAACCCTAAGATCTACGAAGGAGATTAAACAGAAAAAGATGTATTGACCTAATGGAGGAAGTATTAAGGAAGGCTAAGCTAGAGGTTGTAAGTGGAGAGGATGCTGGAAGTGTTGTTGATGTTATTAACTGTCTAAGAAGAGAAGGTTGAAGGAGAAGTGTTATGATTGCTTGAAGAGAGTTCTGAGAAAATCAGTGATGGAGATGCTAAAAGTTCATAGGCAGTAAGCCAGCATGTGTAGGGAATTGGATCTGATAATTGCAAAATGAGTTGTATGTTTTTTAGATCAATATTACTACTACTTTCTAACCATTGTATCAGTCAAAATCTTTTTAACAGAGGTTGACCTAACAATCATAGGTATAAATCCTTTGAACAAGGTTGCATTCTAATGGAGTGTATGTAAGTCCTATAACAAGGCACACTTTTAATGGAGTAGTTTAAATCTTTTAACTGGGTCACACCTAACAGTGTGTTTGTAACCTTTGATAGGTTTGGCTTTTCACCGAGCTCACTTTAGAAGAGTGAACATAATAGTAACATGTTACAAAGTGGTTTTTCCTAAATTGGGTTTCCACTATAAATCCTAGTGTTGATACTTGTGTGAATTTTTTAGTTTGAACATTTCTATGTTTTACAAGTTAGATGCTATTGGATAAGTGGACTGCATTGTTATATGTTTCTGTTATGCAATCAGTAATGACCGAGTAGCTATTGGTTATTAGACCTGATTTGTTGAAGAGTTTTAAAGTTTGTTTTATACATCTGGACCTGAGAACAACTGATTCACCCCCCCCCCCCCCCCCCCCCCTCTCTGTTGTTCTAAATCATATTAACAATTTATACCACATTCTTGCAACATTTCATTAGTATGCATAGTAGAACATATAGATCGAAAAATATCATAATGATAACAAAATTGAACATGAGTTTTGCAACAACAGGTGATTCTTTCTTTGTTAATCCTTACATACCATGGTTTACATTTTTCAAAAGATCTTTGACTAATACTAATAGTTAACACCTTATCATCCATAAAATTTTTATACAATTATGTTTGAGTCATATCTAAAAAGTGTTTTGGATGTAGATCACAAACTTTTGAATAGACTCTTAATTTAAGAACATCTCTGGCATTAGGGGATACTCTTTTATTATCGTGCCAAAAATTTTCAATCAAAGTTTTGACTTCACCAGTAAGTTTCATGTCAGACCTCGGGAGTCTACCACTAAAGGTCCACAAATGGTTTTCTAGATCACTTTCAAAGTTAAATATTCTCTTTACAGCTCTTGTTAAAGTTTTACGATGAATATTAAGATATCCACTTATGTTTGAAATCATTCTTTTATCAGTAGTAGTTTTTTTTACTAAAGCTATTGTTATTGCTCGCCATGCCGCATTACTATCTTTAGAATGACTTTTCTTTCCAATTGTGTCAAAGGCACTAGCAACAGTTGATACAACTTATTTTAGAGACTCCTCCTTCTTCTTGGTTTTCACATAAATGCCTAACCTCTTCATCACTTTTCTCATTTTAGACATTTTAATTAATTATAACATTAATTGACATTGAAACCCAAGTTTCTTATTATAAAAAAATTATCTAAAAAATATGCTCGCATGTGTCCTAATTTGTCTCTATGAAACCAAACCACGCAGATTGTCTAGCACATCATTTTTTATTTGAAATTGTTCTTTTATTTCATTATCATTCAAATGAGTTTCTTTCTCAATCGGTGTTTCTATGTCTACATCTACATTGTTGATTTCAATCTAAATTGGTGTTTGATTTTCAGTTTCAATTGGGGTTTGACTTTTAGTTCCTTTATCATTATGATTAACATTACTAATTTCTAAAATTTCACGTGTAATTAAATTTTTAATCTATTTTCAGGAATAAAATTTAAATCATTTTTATTGTAACATGCTTCTACCAAATTATGAACATCTTTATCAGAATAAGTTGTAACATTTGGATGTGAAGACATACCTGTATCCAATACTGGATTAGAAGATGCACCTAAATTTTCTTCTTCAACCTCTACATCCATTATGGTGTCTTCATTGTCCTCCTCTTCTGAAACAATTGTTGAACTCGATGCTCCAACGTTATTCAGGTTTCGAAGTCTTTCTCTTCTTTCTCGTTGTCATTTTTCCTCCTCTCTATTTTCTGCAACCTCCTCAAATGTTAGAACCTTCGTTGGCCTCTTTCTACGTTGGTTTGATCTCATTTTTGCACCAAGATTCTAGTTCAAACAATTTTTTTGAATGTCAAATCCAAAACAAGACAAAAGTACAGAATGTTGATAGAAATATTATGTTTGCCTGGTATGGATAGATAAAAAAATGATTGAAAACTTGTCAATCATTGAGATCAGGCCCATAGTCCTATTTTTTGGTTGCAATGGCTCTTTATGAAATGGGCGCCCGTTATTTAAATCAAAACGGGCGCCTATTTTGTGAATTTAAAAAAATGAGCGCTCATTTTGTAAATCTATGAGTGGGAACCATACCCGCTGGCTTGGTTTTTGGTTCGGGATAGGCTTGGTGGGACCAAGCCTATGCTTGACCCTGCAAAAAAATGGCTAAGGCATTACAAAATAAAAATTTTGCCTTGCCATAATTTTTTGGACACCTACCCAAATGAATTTTTTGATAAAATGAAAACCCATTTTAGCTCTTATTGTGCAGATTATAAAAATATAAATTTTATAGTGATATGATAAATTTTAATATTTTTACAATATTTATTAAGCCAACGTGGTACCTAAACTTGAAATACTAAGGTTAACTAAAACTTTAATAACTTTTTTAATTTTACATTTTAAAAAAAATGAGTTATATGAGACCAATCTACATAGAATTTCTTTCAAATTAAAAAAAAAAATTGAAAAAAAGTTAAATTATCATCAAATTATGGTGTCCATACACCAGAGGTTTCAAAAATGTACTTTATAGTCAATTAAAAATTAATAAAAAAATATTCAATAAAAAAATAAGATAAAATATTATGACCAATCTTCAATGTTTTAAGTACCTTTTCCCAAAAGGATTCACAGAAATACATTCAATTACTTCAAAAAAGGGTGACCGTACATGTGTCAGGTGTGGTCCTGAAATAGACATTTTGAAAAAGTGGTTTTTAAACATGCCTACTAAAATTCAATTTATACCATGTGGGTATTGAGATAAATTACATATTTGAAAACTAGACTCCGAGCACTAAATTTTATATTACTCAATTTTTTCAAGATTCAATCTTTAAGTGCCTCAAATTTTGACATCAATTGACAAAAATTTTGAAAAACAGAGAAAACACTTCCACTTTTTGGCCAAAAGTGGGACTCAACTTCGTGCAGCCACCCATGTACTGAGGCAATGTCTCTCCTTTGTTGAACTGGACATTTGTCCTGGGCAAGACTACAGGTTTTCTTCTGCATTTTTTCCTACTAGTGCCTACACTAAATGGAGAATCATGTATTTACTTTTAATAATTAATCAAATAACTTTGGCTACAGCCTTTTACCGATTAAAAAAAAAAAGAGTTCACAATACTCAATAAATGTTATAATGACAAGTATACCTTTTTTCCATTTGTTCCATTTATTAGTGACACTATTTCAATTTGAGGACTAACAATCTTTTTTATTTTAAATACAATAAATAATTATTCAAATCAAAGAAAGATCACAAAGTAGAACCCACATGGGAAACTCAAAGAAGAATTGGATACACAATTTTGTCCCCAATAACTAACTTATCCAAAGCTTGATAATACTTTGGAGAAAATAGTCTCCAACCCTCCACATTCTACCCATCCAAATACTCAATTGACCATTTATCCAAACAATCAGTAACTCTATTCCTCTCTCTAGCTACATGGCAAAAGAAAACAAATTCCAAAGAGCAACTCAAACTCAATTTAAATTTCCTAACCATCAGAGTTAGTTGGTAATTAACTCAATTTGACCTTCACTCATTCAATATATACACCATGGTATCTAAAAAAGATTCACAAATGATCTCGTTCCATCCCATGCTACAACCTCTTTCAATAGCATAAAGAATAGCAAGGGTCTCCATGAAGTTATTAGTGTGATGCCCTTTTTAAAAAGAGAACAAATTTACATACCCTACCAATGTCCATGATCCCTAATCAAGGAGTTAAACACTTAATTGCATTTGCAAAAAAAAATATTGTTATTAATATTTAGGTGAGAGTTTAATCAAATGATCATAGATTGAAATCTGATTAACTTTATAAAACCTTATTTTCTTGTCTAAAATTTCTTAACTACCATATAGCTTTAACATTCAACTAACTTATAATTTATTAATATAAACTATAAAACTAACCTATATTAATGTAAAACTTCAACATTTTGGATCATTTTTTACATTAATCCAAACAAGATTGGAGCATTGTAAGGGTTGAACCCAACCCATCTAGAGACATTGTTGTTGAAGCCCCTTCACTAATACTCCTTGCTCATGGAAGAAACACCAAATTGATTCCATTAGTGGATCTCTTAGCTATAGAACCATGTGCACAACATGAGAGAACATAAAAGTGTTGCTCCCCTCCATGCACAATGTAACGTCTCCATTAAATTGAAAGTAAAAATTAATTAAATTAATTAATTAAGTGGTTCTAAAATTTAAAATAATATCATAAGGAATTATTTAATTAACTAATTTAATTATAATAATAAAAGGGGCTAAAGCAATAAAATAAGAAAACAAGAAAATAATGTTGGCCTGGCCTATATTGTAATGTTATATTCTTCTTAGAGGTCTTTATAAGGAGGTGGTTGGGCATTGCGTTGATCATCATGGAGTTGCCTATTTCTTGTGTATTTGTGATTCCAATTGGAATTGAGTTTCTTGTTTGTAGTTACAGAGGTGCAAGAGCCTCCCTAGTCTGTAATTGTTGTTTCAGTGATTAACAACCAACCTAGTTTGCTCGTTGGTACAAATTTGTGAAGTCTTCTTACAATGATAAATTTATGATATTCATATAATCAAAAGTATTCTCCATCATGTTTTCAAATAATTAATTTGAAACATACTATCTTGATTGGTGATTCCATCATTCTAAAACAATATTCATTACAAAGTGTCTCTCATTTGGCAAGGTTTACTCTAACATAATATCAATCTTGTC
Organism: Chamaecyparis obtusa; assembly: GCA_027943335.1. Lineage (NCBI taxonomy): Eukaryota > Viridiplantae > Streptophyta > Pinopsida > Cupressales > Cupressaceae > Chamaecyparis > Chamaecyparis obtusa. The sequence goes on from BSBK01006101.1 coordinate 55,276, forward strand.
TAGTGTTTGATTGTGCATCGATATCATTTCATATAAAGGTTTAAGACACCATAGATTCCCTTGTTCAAACACTGATCAAATCACATTATCTAGCTGAAATACATATCAACAAATAATTGCATATGAGCAGGGATTTCTATATGGGAAGTTGTCCTACGAGAGGTAAGTCAAATAAGTCATACAAAGGAGCTTGTGTGTCATAAATTTGAGAGGGGAAATTTTTTATGAGGGTGAAGTGACTTTGACATAAGGGAAGGGAATACTTTTTTGTACATGGAAGAAGAGTTGGCCATACAAAGTGTGAGGAAAAACACCATACAAATTTTGATCTTAGGAGATGTGCAAGTGCATAGATTTAGTGTTGTATGGGCCAATCTTGTTGCACAAGTGTCAATTTTGGTGGGGAATATAATAGTGATATCAGAGCTAGTGATCTTTCCAACCCATTGAAAAACATTAGATCCAGATTAGATCTCATTCATTGAACATTATGGAGGATTCAAGCATTGAGATTATGGCAAATTGATTAGAGTTAGAGTTAATAAAAGGATAGAAATAACTCATTGAGACTTTGTTAAAAGGGAAATAATAAATTAGAGAAACACTTTGGCTTTCAAAGGAAGGAAGAACATATAGAAATCACAATGGGAAATATATGATAATTCTATCAATAAGAGGCCTCATACACAATATTCTCACACATTCCCTTTGATGCCAATGTATCGTTAAAGGACTGAACAATGCAAAGAACAAGAACATAACTTCTAGAAGATGCAAGATAAATTTCAAGACAAGATTAGTTTGATGCCAAATTTGGTGGAGAACTACCCTTCAAGGATTATGTGGAGTTGTGGATGAGATATTCAAAGATCCATGGACATCATAATAATGACATCAAGTAGAAGACCAGAAAATTGAACCTACCTACTTTTGATGGGTACAAGTCGTATTCACCATTTCCTTCAAGTTATCAAGATTAACAGTGATCTCTGAGGATTTCTCCTCTTCAGTGCTCTCCAAATATTTAGTATCTTTCTCATAGTCCTCATCATTTGAACTATCTATGTCCTCACTTTCTTCCTATTCATAGTCAAGGTTGGTTTTAGGGATCGCCTCCTCTTCAAGATTTTTCCCTAAATAATATCTTGCATATTTCTCAGCCTTGCATACCTACATTCTCTAGAACCAATATCATACTTTTTCTCTTCGTAACTATCTAACTTTTGGCCTTCCTATGAATCGGTACCTTCACCCACATCCTCTTTTTTGACATCAATGAAATTCTTTTTAGCACCAGGTTTAGTTTTCCTAACCTTGGCAATGTTAGACTTCTTTTTAGGGGCCTTCCTTTTTACATTTGTATTATATCAAGAAGAGTTTCTTCAAAAGAAACACCAAGGGAGGGTTTTTCCTAAGTAGAAGGCTTGGGAATTTAACTAATTTTCTTGCTCTTAGGTTTAGGGTTCAAGCTTCCAGGGAAAGGGCCGCTACTAACGAGATCAATTTTAATCGTACTCTTAGGGTTTTCCTCATATTGATGGCCTTCTTTTTGGGGATAGTTAAGAGACCTACACTCAGATGAGAATTACTGAACAAAAATTGATAGAAAACATAGATTAATCCCTGGTGCATGGTATCAATGCTATTTATTAGCAAAGAGAACAAGAAGTAAGGATCGTTAATATTTTCACCATGTCTATTATGATTCGGGATGGGAAAATGGTACCCATGGAAAGTGGTGAACCGGCCCTCTAAAGTAAAGTATTTCATCACATAAAGACAAACCAAAGCATACAGAGGGGAAAGAGAAGAGGGTCCATACCCATTACTAGTCACAACAATGACTAGTTTCTCACCCTTTTCAAAAAAAATCTTCATATAGCTCTTATAATATCCAACACTTTTCCTCTCAACCTTATATCCATTGCACTCAAGCCCCATCACCTCAATAATTAACTATGACATCACACATAATTTGATGCTCCCAATGACCACATTTCCTTTATGCTAGGAGTTAAAAAAATTTAATGGAGAGGGCATTGTTAAAACCCTTCATAGCTTGAATGTAATTTATCAACTTGAGTTTTTTAAATTCCTTCCAAAATTCACCATTTTGCATTAACTCCTTGCAGTATCTCAGTTCCACCTTCTTCAAAGACCCACCCATGATACAGACTTCCTTGAGGCTGATATGGGTCTCTTTCATTGTCATACCAGTAGGCCCTCTATGTCTAAAAAGATAATAACTTAGAAAAACCTTTCTTTGTCTCTTTCTAAATAGGAACATAAGCTTCTTGAAGAAGGAAATGTGATCTCTTTGATTAAAATCATTTTGATAATGACCATTAATAATGGTGTTAATGTCCTGGAACTCTTCAAAAAAAATCTTTCAGAGATTTGAAGTGACATTTTCCTTGAGTAAGGGGGGTGTAAACAATATGGTTATCCATGTCGTAAACATTATCAATAAAATTAGCATCCTTATAATGAATGCAAAAATCATAGTTCCTAATAAGATCATTGTTATCTCAACTCAAGCCAGTCCACTTGTAAAACCAATTGAGACCCATATTAGGGACGTCCACCTCAGCAACCATCATCTTACTTTTGTCAAACAAATTCCTGGCAATAAACCTTTGATTTTTAATAACCAACTTAGCAATATTTATTTGATGTCCTTTGTTCTTAATTAAAATAGAATTAACCTCCTTCCCGCCTTTACTAGAATTATTTTGAAGATGACCATTTCCATGGAATCTTTTAAACACTTGGGTTTTCTCATAAAACTTTGATAGGAAAATACCCTTCTCCCTCTTACTCTATTTCTTCATTATGTTATTCAAAGGAAAAAATCCTACATATTCCTTAGACTTTTCATACCAATCCACATATTCTACCACAATCAAAACATCAAAAAATTAATACCTTTTCCTTTCATTGGAAATAATCTCCTTTAAACTTTGAGGGAACTGTTCAAAGTTAATATGGTCCCAATCCTGAGGATTGAGGCCCCAATTCACCATAAAATCCACAACATTATTCCCTGTCTCTCAGAGTATGGAGAAGCTTGAATTGACTAAAAGAAGAGATAATTATGTTACAATCATCCATCAAACTAGAAATATACCAAGTGCAACTTGATTTGTTCTGTAGATGATCCATAGCCATTTTGGAATCCCCCTCTAAAATAACTTTGTCAATATTTAGATCTTTCAAGCATTTTATTCCATGTGAAGCAGCCATAGATTTAGCATGACTGTTAGTCCCGAGTCCAAGATTCTTTCCAAAACCTTCAATAAAAGCCCCATTCCAGTCCATTATAACTCTCCCAACTATAGAGGCCCTCAGGTTCCCTTTCACACAACCATCTGCATTACATTTCACCCAACCAACCTCTAGAGGAATCCAATTAGTAAACCTTCTTTTCCAAATATTCGCCCAATCTATATTGAGAAAGTCTTGGTGCACATTCCAGGTTCTCTTGATTCTTAAGTCATGCAAAGTGGGGAGAACTTTCCCTTTTCTAAAATAAACAGCATTAAGGTTTTCTCTAACTTGTTGCTTTATGATCCAGAACAGTGTAGAGTTGGCTATAGCCTCATTCCTAAAAATCCTTTTATTTCTATCCTTCTAGACATTCTAGGCCATGGAAGGGAGAATTCGGGCCCAAAGATTCTTTAGAATAGGGTGATTGAGAGGAATAAAACTCCATTGGGTAATTATCATACTCATATTACTCGACATAATCCAATCTACATTGAGGGAAGAGAGGAGAAGGTGTCATATCTCTAAGGTGAAGGGGCAATGCATGAAAATATGATCACTGGGTTTGCTATAATTTTGGAAAAGGATACATTTGTTAACAAAATAAAAACCACACAAATTCATATTATCCACCATGAGAACTCCCATGAGAAACAACCCACCAAAAACAATTGATTTTTGGGATAATATTGGGAATCCAGATATGTCTCCATAATTCTTCATTATCTTCCACCTTTTCCATAGCCCAATAGGTCAAACTAACAAAGAAGGATCCATATGAGTTATACCTCCATATCCATTTGTCAGCTTGAGTTTGGGAAAAGAGAGCATAATCCAACAATAATAGAGATAAAGATCTCAAATCCCCCAATAGTTGGTTATTGATAAAGGTAGGGGGATCAAGACCATGTTGAAGTTGTCCTATGAAGTCTTTCTGATTAGCTCTACCTTTACTCCAATAAATATATTTCTCCACACATATGTCATATTGATTAGTAATCCATCTTTTATTTTGAGATAAGGAATTAACATCAACCAAAGGTTTACCTTGATTCCATATATACTCCTAGAATCTAGATTTTTTACCACTTCCTATGATCAATATGCTACCTTTCTTAAGAATATTCTTGACATTGACTATGCTTTTCCATAGAGGGTAACCCATAGAGGATCTTTGTTCATATAAGAAGAAATTAACACTCCCATTACCAAGATACTTCGCCTTCATTAGAATAGCCCAATCCTTTTTACTTTCCATAAGCAACCATCCTATCAAGTAGCAATAAGAGATTTGTTAAATTGCCTTATTCTTTGGGGTACACACCTTGTCCCATTTGAATAGAACCATATGAACATTATCCTATGTGCCCATCCAGAGGAACTTCTTTTGAATTCTCCCAATAGCACCAGCTACTGATCCAAGGATTTTGAAAAGCAAAAGAAAGAACACAAGAATATTTTGCAATCAAGATTTAAGCAATTGAATTTTGCCAGCTAGACTAAGCAGTGCCTTTCCAACCAACAAGTTTCCTCTAGAATCTCTCAATAAGACTGTTCCAATATAAGGGAGAAAGAAATTTGGCCATAAGGGAAGACCCATGTAGGAGTCGAGAAGAGGATCAAATCTCACAACCCAATATCCTAGAGATCTTATTTTGGAGAGAACAATCAACATTGAAAAATAAATCTTACTCTTATTATAATTTATTTTCTAGCCTAAGACCTTAGCATAACTTCCTAGGAGCTCCTTCCATTTGTTTGCTTCATAAACGTAAGCCTCTCCAAACATGATAGTATCATCAACAAAGTGCTAGTGGGAGAAGGGTTGAAGTTGAGAAGCAACTCTCACCCCCATTAAGGCATTGGAATCCCTACTTTTTAAAATGTGTTTATGCCCAACACTTCCACCACCATTATAAAAAGGTAAGGCGAAAGAGGATCACCTTGACTTATCCCTTTCCTAGTAGAAAAAAACCCACTAGGGGAGCCATTAACCAAGACAAAGTACTTAGTATTGGTATCACAATTCATGATCATGTTGAAACTTTTTCCTTTGAATCCAAACTTCCTTAGAATAGTAGCCAAAAATTGCCAATCTACTTTGTCATAAGCCTTAGAAATGTCATTATCAACTAGGTGTTAAAAAGATGTTATTTGTAACATTTTTATGACTACACATATTAGTGTTATCAAATTTGATCATGTGACCTTGTAAAACCTTTAATATTAAGCAATAAATTTGTTAAGTAATACACTAAAAAAATTACTATTTGGACACCGTGTATAGTTTTGAGAAGTATAAAATTAAGGTACGCAACTAGTAAGTCTTCTCCTCTACAGTAAAAATTATTTTGAAATAATTCATTAAAAGTGAGTCTATACAAAAGAGAAAAAAATGTAGAGTATGCTACTCACCATTACATGCACACCCATGTACAAATGAACTCCACGTGGTATTTTAAACAATATTCCTTGAAGTTAGTCTAAACAACGATCATACTTTTTATGGCTCAAATCTTTGGGGCACTAAATTTTAAACTTTAAGAGAGAGGTAATGGCCAATGGGGTAGGATGGCATTATTGGTCTAGTACTTGTGGTTATAGTATTTAGTCTTGCAACATATTTATATTATATATCAATAATTAGTCCACACATAAGTCAACAAGTGATCAAATATAAATATAAGATGTCATTAAAAAATTTATAAATACATTCATTAAAAAGTGAAATAAATATTTTTAACTTCATATAAAATAATAAACTATCCAATATAAATATGTTATTTATAAAATAAAGTGTTTATCTAAGCAATTATTATTGTTTTTTAAATATTAAAGCAGCCAAAATGAGGGGGTTGACCCTTGATACAAACACCAAAATGGTCAGGCCACAGATTGGCACATACAACACATAGACAGTGAAAGAACCAGACAACATATTAACAACAAAAAGCTAGCAGATTGTCAACATCCCTCCCTTAATATTAAAAACCCCTCCCAAAAGTTGGAGGTCAACAAAATAAGCATAGAACCATTCAACCCCTTATCAAAAGTCTTAATAAAGAAAAGCATGAAATAAACTCTAGTAGTTAACCATATGAGTCTAAAAGTCATGCTTATTATCCTATAGCCATAAGGGCAGTTATAGAGCATATAGTCCATAGAGTAATTAAAGACATGATTTAAAAGCCACATAGGGTCATGCCAGAAAAGATGATCCCTAAGGATCAACCAAAGTCTACTAATAGAAAAAAGTCAACAAAATAAGCATAGAACCATTCAACCCCTTATCAAAAGTCTTAATAAAGAAAAGCATGAAATAAACTCTAGTAGTTAACCATATGAGTCTAAAAGTCATGCTTATTATCCTATAGCCATAAGGGCAGTTATAGAGCATATAGTCCATAGAGTAATTAAAGACATGATTTAAAAGCCACATAGGGTCATGCCAGAAAAGATGATCCCTAAGGATCAACCAAAGTCTACTAATAGAAAAAACAAAGGACCTAACCCTAGGCAAGTTCTCCAAACTAGAAACACCAGTCAACACCTCCACTTGCACTAAGAAGACACACGACATCAATTATTCTTATCCTTGTTCTCCTCTTGCTTCAACATCAGTAGCTGCATCCATTCATCCGTGAGGAACCTTAACAATTCCTTAGAGGTTTCCTCCTTCGAGTCCTCTTTATTCTTCTTGTCCTGTTGTAAGAGGCAAAGGGTGGTCGCAGACGAATGCATGACCTTCAGAGCATAGTTGGCCAATCTAGTGAAACTTTTTTCTAGAACGTCCAAGTCCTACTTGATTTTTTGTATCTCCTGGCATTTGTGGCACAATCTCTGTAGCTTTCATCGACAATAGTCTTGACGTTGACAAAGACATGTTTACCTTTATCCATAATATGGGGCGGGGAGGTAGCAATCATAGGAGATGGATTCTTGTCCAAAGTGTGTGTGGGGGGGGGTCATGGGAGAGGTGTTCTTACTTTCTTCCTCATGCTTGTTACCAGTGGGATCCATGGTTTTAGTTTTGAAACTAGCGGAGACATGGGTAGAGCTTGTGCTATTGTGGGTGGTGTCGTTTTGAGTGCCAGACTTGTTACCATTCTCAGACTCAGAATCTAAAAAATATTGACTTTAAATAATTATTGGGGCGACAATATATATGTATTAGAGTAATTCAGTTTATATGTTTGTCCTATATATAGAAACATAAAAGGCCAACACAATAAAAAAAACCATTAAAAATCTAAGAAAATATATTAATATATTTGATATTATTTTTTTCAAATGATACTTATTATTATTTTGATCTTTGAGATTAAATTATTAAAATTAAATTATCATGATAAAAATATATTAGAAAAAATATTATTATATTAAAATATAATCTATTATTTTACACTTAAATATTATAATTTTATTAATAAGAAACTCAACAAATTTAAATATTGAATATTTATAAAATTAACGTTGATGATTAGTAATAAATTTAATAAAAGTCAATGGCCCCTTGGTCTATTGGTGAAGTTGTTTCGTTCTGAATGAGTCCACCAAGGATCAAGTTTTGTTGAGTGCAAAGGCTCCAACACCACTTAAAAGGTTGGGATCGTACCTATAGTTGTATTGGTACATGTTGATTTAATGCTCAATATTTTTAATAATATTTTATCATTGTTAGTGTTCATGATGACTACTCACAATTTAGTGAAATATATTAAAACAAGACTTAATGCACAAGCACAATCTCTCTCTCTCTCTAGTATTTTTGGACTCCTTGACAAAAAGCATGTTGATGTGGCTTCATACTTTAATGATATGGCCTTGAAACCTTAGAAGTATGGGACTTGTCAAGTAAACTATTGGAAGTAATTTGAGATTTCCACATAGAATTTTGAGAAGTGATGCTCAATTGTTTCCTCTCAAATGATCATACACAAGAGAACTACATAGGAGTGGAAATAAAATGGAAAGCAAAAATGTTAATCACTTAGATAAAACTAGTTGACATCAACTTAGATGTGAAACGGGAAGATGGATGATACCTAAAGAAGAGTGGGTAGAAAGAAGATGTTGCTATTGCACTCAAGAAGTAGCTCAGACAGAATGACATTACATAATGGAATGTCTCATGTACAATGATATTTGAATCAATTACATTCATGATATCTAAAGAACATCGGGGAAAAAGAAGATGCTGATATTGTACTCAAAAGTGGTAGAGATAAAAATTCATTACATCATGAAGTGTACACTCAAAAGTGGTGGAGGTAAAATGCATTACATCATAGAATGTTCTATGTACAATGATATTCACACAATTACATTGAGACATTAAATAATATGTTTGAAGAGGAAAATATAATAAGCATTGCAGATTTCTTTATTAAAATACACAGTAAAAATGCTTAATCGACAGATATTTTAGACTTTTCTATTTAAAATATTAGATGTTTATATTCTATTCACAGAGCAAAATTGTGGAATACGACCACAATTTATCAGTAGGCATCTTCTATATAAGTCCGAGGAGGATTCTTATGTTCTTTTCACCCATGCCCGCCATAATTACAGCATCAATTCCCCACTTCTATCATCGTACCCGAACGCGTGAAGCTATTCAGTGAGCCCGTTTGGCATCCTTCAGACTCAGATTGGTTGCTTTCATAAACTTCAGCCATTGCTATTGAGAAATTCCCCAACCTTATACGGGGTATTCTGTACTAAAAAGAATCTCTCTGATGGAGGGAAAAATATCATTCGTACCCATCTGCTATGGTTCTTGTTCGACTGTCAATGTATTGGGAAACCCTTGTTTTATATTTCACTCCTGGCATTTGCATTCTGTTATGGCGCAACTTCCATATTGCAGAACCATCTTTGAAGAATTAAAAAGGCGGATTGCAGCGGTGCTTGCTCAGGTAAGTTTGCTTTATCTTGGGTGTGTTTAATGTTCAGTCGATTCGGTGAATTTAGCTCAAAAGGTACTGGTTTTGGGTTGTGCTTTAATGTATTGTAATGGCGTTATAGTGAAGAGTTGGATAAGTGTGAAGTTCTGTTAATGCATTTGCAGAATTAGTTTTGGAAAAAATGTTCTACCCACAAGTCAACAGAATGTATGCAATTGTATGGGTGTGAGGTTGCTTATGGTTTAGGGTTGCATGTTGGTATGTCTGCTTTGAGTGATAATATTAGGGTTTGGTGAAACAGGGCAATAGTCTTGACTTAAAGTTTGGAACGTCGATAAGTTTTAAACAGAATGTACTATTGATTAAATTTCAAAAATGGAAAACATAACAGATTTTTTCTAAATTTTCAGCTTCTGTTCTTCATAATATGCACATTTTGTAGTTGAAAACCACAAAAAATTTGTTAAAAAATCACTGTATTTTTGCAAATCTCAAAAAAAATAGTCATTCTGTCTGGAGCTTAGCCCATCCCTAAAGTTTGTGGGTGATGAAAATGTAGCTTCGACTGATAGTTTGCAATGGTGAGTGAGATCTTTGTTTTTGTTTTGTCAAATTTTATTTATTTTTATATATAATTTTATCATTTTTTAGATGGTTAGGTTTGGTTTTTTTAATGGGAAGGATAATTCAGTATCTAAGATGTATTAATATATAAATTTTGGTGTATGAAGCTAATTTATGTATTGGTGCATTCTAAGAATTGGATAGTCATTTTTACCAACAATACTTAGAAAATATAAAAATTTGTATAGTAATTTGAAATTGAATTTTATACATTTTAAGAGTTTGAATTAAGGGTCTAAAATTTGAAGGCTGAATAGCAGCTGTAGAAATCAGTTCTATAGAAAAAGACTCACCCGTTGTATAAAATAAAAACAGAGTATTCAACAATTTGATGCCTCAACAAAAGTTTTGGATCATAAAACACAATTTGCAATAAAGTTAAATTCTAATATAATCATACATTCTTTATGTTTTGACTTTTAATATTTTATTTTCTAATTTTATTTCAAAATAAATTGTTTTCAGATTATTTTTTAAAATATTTAAAACATCAGAACCTACTCTTGTTATATCTTATTTATGTCTTTTAGGGTTTCTGTATTGAGTTTATGCAAAAGTATCATTATCTTATGGTTTGGATCATAGATGTATTACTGGCAGAGTATTCTTCAAGTTGCAAAAACTGGCCCAGTTTTCTCGCTTGGCGACCAAAATAATTTCATTTTTCATTTCTTCATTTGTATTTTGCTAAGAGGGGAAAAATAGTCAATGAGTCAAACATATCCAACGAGGAGGCACAGTTATGCCCAGTGTAGACTTCTAGGATTAGACCCTCTAGTTCTACCTCTCCCTTAATTTTTACTAGAGCTGGGAAGAGGAAGATGTAATTGTAATAATGTATTTACTTTTAGTTTTACATAAACTATTGACTCTTTTGTTTCCAGCCATCAACATTCCTCATGAAAATACAATTTTGTACCTACTTTGTGTTTAAATATATCTAGATTAAGCTTGTTTATTTTGTGTTCTCATTTATTGACTCATTGGATGCATCTTCTCATTAAATTTTGCCAAAAAAAATGTATTTCTAATTAAATTTAAGCAATTTTTAAGTTCCCCAGTTTTTCGCTGAGTTTTTCCCGAATTTTTTTTCAATGGCGAGTTTTTGACTTTGGCGAGTTTTCCAACTATAGTTTGGATATTCTTAAGATGGTGCTAATATTAGTTCTTCAAGTTATTTATTTGTATGGTGTAGGGGAAAAAACCTATTGAACATCCCAAGTTCACACCTCACAAAATCATGTGATATTTTTCAGTTACTTCCAAATGTTTATAGCAGCTTACTTACCACGGTCTTGTTTATAGTTAAGATTTTAGATCTACATTGTCAAATATAATTCCATATCAGTATATTTTTTATTGAAATGTCCAAAAAATCTCAATCAAAGATAAATGATCCATTAAACTGTATCTCTATTATATTGATAGGTTTTACATAATTTATTACTTTTTTAATCTAAATCAGATAATCTCTATTTATATAACTCATATTTAAATTTATAAACTGAAGTACATTAATTTTATATTTTTATTATTCACAGGCATGGGTTAGTTTGAAATTCCAGGCCTAGCTGCTGAACGAGGCAACAGTACCAAGAAATAGGAGAAGCCAACAAAATCACAAACTAGGGCAACTTCCATCTTTTAAGTCCTGACTGAAAGTAGACGTTACATTCCATGTGTTGAAGACTACTCAGGGCCGCTGCTGGGCTATCAGGAATCCTCTGTGTTATTCAGTGATCAAACTGCTTACTGCTGTACAACGATGGAACAGCCTGAATATTGTAGAATACTGACCCAGCTGGAGAAACTACTGAGGCAGATAGAAGGATTACATCTTTTAACCCAACTGGAGGAACTACAGAAGCGGGTAGAAGCATTAGAACTTTCTCGGGTAATTAGTTTTCTCTTAGGTATACCGTAGTAAAAATATCACATCCATTTCAAAAATAACATTATAAACTATGGAAATTACATAATTCATACTGTAAATAGTCAAAACCCTTCGTTTTTAAGATCTTCAGAGTTTACTGGGTGTTTGGAAAAGATCTCATTTCTAAAAATGGGTGATTTTGAGAAAATACAAGGAATGAGGTTAAGTTGCTGACTTTATCCTTGTATTTTTCAATCCTGGCAGAGGCCACCTGGAGAGGAAGCTTGTGCATTATTCTAGCTTGCATTGGATTCTGTTAGTTGGAGAAGGCAACTTTTCATTTTCTTCAGCTTTGGCTACTGTATTTGAATCTGGAAAAAACATCGTAACCACATCACTTGATAGCAGAGGTCTAAGAAGGAAAAAATTAATAAAAATAATGCTCTGTTCCCATCTTTGACACTTACATTTTACAAGATTTTTCACTGTGTTTTTTAATTTTGCCAAAGCAGAGGAGGTCGTAAGAGTGTATGACACGGCTGGGCTTTCAATTTCGAACTTACAGAGGCATGGAGCATTGTTACTGTATGAGGTCGATGCAACCGGAATGGATCAAATTGGAAATTTAGGAGAGAGAAAGTTTGACAGAATTGTTTTCAATTTCCCACATGCAGGCCATTTTTGCCAGGGGGAATGCCATAAGGAATCTATTAAGAAGAACAGAGAGTTGGTAAGTATGTTTTTCGAAAGTTCTACTAAGTTGCTGAGCTTTATGGGCGAAATCCATGTTACCCACAAGGAGGGGCACCCTTACAGTAAGTGGAATTTAGGAGGAGAAGCAGAAAAATGTGGGCTGTTTTTGAAGGAGTCTGTTGATTTCAGTAAAACAGATTATCCTGGTTACATGAATAAAAGATGAAGTGGAGCCAAGGCTAATAGAAGCTTCCCTCTCCGAGAGTGTAAAACTTACATGTTCTCGGCTGTTCAATGCCATACAGCCCTTTCATCTTTGTCACGATGAAATGGCCTGGACTCACTGGTACAAGTTTTTGTTAACATTTCATTGGATTGTCATGAAACCACTGGCGATTTGTAATCTTCATCTATACAGGAACTAATACAAGTTTTTGTTAACATTTCATTGGATTATCATGAAACCACTGACGATTTCTAATCTTCATTCATACAGGAACTAATGCAAGATTGTGTTATCATTTCACTGGTTTATTATTATCATTTTTGTCAGGTTAGGCCAGCAGTTTCGTCATGTTTTAAGATTGTCGTGTTAGGATTCTTATTTCATTTTTTGTGTTAGGATTGAAATTCACAACTTATTTAATTCTCAGTGAAATCTTTTTTATTATTTTCAGAAGAGTTGAATGCATAGAAGATGTGAATCCAAGTTATTTATGCATGTCAATTGTTTCAAAATGATATGATATGCTTTTAAGAGTGTGTAGTGATTTCAGGGTGTTTAAAAGGATTTACCTAACAATATTCCAGTTTTCTAGGAATGATCTTTAATAATGACATTATAGACATTAAATTGAAATAGTTTAGTATATAAATAAATTGGACACAGAAATATATTGAAGAGAATATTTTTGTTATCTTTGTATGCATCATTTAGAGGGGTAGTCTCTTAGTAGAAGATACAATCTAATTGCAAATTTTTAAGATGTCTTATTTTTAGAATGTGATTATAATAGTAATTATAATATATAGTATTATTAAAGACCATTCCTACTATTCAATATATGTGGGATAAATAATTATATTTTAAGTAATTACAAGGATGATCCACAAAGGTAGCCTCTTAGTAGAGCATATAGGGTATTATTACAATAGTGAAGGCTACCATAATTCACTACTTAAAACATATTTTAGATCTACTAGTTTTTCATAAGCACTTCATTTGTGAATTTGATCTTTGTGGCATTAGCATAGGGGGAGTATTTATACAAGACTAGCTTCCCACCTTCATAAGCAAGCAACTTCAAAGGTTAGCTTCTCGCCTTCAAAATTTTATGACAAAACTTATCAAAGAAAAGCAATGCTATCAATTTTATTCTAATAATATAGCAAAGCACATATGCTTTTTAAGTTGCCCTTAGACATTTTTAAATAATATTAGTGGATACACGCACTTTGTAAATTATCCCACTAATTAGTTAGAATACAATATATATAATATATTGTCAAAAATAACTCCTAACATCCAATACATGTGGGATGATTTACAAAGTGCATGTATCCACTAATATTATTTAAAATTGTCTAAGGGCAGCTTAAAAAGCATGTGCTTTGCTAATTTATTAGAACAGGTTTACAGCATTGCTTCTCTTTGGCAAGTCTTGTCATGAAATTTTGAAGGTGAGAAGCTAACCTTTGAAGTTGCTTGCTTATGAAGGTGGGAAGTTAGCCTTGCATAAATACTCTACCCGTGCTAATGCCACAAAGATCAAATTGACGAATGAAGTGCTTATGAAAAACTAGTAGATCTACAATCTATTTTAAGTAGTGAACTATGGTAGCCTTCACTATGGTAATAATATCATATTTAGAATCTATTGTAATAAAATCAATCCTTTCAAGCCTACAAATCTTCATAGGATGTTGATAAACTTAGGTTGTGATCACTCTTACATTGTTGTAACCTTCTTGTGGTTAACTTGGCCACCAACTTGTGAAATATTATGGTCCAAACACTTGACCTATTGAAATCTAAGGCATACTTAGATTGTGCGAACAAAATGAACACTCTTATATGTAAGGCATACTTAGACTATGTGAATAAAAAGAAGACTCTTATAAAATCTTGAGGTCAGTTACCACATGGAAAAGGTGATGGAGCTATGTTTTGGATAAATTTGAGATTTTTTTAGATGTCCAATTTGAGTTGTGCAAGTAATCATGGAACATTGTATTCACAAAGCTATGAAAAGTATGAGCCATAGGTAAATCAAAGGGCATTACCAACAATCTATAATTTGCTTTAGTGAGTCCTAAATGTAGTTTTAGGTATATTAGCTTCTTTTACCTAAGTTTAGTGATCTACCTTGAATGAAAATGTAGTTAAGTACAAAATTAGCTCTCAAAAGCACATCTAACGAATCATCAATTATAGGAATATAGAATTCATCCTTGGAAATTAATTATTGAGTCAATAAAACTAGATTACATCTTTCATTCTCCATCTTTCATAAGAACCATAACAATAAAAGAGGATTAAGGATTGGTACTTGAGCGAATGATTTCAAAGTGGAGATTTTTAACAATCTTTTCAATTTCAATCTTTTGCTCAAAGGGGTATAAACTGAGTTGAATATTTATAGGATATGTAATGCCCAAGCTTTCACCCAAGACATAAATGGTAAAAATAGATGACCAAAATTTTCACAATATAAATGCAATATACATTACATGCCTACAATTTGAGATTTTGTGACAAAACGTAATGCTCGTGCTACACAACGTAGATAAATAGAATAGAAAATAAAATTAAAGACTTCAAATACATAATCATGTTGTGTTATAGAGTCATGATGACACTCATATAAGAGAATAAAATTTTCTCCATGGCAAAGATAAAAGGACTAGCACACAATCATGTTCTCTTGAGAACACAAGGATTGGAATGAGAGAAACAAAACACTTCAATCCACAATCCAAAACAACTCGACGAACATTCTAGACGATGTGGAATCATCTTTTAAACACTTAGATTACCCCTTCAAGAGGTAGCTAAATTGGAAGATACAAAACCCCAACAATTTGAATTATTGACTAGATGCTTTCACCCATTTGATTCACGATCAACCTTTCATCATTATGGGGTGCATTAAAAATAATTTAAATTAGTTTCATTTCATATCGTATTGATTGTGATCTACATACTACAATATCTAGATGTCCATAATGATATTAAGGTCATCAAACCACATCCTTCTAAGACACTTTATATAGTAGTTCATATGCTCTATAAAAGCCCATAACCTTGCATTAGAAAAATGACATACAAGTACTTAGCAATAGATAAATTGGGGAATACTTTAAATCAAGGTTGATTGCACAATATTGTGTTCCAATTTTTTCCCAAACTAGGACATTGAAATTAACATATTTCACCTAATTTTCACGTTCTAACACTTGTAGCAACTAAATTGTTAAGAATTTGAAAATGAAGTGAACTAATAATTTTTGAGATTTTGCTTGTAGATTATATATGTATATGTATATGTATATGTATGTATGTATGTATGTATGTGTATGTGTATGTGTATGTGTATGTGTATGCGTATGCGTATGCGTATGCGTATGTGTATGCGTATGCGTATCCGTATGTGTATGTGTATGCGTATGTGTATGTGTACGCATATATGTATAATTTTAAGAAATAAAATTTGTGAATTTTTTTTACATAACTTTTATTACTGTTTTTTTTTTAAATGACGTCACTATGATATATCTAGCATAACTTTATTCGTAGGAACTTGGATATAATTATAGGTTTTTAAACATAGATATCTAGACCACATATATTTGTCCATAATTTTTTGTTGCATAATTATTTTTTGTTGCTTTTTGAAGTGAGATTAGCTATAATTTAGACATGGGTTAATTCAATATGGCATAATATTTTTTGTGTTTGTTTGGATTAACCTTTTTTTGTTGAAATGAGAGGATCAACACCTAGAGGACAATTATTTTCTATTTTTTAATCTATTTTACTACTTTTTCATATGTGCGCGAAATAAAAACCTTCATAATTGATGAAAATATTTTTCATCACAAAATAGAAAATAAATATGATAATCAAATAAAACATATTTAGTTATATACTCATTGGAATGTTTACGTTGAGTGCTACGATCCTACAAGTTATCCTTTCTTGCTAGTCAAACCCAAGGTTGGAAAAAAGAAAGAGGAAAATCTAAGGCCTAAGGTGGAAATGTCACTTTTAGGGCCTTATTTCAAAGGTATTCAAAGGTATGTTGTTCCAACATTTTTTTAACACCTTTGAATGAAGTTTATTTTCAAAAATGAAAAAAGGGACCTTCCTTTTTATTCCTAATATGGTAATTTTTATAAAAGGAGTAAAAAGGAACCTTTGAATAAAGATTGTTTTGACCTATCTTCGAACAAAGACAAATTTTTCACCAATCTTCGAATGAAGGCTCTTTAATTCAAAGAAACACCTTGGAATGAAGATGTTTCTAAGTTTTCACCTCCATTTGAGTTGAGAAAAGTGATGTTCTACAAGCGGGACTCATGTGGGTTCACCCTTGTGTATGGTTTATGTCAAAGTATATGTCCATTTTGTGTTTTGTATCTAGCTCAACAACTCAAAGAAGCTTTCCTTGGCTTAGTATAGCCAAAAGTTGAAGAAGGTTTTACCTACCTTAATAAATTTGCTTCATAATTATCTTAATTATATGTTTAAGATCTCCATCCTATGTTTTGTGTAGTTTAGTGCTTAGGAAAAAGTTCTAGCTATGGGGATTTAGGACTTGCAATAGTAAGCACAAACATGATGGGCTGAATTTCTCTTATTTGTGGTTATTCAATCCTTTCAAATGATGGTATTACATCCATTCAACATACAATTAAATTAAATAGGTAATACCCTCTTAATAGAAATTGTTTTACTTAATAATAGACCACACTTTTATTACTTATATTTGAGGAAAAAGTTCTAGCTATAGGGATTTGGAACTTGCACTAGCAAGGACTAGACTTCTCTTATTTATGGTTGTTCAATTATTTTAATTAATGGAATTATATCCATTCAACATACAATCAATTTAAATAGGCAATTCCCCCTTAATAAAAAATGTTAAACTTAAAAATAGACCACACTTTTGTTGCTTATATTTGAGGAAAACATTTTATTTATAGGGACTCAAGATTTACAATAGTAAGCACCAACATGATGGACTAGACTTTTCTTATTTATGGTTGTTTAATTCTTTTAATTTATCGAATTACATCCATTCAACAGCCTCCATTGGTCACTCCATCTTTGCACGCATTTTGGTTGACATTGACATCTCCACACCTCTTACTAGGGATGTGCTTCTTCTCATGGTTAGGGATAGGCCATGGACCCAATCATTGGATTACGAGGGCCTCCCCTTTTGATGTCATCAATGCTTCTCTACTAGTCACTTGGCAACAAATTGTTCTCTCTCGCATCATAAACATGTTTCCACTTGGTGGAAGGATACTAATGGTGAGCATCTGATTGTTTTGGCTTCTGACTCTTCCTCTGATGACTCCCCTCAAGATGTTACTCATGTTGTTGAATTGGCCTCCTTAGACCCTATAGATCTTACTCCCCCTCTTGCTATTGGTGCAACCCCCTCTGGCTGTGTGGACCCTTCTCCTGTTGTTGGTTTTGTTTAGCTCCAACATTTGGCTGACAATGTGCAACCTTGTCAGCACTTTGCCCCTTGTGCTAACAGTTTCACAATGAGGATTTCTCCACTTGCTCCCCCTTATGGTGGAAAGCCTAGTAATTGCATTGTCTAAATGATTGTCCACCGACATAGGAACAATTGTTCTTTAGCATCTCATTCTCCTCACCATGTTGTGGATAAGTTGTATACCCACTCTTGATTATGTTACTAAATGTTCTGCTAGTTTGTTGTTAATGGTCTATTCTTGACCTGTTGTAAATGGTCTTTTTGGTTTGTCTTTGTAAGGACCAACACCCGTGTTTTGTTATTTGTAATAATAAAAAAATGTAATCATTTTAAATAGGTAATGCCCCCTTAAATAGAAAAATTTTTACTTAATACTAAACTACATTTTTGTTTCTTATATTTGAGGAAAACTTTCTAATTATAGAGATTGAAGACTAACAATAGTAAGCACCAACATGATAGACTAGACTAAACTCATTTATGATTGTTCAATCTTTTTAATTAATAAAATTACATCCATTCAATATACAATCAATTTAAGTAAACAATACACCTCTTAATAATAAAAAAATGTTTCAATATTTTACCTAAAATTAGACCACACTTTTATTACTCATATTTGAAATTCTTAAAATAGACATGACCTAACATGCATACCCCGAGTGTAATATAACAAAAACAAAAACTAGTTTGTCAAACTTACAACATGAAAAACCTATTCAACTAACTTAAACTACATTGGCATTTTAGGAAACTTCCATGCAAAGCTATTTTTAAAAAGATGCAAAGCCTTTTTTATAGGAAAATTGTGGAATACGGCAGCACTATACCAGGAACGCATGTTTTAAGATAATTGAAAAGACCGAGGAAGATTCTCGTATCGTTCTTGCAAAGGTATTTAATTTCTTGGAAGTGGACGTTTTCGACATTCGGCAAGCTTAGATTTGTGGCTTTAATTAGCTTTACACATTTCTTTGACACAGATTCCCTGCCGTTATACCTCGGTCGAATTCTTAGACGCTAAGGCTCCCTGTCTTGTTGAGGTCAATCGTATGATACTCAAATTCTATTATTCAAGTTGGGTTATTGGCGATTAAAGAAACCCTCAGTTTTTTGAAGTCCTGGCAAGTGGATTCTATGATGGAGCAGCTTCCATATGGCAGTACCATCTTTGAAGAATTACAGAAGCAGATAGAAGCAGCTGTTCTTGCTCAAGTAAGTTTTGCTATCTTTTGGGTAATTTTTAATGGTTACTCAATTATGTGAATTTATATTAGGAGTAAGTGGTTTTGGGATCAGTTTTAACAGCAGTTGAGGGAAGAATTGGAGCAGTATACGGTTTGGCTAATGCTCTGGCAAAGTTGGGTTTTGAAAAACTATACTACCCACAACAGAATGCATGCAATCTTGGCTATGTTTATGAGGGTTGCTCAGTTATATGAATTTGTACTTAGGGTTAGTGGTTTTGGGGACTGTAATGGGAAGAATTGGAGCAGTATCAAGTTTGGCAGATGTAGTTTTCACAAAACAATATTGCCCACAACAAAATGCATGAAATCTTGGGTATGTTTTAGTGGTCACTCAATTATATGAATTTGTACTTAGGGTTAGTGGTTTTGGAGACCGTAATGGGAAGAATTGGAGCAGTATCATGTTTGGGTAATGCCCTGGCAGAGTTAGTTTTAAAAAAAACAACACTGCCCACAACAAAATACATGAAATCTCGGGTATGTTTGAGTGGTTACTCAATTATATGAATTTGGGATGTTGTTTAATGTACTGTAATTGCAGTTTGGCGAATGCTCTGGTAGAGTTAGCTTTCAAAAAACTATAGTACCCACAACAGAATGCATTCAATCTTGGGTTTGTACAATGGTAACACAATTATATGAATTTATATTAAGGGTTAGCGGTTTTGGGATGTGCTTTGATGTACTATAATGGCAGTAGAGGGAAGAGTTGGAGCAGGATCAAGTTTGGCTAATGCTCTGGCAAAGTTTTAAAAAAACTATACTACCCAAAACAGAATGCATGCAAGTGTATAGGCGCGAGGTAACTTTGGGTTAGGGCTGTCTGTGGAATGTCTGCTCCGAGTAATAATTTGAGGGTTTAGTGAATTGAGGCTATAATTTCGACTTTAGGCTTGAAGGGTGTTGAGAAGGTTGCGTGAACTGAGATCTTGCAAAGGGGAGCAATATTTTTAGGTTTTCTTTTGCCACTTTATGGTTTTTCGTTCTTCCAATTTAAGGAAGACGAGTTTTGTTTTATGGGCATTTTCAGGAGGATGACATTCGACAGATGGAGACACTGGGTTTTAAGGGCTTATTGGGCATTGGGCATTTGGGTTTGTTCTTTTCTGAACTGAAAATTAAGGAGGAGGACTTTTGTCTTTTGTCTTTTGGGCAGATTAAGGAGTACGAATTCTTTTTTTGGGCAATTTGAGCAGGATTCGAAAGATGTAGGTAGTGGTCCTTTTAAAGGGCTGATTGGTCATTAGGAATTTGGGTTTGTTCTTTTCTGAACTGCGAATTTTTTTTCTCATCTGCCCTTTACTTCCTGGTCCTGGTTCTAATGTTTCTGATTTTAGCGATGAAAGTGTGGTATAGAAAAAAATACTGTAATAAGAGGTTGGGTTGTACGGCTGTTTGGATTTGTAGGTTTTTTGAGGCGAAGGGAATAGATTTCCAGTGCAGCAGATTAGGACAATCTGTTTCAGACTGTTGTAGTCAACAATTTTATTTTTGGGGTACTAGAGGTCATGGGAAGATGGAAAATGCAAGGTACTTATATCAAGGATTGAAGAGAGTGTGGTATTCTTCAGCACTAGCAAATAATGAACACCTCTAGTGGAAAAGGCTCATTGATTAGCTGTGTTAGTTTTTTTAGTGAAGAGACCTGCAGTGCAGCCCTGTTTAAAATTTAATAACAGGGCTGAATCTACTTTTTGCAGTGATTGATTATCACTTCGTATTATTATTAGCAGACTGATGCATCTTGTATTGATTTAAATTTTAAATGATATAATTGGGTGCTCGGAGAGTAAGTAACTGAGAATGCTAGGTCGTTTTCAAATTGCACTCTAATTAGTAAAAAATTGAAAAACTCTACTTTGGCAAAGGTAGAAGAAGAAATCTTTTGCAAATGTTAGGAGGTTGAGAGAATGTCGAACTCTCTAAATTTATTACCAAAGTTGATTTTGTTCACAGATGAGCTAACTCTAAGGGAGGAGAATTGCTTGGTCCTGTGTGTGGACATTCTTTAATGTAGATATTGGTTTAAATATGAGCTGACTATAGGTTTTTTACACACCAAATTTCTGCAGAGGTCCTTCCCATTCCAGACGATCCATATGCACTATTCCAGCTTGCATAGGATTTTGTTGGTTGGAGAGGGAGACTTCTCATTTTCTTCTTCCTTGGCAACGTCATTTGGGTCCGCAGAGAATATCGTAGCAACATCACTTGACAGCAGAGGTTTGGCATAATTTATATTCAACGCTCTTTAATTGGGTGTTTTACTCTGTTCTGAGTATTTCTATTTTGACTTATTTAGAGCATTTAGTTAATCTATCCATGAATTTAAATGCAGATACTGTTTTAACATTTTACCCATCTGCGGGGAATTCAATTTGTAACTTGCTAAGTCGTGGAGCACGTGTACTGCATGAGGTGGATGCAACCATAATAGATCAGCTGGGGAGGGGAACTATGTTTGATAGAATTGTGTTTAATTTTCCTCATTCAGGTTTTTGGGGCAAGGAATACAGCGATGAGGTGATTAAGAAGCACAGGGATTTAGTGAGTAAGTTTTTTCGGAGTGCAAGAATGCTTCTGAGCTGTATTGGTGAAATCCATGTCAGTCACAAGGAGGGATTGCTATATAGGAAATGGAATTTGGTAGGAGAAGCAAAGAAGTCTGGACTTTTTTTAAAGGAGTGTGTCACTTTCAGTATAACAGATTATCCAGGATACACAAACAGAAGGGGAAGTGGTGTCTGCATTGATGAGAGTTTTCCCTTGGGAGATTGTAAGACATATAAATTCATGCTCACTCCTGCCGCCTTCATAGAAAAAGAATTAACGCTGGTGAGGGAGCAATCTTATTGTCAGGCTTTTCAACCACAAATCTGGATCTGAATACATAAACATGGGGCTCTAAAAGATGATATTGCTTTTCAGCTCTATTAGAAACTTCAAACCCAGGCATTAATGTTTTGACTGTCATTATTTGCTCCCAGGCACTATGTTTTGACTGTCATGATAGGCTCAATGTTTAAGACAGGCTCTGGTTTGTCTTTCCCTGAAATATCACAAAGAAAGCTCAGGAATTCAACTGGATGTTAACTTACAATTGTTTGTCAATCCTTAATTGGGTTGATCCAATGACGATGTACAAAGATTGAAGACAACAGGTACTGATGCAATATGCCCATTGGATATTGATGTAATGTTAATGTCACAAGATTTTGCTTATGATGTATACATGTGCTTAGATTCTCTCTATCTTTCGACATTGATCTAATGTTAATGTCACAAAGTTTTGCTTGCTAAGTATACATGTGCTAGATTCTCTATCTTAAATATGTACTACATGAGACAAATGAATTAGAATGGTCTTCAAATACACCGCTCTAATGTGCAATTTAATAATTTGCACTTTAGTTTATTCATATTGACTATTAAGGGAGAGAAATGTAGAATCAATTTTTTAAATTAAAATTTAAAGTTTTTGTATTTTGATCTATTGTTCAAAAGTTGCATAATTGGATCTGCATTATATTGGTTAATGGTGGATAGAATAGATATGTTTGAATCCTTGGGATGTTAGAGGCAAAATAAACCTAGGATAAGGTTATTTGCCATGTTCATAGAAGTACACTAGTGAATGTGCAATAAAGAAGAATTGAATGGGAATGTAATTTTTACCATTACATCTATTTGTAAGAATTAGGTTTGTATCCCTTGTAAGTCCTCGTATTGTTTAATGATTGCAATATTGGAAGTGGCCTCCCATGGAATATGGTGCCTATGTGGAGACGAATCTCAAGATTATTTTGAGGCAAAATAAATCTAGGATAAGGTTATTTGTTATTTTTACGCAACTTGTACGCTAGTGAATGCACAATAAAGGAAAATTGAATGGGATTGTAATGTTTGCCATTACATTTATTTGTAAGAATTAGGTGTTGTATACCTTGTAAGTCCTTGTAATGTTTAATGAATGTAATATTGCAAATTGGCCTCTCATGGAGTATGGAGCTTATGAGGAGAGGAATCTCAAGATTCTTTTGAGGCAAAATAAACCTAGGATAAAGTTATTTACCATTTTTATGCAAACTTGTATACTAGTGAATGTGTAATAAAGGAGAATTGAATGGGAATGTAATTTTTACTATCATATTTATTTGTAAGAATTAGGTATTGAATACCTGTCAATTCCTTGTAATGTTTAATGAATGTAATGTTGGAAATTGGTGTCTTGTGGAAGATAGTGCCTATGAGGAGAGGAATCTCAAGATTCTTTAGAGGCAACCTATGCCACCTAGCATTTGTATAACGACGGGTATAAGAAAACATTGATATGGGAGTTATATAGTAGACTGGAAAAATTCTTTTGAACTTTTATTATAGGTAAAACATAAGAGCATCTTGGAAGAGGAGTTGCACTTTCTAATTAAGTGTTTTATTGTGATAATTGACTAGTCAAATAGTGAGAGTTATGCTTGTGTACATGAAAGGTGGCATTTGGTCTTCATCATGAACTGCATGATTCATTTGGAAATTTTTGGTTTTGTGGAAACAAGTAATTTTCTAGATGACTTCACTTGTATAAATACAAACTGTGATGGGTTAGAGGTTTTGGATTGCATGGAGATTGTATACCTAGTTTAGAGCGGGCTTGGCTATTGATATTTTGTCAAAATATTGCTTCATCATTTGTGGGGTCTTTTCATTGTATTGTAAATGTATAGTTATAAGGAAACGTCTAAACAACAAACTAAAAAGAATGCCTTACAAAGGGGACACTCCTTTGTGGGGTCTTCTCATTGTATTGTAAATGCATAGTTTTAAGGAAATATCTAAACAACAAACTAAAAAGCATGCCTTACCAAGGGGACACTTAGTTTTCTTCTTTTTCTTTTTAAAATTATCTTTATATAACACAAGGTTTGTCAAAATATTGCTTCATCATTTGTGTGGTCTTCACATTGTGTTGTAAATGTATAGTTTTAAGGAAACATATAAACATTAAACTAAAAGCATGCCTTACCTAGGGGACAATTTTATTTTTTTAATTGTCTTTATATAGCATGAAGTTTACTTAGTTGGATAGCCATGTATTAGTTTTAATATAAAGTGAGGTTTACATATGAGGCTAAGGCTTTTACTTGAAAGGTTCTTCCTAGAATTTATGTCATGCTATGCTTCTTTTTGTTGCATATTCTATTTTTGTTTAGTTTCTTTAAGTTTTATTTTTAATCAATACCATGAAGATATAATATGATTGGATATTCCTTATTGAAGTATAAACTCTAAATTGATTATTGGCATTCAAGATTATATTGGATTGATCTCGTAAAGAAGAAAATTTCTTTCACGTATTGTTTTGCTATGTTTGCAATGGGCTTATTTGCATTTGGGTTAAGATAAGATTTCAAAATAAGAAGTTATGAGTCACACCTTGAAACATAAGTTTAAGAAGTTAAACAGGGAAAACTTTGAGCTCTACAAATTGAAGGTGAAAGATTTATTTTTTATTAAGGATCAAACAAATTTTGAAGGGACCTAAAACCCTATATACAAAATGCTCCCTACAACATACTATCGAGAAACAAGAAGCCAACCGTCAATAAAAGCTTGACACTATCTAGAGAACAAGTGTGAAGAAAAACCCTATAGAACAATCCTAGTTCAAATTCTTTAAGGCCTCAACAACCTTTTCTCCTAGCTAGGAAGCATTAAAAACTAGTTTATTCATGTCTTGGAGGTCTTGAGTAAATTGCACAACTATCCTCTTGAGGTTTCCACGAGTCCTAGTGCATGGGCCTTTGTTTTTCTCTACACACATCTGTTTACCCTTATCAACAATACCCACATCAAAAACTTGATTTTAATTTTGATACACTGTCATATTTGTCCACCAGATTTCTCATGCTCTCAGCAGTATCCTTAATAACCTTTTGGATGAAAAAAACTGGAGTAATTAGGTTATCATTAATATTCTTCATCTTAGTTTCGAGCCCCACAATTCTTCCCTCATTGTCATTTTTCATAATCTCCACATCCTCGACCACTTTTTCCAAAGAAGAAACAAGATTTTGGCCCTCGTTCTCACCCCAAGGAGCATCCTAATTTTAAATTCCTTTTCATTCTATATTGAATGGATTCTAGTTTTACATTAATTTAATTAATTTCAAGAAAGATTCATTTGTTCATCCTGAAAGAGTCCATAGGTGCATTCCTTGCAATGCCCAGAAGGTTAGGTGGACTTTCATAGTCTGAATTGATGAGGGGATACTCTTTAGCTAGATCACAGTGAAATAAAGGTCTTCCTTCATGGTTTGTACTAGGCATAGACTCCCTAGAGCCTATCCACTGGGAAGAATCATCAGAGGCATCACCAAAAGAAACCAAAATAGGGGAAGCCCTCTTAGTCTTAGGTTTTGTCTTCTTGCTCGCCATAGATATTTTGTCCTCCCTTTCCAAAGACACAAGATCAAAGTTTGCATATGTGCTCTAGATTTGCCCCATCAAAGGACTTTCTACTCTTAAATATCTTCTTACCATCAATCGATAACCTAGTTACCTATGAAATGAGGTCTTTTGGGATGTCCCATTTTTGCCCCAAAATGGAGACTTGCCCATTCTTCCAATTCTCTACAAACATTTTTGTGGTCTTTAAGTCAAAGCCATGGAGCTTCTCCAAATAGCATGTGACCCCTCCACTATTCAAGATTCTCTAAATTGTGGCATTTTTCCTAACCTCATTGTCATTGATGAGTTCTTGGTGATTTCTATCACCACCCATATCACTGCCTTTGGACCAAACAAGAGCTTCAACACCACAACTATGACTCTCATCCAACAACACAAGAAATAGAAAGGGGGTGAAAATCACTTAGAAAGTGTGTGAGCCTTTAAACCAAATCCACCTTCTAAATTCCTGGACAATCATGATTCATTCAATTTTGAACTTCGAGTGTGTAGCATCTCATATGTTGTCATCTTGATGACATTCTCTAAGAGGTGAACCCCTTTTCTCTAATTCATGATTTATCACTTTTGACACTCACATTGGCAAAAAATATACCACCAAATTCCATTCTCTAAACACACATGATATCATGCACTTATCAAATGATTTTATAATGTCAATTGAATCCTTGGTCCATTTTTGTATGGTCCAAGTGGGTTTTTGGGACCCTTTAAGACATTGTATGATGTTAGAATCTCCTTCAATCCAGACACACTTATAGTTCATTTTTTGTGTAAGGCATAAACCATGGTAGGCAAAAACAACTTTAGCTACCTAGTTAGTTTGACTTCCCAAGGGGAGCACCACCACTAAAAGAAACCTACCATACTCATTTCTCAACACTCCTCCACAACTAGTCAACTTGGGATTCCCTTTAGTTTCTCCATCAAAATTAACCTTGACTCAACCCAAAGGAGGGCATTGCCACACAATATTGTCTCTAGGGATCTTAATGGACTTGATAGGGAAAGATATATCAAACTTGAGATTCAATTTACGAGCCACTTGAGTATCAAAAGTAGAGATAGGAAGACTAGCACGAGGTTTGCAATTCGAGACCCAAACATAAAAGTTCTCCAAGATTGCCTTGCATATTTTAGAAGAAACCACTATGGAAGCTCAAAGAGGAATCTCTAAATGTCTTATTATTCATTTCCTTCCGAATGCCCCAAGCTAGGGGAGGGAGGAGAGACCAGAGGAAGGATAGGATAGAGTTTGAGGTTAGAGAAATCTATTGAGATAAAAGATTCTAAATGGATGAATGGAAGGCCCAAATTAAACCCAAATGATCTAGAAAAAAACTCCACACATCCCTAACAAATGAACAATGAAGGAGGGGGTGGACCACACTCTCAAAAACCTCACAACAAAGAAAATATATATTTACAATAGGAAATCCCCTTTTAAAAAGGTTGTTAAGAGTAAGAACTTTATTCTAAAGCAGAATCCAAAAGAAAATATGAATAGTGGGGATATTCAACAAACAGTTCCAAACCACAACCCAAAAACGTGGGGGAGAGGGAAATCATCACAACAAAGAAATTACAAAGGCCATAAAAAAACTCTTTGACGAGGACATGAGAAAACCAATTTATTAGGAGAAAACTAAGAAATCCTAATAGAATTGAAAAGATATTGAAGAGCTGATAGATCCCTACTAACCAGCCCTAGATCCTTTCCCAACTCCATTTCCAAATATGGTCGGCTACTTGAATGCTAAATTTGTTCACACATTCCTCTTTAAAAGGGCCAAATTTAGGGGAATTCGACAAGGGCATATGCCCAATTTTATCTTATCCCCTTTTCAATAATAAACTTAGAATGTAACATATGGTTCAAAAGAGTAGAACCCCTAGGAATGTCCTAAGAATTAATAAAATGAGAGCGAGAGAGAGAGAGAGAGAGAGAGAGAGAGAGAGAGAGAGAGCATACTCCATTCCCCCTTGGATTGAAAAAGTGTCCAAATTTGCTTGGCTAACAATGTGATATTAAAATATTTTGATTTTTTCATGCCTAATCCCCCAGACTTTCTGGGCTTGCAAACTAGATCGCACACCACAAGAGGAATTCCTTTCTTTTCTTTCATACCTGACCACAAAAATGTTTCTGAATCCTCTCAATAGCTTCCAAAAACTTGGCAAGGATTTTTAAAATAGTCATTGCATAAATAGGGAGATCTTGAAGAGAAGTCTTCAATAACTGAACTTTCCTAGTGACTCAACAAGGCTCCCTTCCAACCACCTAGCTTCAAATTAATCTTATCAATGAGTTTCAACCAAAAGGACTTTTGAAATTTATGTCAAGTGGCCTTTTGATTTAATTATTTATCTCATTGATTTACCCTTCATGGGATATTCATGTTTGACCCTTTTGCTTTGATGGTTTTTAGGGATTCATTGTAACGCCCACCCTTTTACTGCCATTTATGTTTATGATGCTAACCCATTTAGACCACTTTTCATGAATATTAGATCTTTGGGTATATTTAATGATTTAGTTCTATGATACTTTAAACTGTTTGATTTATATTATGTTAATTAGATAATGATGATTAATTACATATGATGATGTTATTGATGTTGTAGTTTTTACTAACCCCATACTTGCATGTATATGGTTGTCGTGTATGTTTTATTTTTTCGTTTAACGTGTCTGAAATGGTTGAGGGGCGAAGTCATAAATACTTACTTGCGAGATCTACACGATCAGTCGATCCCTACCATTGTCTAATGTGTGTGTGTGTGTGTGTGTGTGTGTGTGTGTGTACATGCTCATCTTTTATGCAGGATTTCTAGTACTGGGCATCGACTTCCTTGAATTGTCAAAATGAGTGTGCCCTATCACAATATCTCAATGGTAAGAAAGGAGAGATAGCATCTAGGTCTAAGTCCCAACCTAGGCCAATTATTGTCCTCAAACAGTGGACAAGTATCTTTTCTGCCACCCTCTGAATTCGTCAAAGTGACACCATTCATGAACCCTCTCATTGAGCTTGATTATTGCTTTATGAGTTTAGTCGGTTTTTCCTTCGTGTTTGGTTTTCAGATGTCTTGATGTGAATTTTGATTTATTAATGCATTAAAGATTTAATTAAGGTTAATTATTAGATTAAAATAATTATATCTTATGAATATGAAATATTAAATATATAGATAATTAATAAATAGAAATTAATTAAATATCACTGATTATTTAAAAGACTTGATTAGAAGTGTGATTATGAAAATAGGAATGTAATCAAACATTAAATAAAAATCTATATTCAATATTCAAACAATATAAATTGATATTAATTATCAATTCACTTATTAAATGATGTTAAAGATATTAATTATAGTTAAAATATAATCATGCGATTATATGCACACTAGCTAAAAGGAATTGATTTATCAGTTTTGAAAATTGAAGGTTGAGTTAAGAGACTTAATTGAGGGGTTTGTTATAATCCTTTTAATAAATCAATAAATTGATATTTAATTATCAATTTGTGTATTATTAATATGCTAGAAATATTAATTATTAATTAAATATTATTATGCAATTAAATTTGCACATTCAATTAATAAAATTAAAATATAAGTTTTGAATTAAAAGTTGAGTGATTTGCATGAATTAAGATTATTAATTAAGTATATAATTCTTTTAAATGGACAATTGATATTAACGAAGTTGGAGTTGAGTTCTGATTTTTGTGATTTTGAGTTAAGTGTTTTATTTCTTTTAACAGTTGAATTCTTATTTCTGATAGTGAGTTGCATGTTTGAGTGGAGTCCAGTTGGGCTTTCTATATTAGAGTAATTTTTTGTCATTTTTAGGGCCACGAGTTTGAGAGAGATTGACAGGTTTTTAGCTTTGGATTGGAATTTGAGGAATTGGTGAAAGCTTTGGATTTTTTAGAAATTTTGGATCGTCTTCATGGTTTCTATCAAATGGTGGATTAAAGTAGGGATTGAAACCTTATGTAAATTTTCCCTTTGAAAAGATTATTTACCTCGTGTATGTCATGATTTGTTTGAAGTTTTGGGTGATTGAATTATGAATTGATCTTGATTGTAGAAAATAATTTTATTTTATTTTTTAATTGTTTTGAAGAAATTGCAAGAAAAAATTAATTGTTTCTTTTTATGTGGAAAATTTTGGTAAAAACCTAGATCTAGAAACCCTAGTGTTCAATTCAATGGAAAAACTATTTGTCAAAACCCTAGGTTACATGGGGGAAATTCATAGACAAACATATTTAGAAAATATGAATTTAAATCCATAAAGGTTTGGTTGAATTATTGAATAGAAAATTCAAGAGAAGTAATCAAATTCAAGATTCACAAACAAATCAAACATGAATACCCAATTGGGAATTAAATTTAACATTTGGAAAAAGATTATTTTGAAATAAATGTATTCATTTGATCTGTGGAAATTATGGAGTTTTGGATTCTTAAGAAATTATTCTCATGGTTAATCATTTGCAAAACTAGGTTATTGGAAAAAGAGAGAAAATAATATATATATTAATGTATAAGTATATATTATTGTTCAAGAAAAAAAATTTAAAAATTTAAAAAATAAAAAAACCAAAAAAATTAAATTTTGTTTAAAAAAATAAAAATTATAAATGTTTTTTGTTAGGGCGTGGGGATTGAACCCCAGCCCGTGGCGACTAAGGTTGTCATCGCAACACTGCTACGACTAGCAGTCACTGTTGCCGCAACAAGGGTTGCGACTAGTAGCCAAGGCTGCTACCTTAACCCCCTTGTTGTTGTCAACAACAAAGGGGGGGAGGGTCGAGCCCTACCCACTATAGTTTGTAATTTTATTATTATTATTTTTTTAAAGAATTAAAAAAAGTTTATTTAATAATTTAATAATTATTATTATTAATAAATAATTAATATTAATCTTTATTCATTAATATTTATAATTATTAATAATTATTGTATGTTGATATAAAGTTATGTAATTATATTTTCCTTTTTATTTAGTAATTATAGTTAATAAATTAATTTATATTAGGTTGTTATAAATTAATTTATTAAGATTATTTATTTGATGTCATAGATTGTTAGTAAGATTTAATTATATTGTTGTCAGTAATTATATTTAATAAATTAATTTGTATAAGGGACGTTACAAATTAATTTATTAAAAGTTAGATTTATATTTTGTAAATTGAATATTATGTTATTAATCCAGTTAATTATGCCTTAAGTTTATTAAATTAATAACTTTAAATAACCTATTTTGATAAGGCAATAAATACATCTTATTTGTATGTGTGTTTTATGTCATGGTGTTTTGGGGTAAAGGCTTTGTTTTGTTATTTTTTATTCTGATTAATTGTTCATGCAAGTAGAGTATGCCCTAGGTGGAATTTTGTCTTTTGAACTTCAAATTATTTTATAAATTTATTTCTTTTACACGGTGGATTTATATGGTGAAAAATTTGTAACCATTTTGGTGTCTCGATTATAAGAGTATTACTTGGGGTATATATGTGATGTGATGTGATGTTTTTTTTAAGTCTCGATCATTACTCTATTTAACCTTGAAGACGTGACGACCATTGTTGTGTCGAGTCTTAATTAACTTGGTCACCTTGTTTCATTTATTGTAGTTATTATGTGATCTGATAGGTGATATTGTGGATCTATGTTTTACTCCATGTTTGGAGAGAGATGCATGATGCTTTGATGATCTTTTGAATTTGTGATTTGAACTATTAGATTTGGGGTTTGGGTTATTGAGATGTCCAGTATGGGATTCATAATTTGGATCCTTGTAGAGGATGAGGTTTTGTTTATTATGATCTAGCACTTGTCTTGATGATATTCATGGTTTATTGATTTATGAAATCTTTTATGATAGTAGTTTTTCTTTCCCTTTGGTTCTTGGTTGGGAGCATTAGGGTAGGTTATCTAGGAGCATAGGAGGGAAGTGGCTTACCTTGTAGGCATCGAAGCCCTAAAGTTCTTGTTTGGGTATCCTTTGTAAGTTGACTTAATAAGTGATAAATTAATAAATTTATTAGGATAGAAACATTAAAAGGATAATTGTGCCTCATCCATGACTTGAGTGCTAGTACGGGCTAGGATTGGAGTGGGGGATGATGCTTGCTCATCTAGAGAGATGAAGAGGTCTGGCATAGTTGGTTCTCCTTGTCTATACGAAAGGACTACTAATACCGCATAGAGTCACTGGGGGCCAAGGTCTAGAGAGGCTACCAGGTGACCTTAGCATTGACTCATGTGATGACACTTCCCTATATGTGTCCTAGGATTCCTACGTTGCATTTGGGTACACCTGATTTGTGTCATGATCATTTTTACTTGATAACCTTATATCCTTTACTACCATTTTATACAGTGTACCATTGCATTAGTCTTTCTTGCTTGACTGTTTCCTTGAGTGAGGCCTGGTGTTATCTCCTCAACACGGTGGGAGTGGACTTCTTAGTTCCACATGGTCAGGTGGTAGTGATTCTATTACCATTGAGATCCGACATTCGTGACTTGGTGCTTGGATGATCCTTGATGCTCTATCTTCTTGTCCTTTTCTTGGAGACTTTCTCATGAGGTGTATATCTTGTATTCCATTTTATGTATTGGTTAGTGACCTTGATTCTAGAGATGTATATGTTTTTGTTATGTATTAATGTTATCCCTGCAACATGTGCAGTGGAAGTTATATTATCTTGGAGACTATGATGTATCAGAATTGTATTTTATTGTACATACTTAGATTTCATTTGTGCAATAGATGTATATTATCATTTAGTTGAAATGTTCATATGTTAGTTGTACTTTTTTTTTTTGATCGGTAAAAGGCCGAAGCCCTAGACATTTTTATTAATATAAATAATTATATTATAATGTGACCCCACTCACTGCAGGCGCTGGTAGGAAAGAGCAAGGCTGAGAAAACCTCCAGCCTTACCTGGGACCATAGGTCCTGACCTTATACAAAAATTTACATGGGCATACCCATGACTCGACAATTGTCGAGATTTGTTAAAATACATATTTTTCGTAGGCATACCCACGGCTCGATACCTATCGAGATTTGTACATATTTTACGTAGGCATACCCACGTTCCAAAAAAAATCTAGATTGCTTTTTTAAAATCATGAATTATACATAGAATGGCGATTAGACAAGGATTACATCATTTGTACAATTGAAGCAGAGTTTTTGATCCTCCTACCATGTCAAGTATATGTGTTGAACATCTGAATGATAGTCCTTCCTGAAAAAAAAAAGACAAAATTCCTCCGAGACCAAGGTTAACCTGCATCAAGATAAAAATTCTACATCTCGGCTACATAACCTATCTAAGAATATTTGATATTGACTATGAAGCCTGTAGTTAAATACTTTTATTATTGACAATATAATACTAGAAACAAATACTCTTGTGATTAAAAATCCTTACCGCTAAAGATTAACAATTCCTGCCACGAGAGTCTTAACATTTTAGGCATATTTACATCAGAACTAAATATACTCCTCAGTACTATACTAGTGCTCTGACTAATTTCAAGTCATACCTAGCTAACTATCGGAAAGAAGATAATAGCAGAGTTCATTATGGGCCTCTAATATTTACATCATTCAGAAAAAGCTGCAAAGATTTCCAAGCTCCTCAAATTGTAAGGCAAAAAATAATTAGTTTGAACATGTGGTTATATATATATGTAGATTATATATATATAACCACGTGTTCATACCCTTACTGGATCTGTGAGATCTTCCGAGGCTAATCCAATATATAAATATATATTTGCAAAGCTCTATATATTAATATATGTATATTGTCATCAGTATACCTATATTTATGACTCTTATATATAAAAGTAACAAGAAAGAGAAGAACGTCCAATACCTTAAGCCAAACATACTTTGAAGCCCTGTTAGTTATTATATATAAGCCATTTTGAAATACTCATAGGAGGAAGCTAGAATTTATATATAAATATATATATACAAGCACCCGTATATATATATTTATATATACCATAAACTGCTTTGACACTTGGCCAACTTCTTCCAGTAGCTCGATGATTCCTCTATTTGCATACTCTTCACTTTGTCTTCATGCTAAGTTGAAGTATATAAAACATGTCATTCGATTTACAATAATCATCCATATGCTCATCATCTTAATAGAAATCAATACATTTTTTGGCCATTATAACTCATCACTGAGTCATTCATAACTTCACAACAATGTCCCTCAAACCCCTTATAATTTGGTACAGACTCCTTGTCGTTCATTATCTTCTCTCATTTGCCTGGTTTAGGTCGTCGTATGATCGCATGATATTGTTTTAATTCTTGCGATCATGCAACATATGCGGTAATACATCTGAGAGGACGCTATATTTG
Organism: Chamaecyparis obtusa; assembly: GCA_027943335.1. NCBI lineage: Eukaryota > Viridiplantae > Streptophyta > Pinopsida > Cupressales > Cupressaceae > Chamaecyparis > Chamaecyparis obtusa. The sequence goes on from BSBK01006101.1 coordinate 89,505, forward strand.
AGTTTGGCATCCGTTGAAAAATTCTCAGATTTGAACTTATGCCATTGGTCTGGTAGCTTTTGAAACGAACGGCCATGATTATATCATCTCCGACAATTCCTTTAAGGCTTAGGTCCCACAGGCTATGTGTCAACATCCCGCTTAGTCGCAAAGCATCTTCCTTCCCATAGCGACTAAGCGACTACCGTTGATTTGATATCGCATAAAAACTCTTTCGGCCCCACCTGGACAAGTGGAAGGATCCCGCTTAGTTGCAAAGCAACTTCCACACCATAGCAACTAAGCGACTACCGTTGATTTGATATCGCATACAAACTCTTTCGGCCCCACCTAGACACGTGGAAGGATCTCGCTTAGTCACAAAGAATCTTCCACACCATAGCGACTAAGCGACTACCATTGATTTAGTATCTACAACTCTTTTGGTCCCACGACTACATGTCAATATCCTGCTAAGCATCTTTCTTTCCATAACGGCAAAGCGGGAGCCATCGATCAAGAATCTTATGCAACCTCCTTCCGGACAACTTTTCTCAGCCCCACCTTTACACGTGGAAAGATCTCACAAGTTCGCAAAAGTATTTGACAGGGATCGCGATTATGCGAGGGCCGTTGGATCCTTTTCTTTGTTCCACCATAGGTAAGTTTGTTGACTCGGGTCCCACCTGGTCCTCCATTGTCGCATGATTGCAAGAGTGTTATTTTATTCACGCGATCATGTGACCGCTTTATCATTGGCGCATGAAATAATATTTAATACTATCCTCGTCAGGCTCGGACTTATAACTTTTCATTATCGCATTTGCGCTGTTAGCATACGTGGGTCCCAGTAGAGCGCATTCACCTACCTGAACTCCATTGTCACATGATCGCAAGGCATTATTTTATTCCATGCGACCGTTCTATGATTGGTGCACATGGATTCCCAGCCTGGCTCATTTCAACATCAAATCGTACACCGTTTTCACTGTTAGGATCATGGAGACTTAAGGAATCGATTTATACATTCATTTCATGGAGAACATCAGTTTCTACTGTTACTTGAAAATGCATTAGATCGATGAGTGTTCGACTTTGCAATGTCAGTAGTTCGAACTTATTATTAAGTCCTTCATAATAGCATAACACTATTCTTAGATCCCAGGAGATTCCATAAAAACATATGTCCCTGTCTCTTGATACTACATTCTTAATTAAGGAAAAGATTCAATTGCAAGTTGCCCATTAAAGCAAGTAATAACTTTATTTGTTTCTCAATACATCCCCAGTTCTTATCATACATGTATCCTGTGCTAAATGTTTCAACTTAATTTTAAATTTCCTAGCTGAATTATTTCCTCTTTTAGATTATTTTCTGGAGGTGATCAAATGTATATAAATATAGATATACTATTATCAACATATCTATATTTATATATATTAAACTATAAAAGGTAACAGGATTGAAGACTTCCTGATTCTGATCTTGCAAATTGTTATATCTTAGCTTTAGGCATCAGTATATATATCTATATATACTATTACTAGTATATATATATATCTATATACCTAATATAAACTTTGACTTTAGGATCCTTTAACTTAATATAGGAATACCAATTGTGACTATGTTATGTACTGTATTCTCAAATGCATTAACTGTGCCTCATCTTCTGTAACACGAAATGCTTCCCTGAGTAAAAACAATGCTTAGAAGACCTTGCTAGCTTAAAGTAAGATAAGATGGTATATACATACATTTATATATACATATATATAATGTGCATATATATAAGCGTATGTACATACCATTATCCTATCTAAGGACATCATTAATATAGCACTTAGCAAGGTTTGTTAAGAAGAATATGAATATATGTATATACCTATACATATATTCATATACTCTTACCCATGTCTAGCTGTGTAGCAAAACAGTAAAAGTATCCATTGACCCCCTTCCCAGGGGCATCACCTCAGGGATTTTATTAACTCCTTACAGTAACATAATTAACATGACTTAGTCCATATAATGATAACAAATTAGCTATAAATACCTTCATGTCAAAGGGAATCCGATCATGATTATCAATTCCAAGTATTTGCTCTAAGAGTGTATAATAATGTCAACCATGTATTATGGAGACGCCCTTTAATCTACTATTGTGAAAGTACTGTTGCCCAAAATTTTCTTATCATTCCCTTTTTGGCCGCATCCTGTTTGTTCCAAGAAATGCTCAAGTGTCAAAACCCACTGTGTTTTCTACCTTTTGGCCCAAAAACCTAGTGTTTTTTTGACCTTCTCTCTAAAGGCTCAAGATGTTTTTGACTTTTGGTCCAAAAATTCTCTGTGTTTTCGACCTTCAAGTGCGCAACTCCGACCAGGCGGGTCCCAGTTCCTCATAGCCGTGCAAGTGCAGTGGAGATCCGACGGCTGTCGCATAATCTCATGGAATCTTTCAAGCCCATGAGATCATGCGACAACGATCGGATTAGAATCTCAGTGGGTCCACACTTTTTGAGTGAGGTGGCATATTTCCTAAGCGCGCTATCGCGACCAGGTGGGTCCCAGTTGCTAACGTCACCGCGGGGCCAGTCAGCAGTCAAGCAAACAGCAAGCTACCAGCGGTCAGTGGTTAACATCTTACAGTTGGTCGCATGATCGCATGGGCCCTTCCGAGCCCATGTGACCATGCGACAAACCGTCAGCGGTCACAGTAAAGGCATTTCATAACGGTTTCGGTGGTGTGGTTTCATGCTTGTCGCATGATCACATGCGGCTTCCCAAGCGCATGCGACCATGCAACAAGCCTCTGGCGGTCAGCAGGGACTATGACTCTGGTGGTGGGTCCGTGGACGGTGATGTATCCATTTGGACTGAGGTAAATGCATAGGATTCATCATTTGATTCCACCTTTCTGGATAAATGCAACCTCTAAAAGCCATTGCTCGGTCACTCTTAATGTAGTAGGTGCCGAGTCTAGTGTCCATGTTTCCTCTATGAAACTATAAACAATAAAAATTTTTATAAACAACCGTTGTTCGGTTATTCTGGACTTTTCCAGAAGACTCCTTCCCTTGTTCGAGATCCTTCTAGACTTCACTCAAACAAGTGGGGTGGTATTTCTCTTTGCATAATACCCTTTTCCTTTGTTACCTGGAGCCTAGAGGCAACAAGCTAACATTTCACATTCCCTGAATAACTTGATGGCGTTCACACCTGTGAATTGTCATCAGTATTTATGAATCCAAAACTTACTCTTGAAACAATATCTTCTTGCCTAGACGCTATTTATCCGGTTGGAAATTTCCTATTAGTGAGTCTTAATGAAATGATCTCTAAACAATGACCGTACAAAGGTATAGGAGCATCTACTATTCATCATGAAGCTATATCTTCTAATATCTTCTAAATAGTCGTGCAAGTGCAGTGGAAATCCGACGGCTGTCGCATAATCTCATGGAATCTTTCGAGCCCATGAGATCATGCAACAATGGTCGGATTAGAATCTCAGTGGGTCCGCATTTTTTGAGTGAGGTGGCATAATTCCTAAGCGCGCTATTACGACCAAGTGGGTCCCAGTTTCTAACTTCACCACGGGGCCAGTCAGCAGTCAAGCAAACAACAAGCCGCCAGTGGTCAGTGGTTAACATCTTACGGTTGGTCGCATGATCGCATGGGCTCTTCCGAGCCCATGCGACCATGCGACAAACCATCAGTGGTCACAGTTAAGGCAGTTCACAACAGTTTATGTGGTGCGATTTCATGCTTGTCACATGATCACATGCGGCTTCCCAAGCACATGCGACCATGCAACAAGCCTCTAGCGGTCAGTAGGGACTTTGACTCCGGCAGTGGGTCCGTGGACAGTGATGTATCCATTTGGATAGAGGTGTCGAAGGTTCTAGAGGGCCCGAGTGGCTATGTGGCAACAAGGTAAGATCTCAAAGGCTTGTCGCATGATCGCATGAAGCCTTTCGGGGCTCATGCGATCATGCAACCGTTGAATTTTTCAAATGCAGTACGGCCTATTTTTTGTGACTTCCGGGTAGGGTATTGTAAGGTTATGGTCTACACAGTAAACCATCTTTTCCAGCCCTTCTAAGTGCTATCATTGGTAGAATCCCGCTAATGATGATAATAATAACTTCCCCAAGAAAACATACAAGTAATGCACTAAGCTTCTAGCTTAGGCTATTATTCCATAAGTAATCACTAGTTGAAATGATAACAAGGAGAAAAAGGATTAAATTCTGATTCCCTACCGGTTCATGATGAGCTCACGAGTATAAGAGATGATGATCCAAATTTATGCCTTGCTGGTAGTTTCACCATGGAACGAGAAAACTGGGTGCATTTAATTATGATTTTATTTGCAAGTGTTCTGCTATTTATTATGCTACCTGTAAAAAAGGCTCTGCAAACACTCAATACCTGATGCACACCTCTAAATAAAAAGGCGTACTATGTACAGAATATAAACCAAGATTGTAGGTACCTACATCCCTTACTCTAATACCCTGGCCCATCCCTATCCTCCTATCTTAGCTGAGTTTTACAGGTAATAATTTTTAGTTGCTTGGGGATCTTCAAGCAAGGCCGCTAATACTAGTATCTACCTATAGCCAAATTTAATGTCTTTGGGCTAAATGACCTCCTATAATTTGTACTAATCCCCCTATAACTACTACAAACCTATTGTTTAGTAGAAATTCATATTAAGTGGAATGTTACTCCATCTGTGTTAAAACCAAAAAGTTTGTTAGAATATAAGCCTATGTAGATTATTAGATATACCGATCCATAATTGTAACTCCGTTGGCTCCTAGATTGGCTAGCTTGTCTACCTCTATATTACCCTCTCTATATGTGTGTCTTATTTCATACTTTGGGATCCCCTCGATAACTTGGTTAATCTCTTCTATTTTCGAGTTAAGAGACCAATTGGGAGTTTTCTTGTTTCGAATGGCATTGATGATAATTTGCGAATCTCCTTCGATAACTACTTTGGATAAGTTGATCTTCCTACACAATTTTAAACCTTCTAAGGCCGCTACGCATTCCGCCATGTTATTCATGGAAGGATTTATGGGACTGGAGAACTTAGCGATGGCTTCTGACTTCCAATTGCGAATAATCCCCCCAATACCTGCTACCCCGGGGTTACCTCTAGAAGCTCTGTCAAAGTTAAGTTTATACCATCCCTCTCTCGGAGGGATCCATTTGCAAGAAACTCGGTCAGCCTTCACTTTGGGTCCCCCTTTGCCATATAGGGGAGGAATATCTAATTTTGGCCATTTTGCTCTGATTTTGTTATCCCAATTCTTGAATGCCTCTTCATAGCTTAGCTTGTTTCTGAGATTACTATTGATATTTTCTACTATTGATGCTTCTATTTTATTTGTGATTGAACTCCATGGTAATTTTTGGCCTGTGAAAATCCTCCTATTTCTTTCTTTCCATAATTCCTAGGAAACTATTACCGGGGAGATGGTCCATATATCCTTATATAGATTATCTTTATAAAGTGATGGCCATGCTTTAAGGTTACTTAATAGATCAACGTGGAGAGCAAAATTCTAGCCTAAACATTGATGAAGCCAATTCCAGCAGTTTTGGGCATATGGGCAGTTGAGGAGGATGTGATTAACATCCTCGGATTGAATCTCACACATGGGGCATCTGGACGGCCCTTCAAAACCCAATTTCTTAAATCTGTCTGCTGTCAGAATTTTATTTTGCAAGGCAGCCCATAGAAACATACCCGCTTTTGGGAGGCCAAATTTATTCCAACAAAGGTTCAGAGGGATATCTATATCATCCATCTTCTATTCTCAAATAATGGTATTGTAGCCCTCCTTTACATAATAGTTACCATTCTTTGATCCTGCCCAAATTAGTCTGTCTAATCTATTTTTAAGTACAACTTCTCTCTTTTCCATTATTGACATAAATTTCTGCTTCTCCTGCCATACAGAGGCAATTTCTTCTAAATTGCTCCATTTATTACTCTATTTCTTACATATATAATCCTTGAGAAAGACACCTTTGACTCTTTTACATTCTTCCATAAACTCCATGGAAAAACCCAAATTGCTAAGGGGAGTGAGACCTGCCCACGAATCCTCCCAAAAAAGAACTTGATCCCCTACACCTACATCCCACGATAAATAGTTATTAATAATTCCTCTGCATTCTTTGATGAAATTCCATATCCTAGATCCTTTGACATGTGTGGAGGACCTAAAGATGTTGATGGGATCTGCATCGAGAATGTATTTCTATAATAATATCGACACCCATTTACATCTAGGTTTCTTATACATTCTCCATATAAGTTTAGCTCCCAGGGCTTGGTTTTTCCATAGAAGGTTTTTAATGCCAAGGCCTCCCTTAGAAATAGGTTTACATAAGGTATCCCATTTTATTAGGGCAAGTTTTTTGTCTTCTGATGGGCCTTGCCAATAAAATTCTCTAAACATTTTATCTAGGTTCTTTTTAATATTTATTGGTAAAGGGAGAATTGACATCTGGTACGTGGGTATGGCCGAAAGGACCGACTTGATCATAGTTGTCCTTCCTGCCTTTGTTAGCCATCTTCCTTTCCATGAGCTCTTCTTATTTTGGACTTTGGTAATCACTTGTTGCCAGAGTTTGGAAGATAGGAGACCTTTATCCAGGTCAATGCCCAAATACTTACACGGAAACTTGCCAATTTTATAACCCATCAACTTACAAATCTCTCTTTCTACTCTCGGTGAGGTATTAATGAAGAAAATTTTTGATTTAGTGGGGTTAACCCGTTGCCCTGAGGCTTTCATGTAAATAGTTAGGATATCTTTAAATGCTTTAGGTTCTTGACAGTGGGCTTGACCAAGTAGAATCGTATCATCTGCAAACTGTTGGTGTGTGATATTTGAAATGTTTTTAGCGACCTGTAGACCTGAGATCTTTCCTTCCAAATGTCTCTTTGTTATAGATCTTCCCAAAGCTTCTGCCATGATTACATATAGAAAGGGGGAGATTGGGTCCCCTTGCCTAATGCCTCTCGAGATACTAAAGAAGCCTTCCGGAGTGCCATTAATTAGAACCGATATCTTAGGGGTTGAAATACAATTAAAAATAAGATTGACCCATTGCTTAGAGAAATCGAAAGCTTCCATGCATTTGCAAAGGAATCTCCATTCTACTTTGTCATATGCTTTTTGAATGTCTATTTTCATAAACATACTTGGTACCTTTTTCATTTGAGCAGTATGGACTAATTCTTGTGCTATAATTATTCCATCCAGGATCGATCTATTTGCTACAAAACCTGTCTGTTCTTTAGAAATTATATTGGGCAACGATGTTTTAAGTCTATTTGCTAAGCATTTAGAGAGGATCTTGTATATTGTGTTACAAAGGGATATTGGCCTGAAATCCCCAGGATCCACACTTTCATTTTTCTTTGGGATTAAAGCAAAAAAGGTGTTATTGATTTCACTTAGCAGGGACCCTACGTTCCTGGTAGCTTCCACTGCTTGCCATACCTCTTCCCCAATAAAATGCCAACACTTCTGGAAAAAACCTGCTTGAAAACCATCTGGACCCAGCGCTTTATTCGGGTGAAGTTGGAATACTGCCACTCTGACTTCTTCGAGGGATAACTTATTATTTAACATTTTATTATCGAGCTCAGTAATCAGTTTAGGAATGGCTTTAAGCATTTCATTTTGTGCTGAAAGGTCAGATGCTTCTACACCATTGAGAAGGGTATGATAGAAGTTCGTAATCACACTTGATATCTGCTTAGGGTCCTCATTTATAAGCCCATCACTGGACTTAATTTTAGCTATTCTGTTGATGCTTCTATTGCACTTAGTGGTGTTATGAAAATTTTTTGTATTGTTGTCTCCTTCTTTTAACCAAGACTCCCTAGATTTTTGTCTCCAAAAAAATTCTTCTTTAAGAAGAATATCATTGTACTTAGCCATTAATTCCTTTTCTCTATGATAGCTTAGTTTGTCCATACCTTGTTTTATAACTAAATTGTTGAGGTCAGCTATTTCTTGCTCCAACTGATCCTTTTCTTCGAAGATATTATTAAAATTGTTCTTATTCCATTCTAATGCTTTATGTTTAATAATTTTTAATTTTGTTGTTAAACAATACATTTTAGATCCTTTTATTGAAATTTGTTTGCACCATTCCTCCAAGAGATTTATAAACTCTGGGTTTTGGAACCACATAAACTCAAATTTGAAAGGACTTCTAGCTGGTTTGGAATCCTCTATAATAGTGAGCCTAACCGAAAAATGATTTGATCCTGCCTCTGGCAGAATCTCCGCACTATACAATAAGTTACAGATTCCATCATTCATCTTAACGAAGAATCTATCTAATTTTTCTGCTATATGGCTAAAACCTGCTCTTCTATTGTTCCAAGTGTAAATGCCATTGTTTGTGTTTATGCTAATTAGATTATTGTCCCAATGCCCATTTACTGAAATCCTTATGAGCTTGTGATATATATTGAGAACCCCCATATTTCTCTTCTATATCTAAAATAGCATTGAAATCCCCTCCAATAAAGAAGAGGGATTCTAAATTTACAGATAAAAAGAGGTGGATTTCCTACCAAACTCTCCTCTTATCCTCATTAGGTATGGGGCCATATATGTTAATTAAGTTGAATTTTAAATTAGACTTTAGACTTTTAATTTCTAGAGCCAACCAGTTACTATTATGGGATAAAGGTGTGGCTGCTAACTTCCTAGGATCCCATATACTGCTAACCCTTCGGAAGTACCTATTGAGGTCGCGTACTCTGCTTTCCATATGCCTAATTTTTTGCTGAACTTGGAGCTTCCTACTTTATTAAGTTTAGTTTCTTGTAATAAAATAATTTCGGAGTCAAAATTTTTAAGGTATCTTTTAATTAATCTCTACTTATTAGGGGCATTTAGTCCCCTAATATTCCATGTAGTGACTTTCATTGTTCTTGGGGAAGGCACTTCCCCTTCCCTGTGTTCAGAATATCAGCTAATTTCTTTTGATTACCTGAATTTCCATCTATGGTTCTGAGTTCAACAACTGATTTTCTCCCTCTTTTCTTTTTGATTCTATTAATATTTGGTGTACTAAGGCATCCTCTATTCATTGCCATTCCCAAATGTCTATTTTCATTAGTTATGCCAAAGAGGCCTTCTATGGAATCTTTAACCATTGACATGTTTCCCGCTATACTAATGATCTTGTCCTGCTGCCCTGCACTCACTTGTTCTAGTTCCGTTTGTATATTGATCTCATTGTTATCTATAATCTCTTTACCATAGATCTCAATTACCTCATCTGGATTCTTTGGTATTATCACATTAAGGGATTCTATTTCTATCGGGATTGTTGTTTCTGGTTCCTTCCCCTTGTGCAGTGATTCGGTATCATTTATATTGCAACAGGGAACCTCTTTATTGGTTCCCTCATTTCTTGAGCCTTCACTTGGAATAGAAATAGGGTCCTTTTTTGGACTCTATCTATCTTCACCTTTATCCTTTGCGTTTATTTCATAGTCTCCTAGGAGCCTATCACCACTTTGATCAGGGGTTTTTAATAGTTGTATTGTTTCATTATTCTCCTTCTCTGCCTGAACTAAAGTTGCATTGCTGATATATCTAATTAATGTTTCTCTCTAGTAATTTAGTTCCTCCAGATCAAAAATTTCATCCATGAACATTTTCATAAGATCCTCTACAAGAGATTCTCCTAGGCACTTTATAATTTGGTCTACTTCCTCATTACATTTTTCTTCAGGATCCCTATCTGTTGTTGTGGATGAGCCCTCTGGGTACACCGATTGATCTGCTAATAAATTTGTATCATCTTTGACAGTCTTGCTTTCTATCTCTATCTGTTCTGTTTCCAAAAATAGAATACCCTCCACATTTGGGTTGGGCATACTGTTATCAGCTAAGTCCCCCATTTCCAAATTAAGAACTGGATTTCTATTGTCCTCCTTCTGCATTGCTTTATGAAGAGAGGGGGAAACTATTGCCTTTTCCTCTCCTTCTAAGGGGCAAATTCCTGTATCCTTAATCTCCTATGGAAGGTTGTTTATCAACTTGCCCTGATCTTCCCCTAAAGTTCTAGGCTCAAATTGAGATATAGGTCTATTTGCATTATATTCTTTAGGTCCCTTTATATTGAAACCTCCCTTGCCCTTATAGAAGTGGATTTCATAATCATTGCTAAACCAATTTAATGGATTAGTGCTTGCTTGTTCTATATTGGTGGCTTTGTTAATTTCCATATAATCTTCTAAGATAATTGGGTTAACAATAATAGAGTTAGAATTGAAACTTAATTGTATAGGAGAGATATATTTTTGGTGGTAATCCAATTCTAAAATGATTATCTGATCTACATGCATGTTTGTTGTTTCAGCCATTCTTATAAAACTACCAATCTTATTTCCTATATTGCAGAAAATATCCTGACTAGATAATTCCAATGGTACATTCTTAATGGTTACAGCTTTTTCAACTTTAAAATTCCTCAAATACATGGGATTGAATAGAGAGATCCAATCAAACAAAGAAAAAGGAATACTTCTAAATTTAAGACACTTTTTTCTTTTAATGCTATTTTTAATATCTATATTCTTGCAATCAATATACATGACATTTTCCATGAGTCAAGAAATACTTACCTCTCCAGGAAGTAGTGATGTCAGCTCTGTGCCTAAGACATTGATAGGAACCCCTGTACCTTTCCATATGCAGATTAAGCCTGTGTCTGCAAGGTATTTCTGCTTTTGGACAATAGCATCACTATCTAGGATGAGATTATCATAGTGCATACCAACCTTTGAGATGCCTTTATTCAGATCCTTACCGCGCCTATGAGGAGGCGTATATGTGAGATTCTGGTGATTATTATTTTGCAGAACAGAGTATTTCCCGTGTTGCTTACAATCAGACAGAGCGGGCCTTGCTAATCTTTTGTGATGCGGAGGGCTATAGATTTTGGTAGTTGCAATGTTCCTCCAATCCCCCACAAAGAAGGAAGGATTTTTGGCTATAATAGGGTAGGGTTTCCTTTGCTTAGGCTGTGCTAACACATCTTTCTTGCTCTAATGTACTGGCACCCTATTAATTTCCTTACCTATCATAACTCCTTTCCTTTTATGTGGGAGCGAGTAAATGCCAAGTAAGTTTTCCTTCTTACTTAGTAAATCAAACGCATTCCTTAATGGTAAACTATTATCAATGTGAGCCGAAATAGAAACCCTAACCTTATTCTTCCTTTTAACTGAATGCCATGCCCAATTTTGATCTATGAAGCGCCCTGAGGTAGCCTGTGTTGTAACTTTTCCTTCCCCCGAACCTGACTGGGGTATATTGGCATTATGATCTGAATTAATTCTAGATTCATGAATACTAGCGTACCCGCTACTAAGCTTGGCCCTTAACGCATACTTGGTTTTTGCAAACATATCAAGCTGCCTATCCAGAGATTGAACTGTAAAAATGTTAAATGTAGGCTCATTGTTCTACCCTAATTTCTTAAAGCCAGTCGAAGCCTCTGGTAAGGAACTAAAGTTCTTTTCTTCAATCCCTCTTTCTTTTAGAGAAGATTCGGCCATGCTTTTCTCCTTTTGCTTAGCAATGAAACCCTTTAAGTGTTCATAATCTGATTGATACGATCTTTGGTCTGGTTCCCTACATTCCAACATTTTGTGCCCATATAACAAGCAATTGAAACAATAACCAGTAAAAACCTTGGCATCTCTATGTTCCGAGCTAGTGTTCGCATGAAAGCCAGCCTCAGGGAAAGAAGATGGAAGCAAGACGCCCTGCTTCCTTGCCTCCTCTTTCTGATGGAAAAGGAGCCCTTTTCTAATCTGTCACTGCTACAAAAAAGACTTTCGTTGAATTCGTATTTTCTTCATATCTCGCAGTTGATACTCTTGTCACCTACTTTAACATATGTTAGTTGTACTTTATAATTTGTGTTCTTTTCATTATAATTAAGTAAAGGATTAGGAATACTTTAATTTGGGTTTTAAAATGAACCTAAGATATATCATGTGATTATGCTATGAATTGTTCTTAATAGATTAATTTATATTTACGTAGTTCTAGGTCATGGAACCCTTGAGACTTGTAATTTGTAAATGAGTTACATTTAGGAGTATGTGTTTTCTTACGTTATATTGTTTCTACATTGTTATTCATTATCGATTGTAAACTCTTAAGGAAAAAAATTATTCAGTAAACATGGTAACATGTTTAGATTAATTTCTCCTAGGTTCCCTGGCAGGGCATTACATTCATGCTTGGTTAGGAGTTGTGCTTGAATTACTCCGTTGATTGTGGTTGACTTCATTTGGCTATGTGGTTAATTGGATGTATTTTTTATTGTTATGCCTTCTTGTAGAATGTGGCTTGATGATGTGACATATGGTATATATTTTATCATGATAATAAGTATTTATGCATGTATCCTATAATCATCTTATGGTTAAATCTTGATCTCAATAGATTTTTAGTTAGTATCTTGTATGTTTAAATATATGTGTGTGTGTGTGTATGTGCGCACGCGCATGTATGCACACATATATGTATACCTATATATATGAGATATAAATTATTATATTTATGTTTTTATTATTATTTAGTATTAAATGTGGGTAGAGTACATTAGAGCTATTATGTATTAATATATAATTGTCAATATTGTGTATTTTTTCATATTAGAAATGTTGTGTAAATTATTATTTAAGGGTGAAATATTAGATAGGTTGTATTTATTATTATGTGGGTGATAAAGGTGGTATTTATTAACTAAATTTATTTAATTAAAAATACTAGAATGGTAATTAATAATAGGAATATATATTTATGTGTTAGGAATGCGACTAATATAACTATGATAATTAAATTATAAATAGTTATAGTATGGTTGAACAGGTGGTTGTTCTTGTAAACTTCCCTTCAAAGGAAATATATGGGAAGAAATATCATTTCCTTCCACATGATTCACAAGAGTGGTTTACAAAAATTTGAAAGGAGAACTTGTAGAGAGATAAGAAGGATTTTGGTGAGGATCTATATTATTTTGAGAGAATTGAGAAAGATGGTTGTTCTGCAGATTCATGTTAAAGAGTGCCTAAGAGGGAGAGAGTTGTTTCATTGTTGTGAAGTCTCCTGGTCTATTTTCTTTTGGTTGGGATCTTCATTGGAGAGGTTTGCATTTGAATGAATCTCTCTATTGGATAACTTGGACATTCCTTCCCTTCTCTCATTCAGGATCTCTACAGGACTCCATGTAGGATCCATCCTTGAAAGAGGTCTTACATTGAAAATATGAATGTTGTATTTGATGTTATTTTTGAGTGTGTGATCAATGAGATGATATTGTGAATTATATACAATACTTCTATGTCTTCTTTTTATTTATACTATTCTTATGATGCATTTGATACCTTCTGGAATGAAGTTGATATGAATTGGAAATGATTTTGTGATGTATTTCCTTCATTCTTTTAAGGATATGTGTCTATTACACATTGAAAATCCTAGTTTGATATGATGTCTAGGCTTGGTCCATTGAGGTTTTTTAAAGGGATTGGAGGAGTTGTCAACATGGTCTTTCTTGGATTATGCTTCCAGAATCTTGATTAGATCCAGTTTTAACTATAAGATCAATCTAAACTTTCATCTTTTTTTTTCAAACCTTGCCAATTAATTATGTTGAATGCTTCATATAAGTGCATTTATTCTTTGTCCTTAGTGTGTTTAATTATTTTCCTAAGTGCATTTATTACATATGTAATTGCATTGATTCAATGTTACAAGTGCATTGGATGCTTCCAAGGATTCTGTTGAATGCATATGCTAAGTGTGTATTTTCATCTTGTGAGTGTGGCTTTCTATCATGAAATTGTGGCTTTCTATCATGTAGCTGAATCTTTCTATCATGTAATTGCATCTTTTCATCATCTGATTGTGTTGAATCATCCTATGATTGTGTAACTTCTCCAGTTGGTCTCAAAATAGGTCTAAATAGTGTTTTAGTGTTTTGGGTTGATACCAAAGGCTTTTATGATCTATTTTCTGATGATTCTAATCTCTTTATACTCTGATTTATGAAGTATATTCATGTTTGATATGTTTTGATGCTTCTTGATGCATTTTGAATCCATTTGAATGAATGTATGTGGTTTAGGGTTGTTCGGTGGATTAGGGACAAAAAGTGAACACCTAAACTTGAAAGTATGTTACTCTTATATTCTTATGGCATGTTCCATGATGTGATGGGATTCATTTATGCATTAATTATGTTCTACTTTGTGGGTAAATAACCTAGGTGCAGTAGGTGAGTGTCTCTCAATGGGTGTCAAGGCCCAAAGTTGTCGGTAGGATAACCCATTAGTGAGTTGTTTAATCAAGTGATAACCTAAATAAATGAACTTGGAATGGGGAGATCTCACATTAAAAAAGATTCATTTTTTCCTTTCCCATGATGCTATAAGTAGTGCAAGCTAGGGATGGGAGTGGGATAAGGTGTTGATTGAGATGGCACAATCAAACAACCTTGTCTTCATGAAAGGTGTTTGGTTCTGCATGTGCCTACTTGGATGCCAAGGTCCACAGTTGACTACTAGGATAACCAAAGGGGTGAGGGCTATGTTATTACACTCACCTATCTTCCAGCCTAGAGTCTTTACACCTATGATTGCTTCTACGTACCTTTGGTAACCTTGTCTTGATTTTATGTTTGGTTGAGTTTCATGCCTTGTGTTTTGGGAAAAGGGTTGTACCACCTTGTCTTATGTACCTAGTTGCTTATGCTTGTGTGGACCTTTGTGTCTATCTCCTATCTTGGGGGAGTGGGCCTATGTGTTCCACATGGTTGGGTGGTTAATCTTTTGTCGAGGTATTGTCCATGGCCACATGGATAGAATTTGCATTTGATCTTTCTAGATTTGCAGTTTGAGGATTTCATAGTACCTTGTATCATGATGAGATGTGTTATTGTATATTCATTCATGTAGTTGTATACTCATGGAAAGAGTTATATGTAATCATGATTTAATGATGTAATTATGGGGTATTGTTGTATTTTGGCATATTCAGGTAATGTTGATGTATTTTCGTTGAAAGCAATGTAAATGATAGATCAAGGTGAAAGAAAGGGAAAATGGATATATTGTGAATCAAATTCTATAATGAGGAAGAAATAAAAGTTTGTTTATGTTATGAGTAAATGTTTCCTTATTTATATGTGTTTTGTGAATTTAGTAAAAATTTAAGTTAAGCCAAATTGAGAAATGTGTGTATCATGTTGTTAGGATTCCTATGGAATGAGTAGATTTACTATCTTATTAAATGAAGTGTACTTATCACTTTTTAGATTCCTAGTGCTTGGTTAAGTAATATGGTAATGATTTCAGGACTAGAATTAAGGTATCCAGATGTTTGATGATCATAGGTATGCAATTGTAACCAACACTTTAGTAGAATGAAACTGATAACACTATTAGTTGACTTTTGTTCAAGAATGGTAAATAGGAATAATGAATTAATGTTGCATAAGGTGTTAACTATATATATGCATGTTGTGAATAAGAGTAAAGATGCATATTTTCTGAGATGAATATATATGAGGTTTCTTAGGACATGTTTTAACAGATATAATGAAGGAAAGTCAATTTGTATGTAACTAGATGTAAACTTGACTATCTATTATAGAGTAGGATATGGTGTTCATGTAATTGTTATATTTCAATGGATGTGCACTAAAAAGGGATGAAAAGTAAGGTTGTGTTTATTTGAATAATGACTTTAGATAATGCATGTGTTAGTGAAAAGTGTAGTGACTATCCTAAATGCTTAGTGTTATAATTGTTGAGGAAGGAAATATCTTAAGATCATTTGTGTCAAAACTTTAAATGAAACTAATAGGAGATATGTTATTTATCGCATTGCATTTGAATGAATAGTTATTTATGTGTTGAGTTGTTGCTTCTTGTAGCATCGTGTGGGAATACTAAGAGGATTTATGTTGAGAAAGTTTATTATTGTGTTTATGAAATGAATGTTACTTATGCTTTCAACTAAATGAATAAGATAATAATAATGCATTTGTCTTAAGAGAAGGGCGAGTGTGTAGTTGAGTTGGTGTGTAGGTGAGTTGTGAGGCGTAGTGTTAGTCTAATGATCTTGATGCTATGCATCAACTCTGTTTCAAATCTCACCAAGGTCACCACAAACCCTTTTTCCCATTAATCGATGTAAAAGGATAAAAATATATGTGAAAGTGGGGGGGATAACAAAGTGTAAGGATTTAAATATATGATGGAAAATGTTATAGACATACAAACTAAATAAAATAGGAATACTTATCTTGAAAGGAGGCTGATGTGGAAATCACTATTTTCTGATGTCCGTGCTCAGTTTTGGGAGATTTTGCAACCTGCTCCGGCCTGGAAATGTAGAGATAGAGAAAACCTAGAAAACTTCTATCTTTCGGAGCCAAATTGACCTTGACCTCATAATCGAGGCATAATCTTACCCCGGGGCACAATCTTACCCCCCACTGAAGGTTGACCTTGACCTGAAATAGCTCCAACGGAAATTCTATCCACGGATCCCAGAAGTTCACCGAAAAGGGTATCCAGATCTGAACTATAATTCATTGTCTTGTACCTGTACCTACAAGAAAAATGGTTTTTGTTGTTTGGATGAGGGGTTTTCCTTAGTCAAACCCTAGTTTGGAATCAACCTTGATAATGGAATTGAAATAGAGAAAGCTAGCAAGTAGTAGAAGTAGATCTAATAATGAAGCTATGATATTCAATAGATATGCAATTGTATTTCAAATGTAAACAAGTATGTTGATATGAAAGCTTGAACACAACATTAACACATGTAAATCAAAACCTCCATGATTTTATGCTTGGAATCCACCTTGAGGGAAGAATGAATGGATCTTGGAGATGAACAAAGGATCTTGAAGGAAGATCACACCACCATGATGGATAGATCTAGGGTTTGAATGATGAATCTTGAATGCTTGAACCAAATCCCTTCAAAGGCTTGAGTGCTTGAGTCCTTGATCTTCAATGGAGAATTAAAATTCTTGAATAGGATGATGGCTTGAATGTTTCCTTGATTTAAAATGCTTGCTTGATCTTTCTTGATGAAATGCTTGCTTGAGAGATTATGAGATGTGTAGAAAATGAGAGAGGAAGGCTTCCTTTTATAGTGATCTAGGGCACAAAATTCTAGAGAGGTCGACATTGGAGAGTTAAATCCCAATTAACCTTAACCTCTAGAAATGGATCTAGATTAAATGCAATTTAAGAGTTTACCATTCCGAAATCCAAAACAGCCAACTCGAAAGCGGGAAAATAAAACTTTCTGAAGCTCGATATCCCGAAACCTCCATAACTTGAAAATTGGACCCAAGGTCAGGGTCAAGATCGAGTCTGACCTAGGTCAGGGTTGAGGTTGACTCTGCCCTAGGTCAGGGTTGAGGTTGACTCTACCCTAGGTCAGGGTTGAGGTCGACCTTGACCCAGGAGGTTGACCTTGACCTTGAGGTCACAGATCTCAAATTCTTAGGACCAGGTGCTAAAAAAAGGCTGGAAATAGGTGGAGAGAGAAGAAGAACAAGGGGAAAAAGCTAGATCCATGCAAAAACCAATTCAAGGTTCTTAACATGACCCTAGACCACTTACTCAGAGGGATAAATGTTCTTAGCATGGAAGTGCTTCCATTTTAAGATGATACATTAAGCCCCCACTTTAGCAAGAGTATGGATTCAAAGCAAACTCCTAGTAAAGGAGAAGAAAGAAGAGATCCAAGTGGATTCACAATGAGATAAAATAACACTTAGCTTAAGGACTCAAGCCCCCAGGCTAAAATATTCTAACTCAACACACACGCATGAGGGTGAGAAAACATAAAAAGAGGGGTTAGTACTAAAACAAACCCAAATCAACTAGTAGAGGAAACCTTGCTAAGAAACATTTCCTATACTAATATCATATTTGGAAAGCTATCATAAAAGCATAAATGATTACATAAGAAAGACAAGAGAAACACTACAAATAACATAGCTTCATGATCCAGTCCTACTAGCATGAAAGAGAAAAGAGAGAAAAGAGAAAGTGATTACCTCACCCAGTAAGATGCCCACCTTACTGTCAATCACCAAGGAGGGAGAGCCAAATAGGTGGCCAAACTTGATAGTTCACCCATAAACTATGCTTTGTAATTGTAATGTGTCTTCTGACAGCTTCTGGAATATCCATAGATCCACCTTCTTGTACACTATGAATATGAAATGAGTGTCTCCTCAGGATTTAGCAACTTATGTGTGTTACCCTCGGAAGATTTAGCATATTGAAAATTAAAAGAAGTGTGTCTCTTCGGGATTTAACAACTTATGTGTGTTACCTTAAGAGGATTTAGCATATAAATGAAAAACTATAGTACAAGGGAGACCCTATATATGCCCCCTCCTTATCGTGGTTGTCTACTAGACATGATAAGGAAGAGGAAAATGATACCTACTTCACAATGTAAGGAGATACCATGTTTACAACAATGTATACTACATTCCTAGTGAAGGGTATTGACCCCTACATCCAAGAGTATAGATAATTATGAAAAGGATATGTCACTTATGAAAAAAGGATCCTCAAAGAAAGAGATCTTATCAACAAGACCCCCACCATAGAGGAGTAATTTTAGATTAAATATCATCTTTGAAAGATAAATCAAGAAAGAAAAAAGATTCAATTATCAAGCCCCTTGCAATCAAGAGGAAGAGGAATCTTTGAAATGAGGGAAACAACTCTAATCACTAGAGTAAGGGCAAGAGTTTATAATTAACATAATTTGCAAAATAGAGAAGAGTTGATGACCTAGGACAACAACTTCTCATATAAAAAGGATATCCATAGTCAAAACATCGGTCAGTATAATGAAATAATGTTTCCAAATAAACAAATGCCACTAAGCTAAGGAAAGAAAATGCCTAGACAAAGAGGAAGAAAGAAGAACCTTTCCCCCCAGGGATGAAAGCAAGGGATACCTTTGAAAAACAAATGTCTTAGAAAAGATATCTTGAATATAGAATAAAATCTATGGATGATTATAAACATAATACAAAAACCATAGAGAGATAGGATAGAAAGAATGTCGATTAAACTCAAGACACAATATATGCTAAAAGCCTAATGGATCCTAGGAGACTGGATGGAAATACACCTCTTGCCCCCCAGTCCAGAGACAAGAGGAGAATAAATCTATATTATATTAGAATGAGGGGCATCCCCTATATCAAAATTATGAAGGAATTGTAAAACTGCATGAGAGTGAGATATAATTCCTAAAGAAGCTCTTTCCCTAACATATAACTTGAAATGCTTACAATCAGCAAGTAAATGTCTATTACTATAATGAAAAGGACATTTTTACTTGGATAAACCATCTTTCAGCATAGGTTTAAATATTTCTTTCTTGGAATTCATTAGCTGAACATACACCTTCTTAGCTACTTCTTGATGAGTATCAGGGTTATCTAAGGTAGGTGTAGGAAGAAGAGGAGGATGACGATCAACATCAACCACCTTGATTTGAGATTGTGAACAACCAACACCACGCATATCTTGTTTAGGGGGTATATGAACTGGATACTAGATACCATGCTCATTAACTCCAAGCCCTAAACCTCTATAACCTTGTTTAGTCATCATATTGAATCCTGTAGTGTATATTATGTAAATCTTCTAAAGGAGGTTATTGTTTATCATGCTCATGAGTAAAGGTTGTATAAGGTGGAATAATAGGTTTTGAAGAAGTTTCTTTACCCTTTCCTTTAATATCATCATGAATCGGAGGAGAAGGTAAATCAAAGAAGTCTTGCACATCTACATCTTGAACTATAGCTTGAATCCCATCATATGTATGGCTAGAACTAGAATTAATAGATGGAGAATTAGGCATCGGATCAGGGATATGAAGGTTAGGAATCAAATTAGGAATGATAGGATAAGGATTAGGAAGATTAGGAATCAAATTAGGAATGATAGGATTAGGATTAGGAAGATTAGGAGATGGTGTATCATCTACCAAATTCTTCACATAATCCAAAAGAGTAATAAGTCTACCACATAAATCTTTAATGAAAGTTTTGAAAGTAGGAAGACTAGTATCAGTTAATTTCACAAAAGCATGGACGAGTGCAAAATGAAGGGTCATCAACATAATGAAGTGAATGATACTCTCATAAACATCATAGGTATGGTACAGAGATGCTAAAAGAAGGGTAATAAAGAACATAATAATCTTGATGCAATAAAAGAAAAGACCTAACACAAAAAAGAAGGAAATATCTACCATGGGTTCACCAAAATGTAAAATGATGGTGAACACACAAGATAATATAACAAAAACAATAGGGCATCTAATTCGACAAAAGAAAAAGGGTAAGCTTGTCGAGTTCACCAAAATGTAAAGGATAAAAAAAATGTGAAGGTGGGGGGGGGGGGGGGGGGCGGATAACAAAGTGTAAGGATGTAAATCTGTGGTGGAAAATGTTATGGACATACAAACTAAATAAAACAAGAATACTTATCTTGAAAGGAGGTTGATGTGGAAATCACTATTTTCTGATGTCTGTGCTCAGTTTTGGGAGATTCTACAACCTGCTCCGGCCTGGAAATGTAGAGACAAAGAAAACCTAGAAAAATTTTGTCTTTCGGAGCCAGGTCAACCTTGACCTCAGAATCGGGGCACAATCTTATCCCGTGGCACAATCTTAATAATGGAATTGAAATAGAGAATGCTAGCAAGTAGTAGAAGTAGATCTAATAATGAAGCTATGATATTCAATAGATATGCAATTGTATTTCAAATGTAAACAAGTATGTTGATATGAAAGCTTGAACACAACATTAACACATGTAAATCAAAACCTCCATGATTATATGCTTGGAATCCGCCTTGAGGGAAGAATGAATGGATCTTGGAGATGAACAAAGGATCTTGAAGGAAGATCACACCACCATGATGGATAGATCTAGGGTTTGAATGATGAATCTTGAATGCTTGAACCAAATCCCTTCAAAGGCTTGAATTCTTGAGTCCTTGATCTTCAATGGAGAATTTAAATGCTTGAATAGGATGATGGCTTGAATGTTTCCTTTATTGAAAATGCTTTCTTGATCTTTCTTGATGAAATTCTTGCTTGAGAGATTATGAGATGTGTAGAAAATGAGAGAGGAAGGCTTCCTTTTATAGTGATCTAGGGCACAAACTTCTAGAGAGGCAGACATTGGAGAATTAAATCCCAATTAGCCTTAACCCCTAGAAATGGAGCTAGATTAAATGCAATTTAAGAGTTTACCATTCCAAAATCCAAAATAGCCGACCCAGAAGCGGGAAAATAAAACTTTCTGAAGCCCGATATCCTGAAACCTCCAAAACTTGAAAATTGGACCCAGGGTCGAGGTCGAGGTTGACTCTGACCTAGGTCACGATCGAGTTTGAATCTACCCTAGGTCAGGGTTGAGGTCGACCTTGACCCAGGAGGTCAACCTTGACCCTGAGGTAACAGATCTCAAATTCTTAGGACCAGGTGCCAAAAAAAGGCTGGAAATAGGTGGAGAGAGAAGCAGAACAGGGGGAAAAAGCTAGATCCATGAAAAGACCAATTCAAGGCACTTGACATGACCCCAAACCACTTACTCAGAGGGCTAAATGTTCTTAACATGGAAGTGCTTCCATTTTAAGATGATACAATCATTAGCACTGGGTTTCTCTAGAAATTGGTGGTAGTGAGTCTATTATTTGGTTGAGACTAGAGGTAGGGTGGTGGAAGTTGAACTTTGATGGTGCTTCTAAGGGAAATATGGGGCCCTCAAGAGTAGGCTTTATTATATTGGATTTTAATGGTAAGACCTTAACTTTAGGTGGGGAAAAGATTAGATGATGGGATGAATAATGCTACAGAGGCAGAGGCAACATTAGTAGCAATTAAGGTGGCAAATATTTTAGGTGTAAATAGTATATTGATTGGATCTACCATCATGCAAATCTTTCCTATCATACTGCCAAGGTCTACCCAAAAGAATATGACAACAATCCATAGGCATAATATCACACAAGACTTCATCATGGTAACTTCCAATTTTACATTTAACAAGGCATTGTTCACTTACAAGTAGTTTATGCTCCTTCTATATCCAAACAATATGGTAAGGCTTAGGATGTCTCAATCTCTACAACTGCAATTTGTTAACCAGCTCTTCGGATGCCAAATTATCAGAACTTCCACTATCAATGATTACCTTGCAACATTTGTCAGCGATCTTACATTTGGTTCTGAACAAACTTTTCCTTGTAATAGGTTCCTCATCAGGTTCTTCATTCCACAATATCCTTCTCAGCATCAAGTTCTCACCATGTTCAGGTTCATTAGATAATTCCTAAACTTCTTCACAAGCCAAATTATTTCTTCCATTACCTCCAATCTTCTTTCTAGAGTTAGTACATTCAAAAGCTCTATGTCCTTCACCACATTTGTAACAAGTACCTTTAAACCAAGATTTCTCATCTCTTTTCCTACTATTGTTATTCCTAGAGTAACCAGTATAGCTACCTCTAGAGTAATTACCTCTTTTAGTAGGTTCATCTTTCCACCCTTTATCTTGTATTTCATTTTCAGATCTACTACTTTCTCCATAAGATCTACCTCTACTTCTCTAAAATATGCCACGTCTTCCTCTCTATCTTTGTTCTTGTTTCTTTGTCAATTGTTCTTCATCCTTTAAAGAAAATCAGTATGCTTCTTCCACACTATCTATTTTAACATAACTGATCTCATCTTGAATCAATGTCCTTAGGCCATTCAGATATCTAGCCACTTTCTCAACTTCATCATCCACATGTCCAGATCTGATATCCAATTTTAAAAATTCCTCAGTATATTCCTTCACACTCATGTCCTTTTGTCTCAAATTTTGCATTTTTCTCATCAAACTAACTTGGTAGACAGTTGGAAGAAACTTCTTTTTCATCTTTCCAAGTATCTTCATCCATGTCTTGATCTTTTCTTTTCCTCTCTTATGTGTCTCAATTTGCAAATGATCCCACCAAAGAGATGCATGACCTTTCAACTTTGTGACTCCTATCTTAACCTTCTTATTATCAGGAGTACCTTCATACTCAAAGTATTTATCAATCTAATAGATCCAATCCAAAAGTGCATCGGTCTCAAGTCTTCCATCATAAGAAGCAATTTCAACCGTAGGTCTGGAGTTAGCCTTAGACAAAACTCTCAAGAGTCTTTCCTCATCCTGCTCAACTTCGGGTTCAGGATTAGGTGTTGCTTCTTCTTCATCACTAACATCTTCAAGATGTGTGCCTCTTCTTTGGGTTGTCTCTACAACTCCAAGCCTAGTTGCAATCTGCCTCAACATATCCATGATAACGTTATCATTTCCTCTACCACGAACCATCTTGACAATCAGGTTCCAACAAGATTGTAACCTTCTGTAAGGTATAGGTCAGATTTTAGATCTTCCACCCTACAACCAATCCAATAAGGTTCTCCATGATCTAATCCACAAGAAATAACTTTTCTTTGATACCACTTGACACAAGGGCAAAGAAGGTGAAGGTAGAATCAAGGTTAATTGAGACTGCTTAAACCTACTAACATTCCCTGCAAAGAGTTACACACAGAAGCTATATGAAAAGCACATGAAATCAATGAAAACACAATGGATATAAGACAAGCAACTAGTAACAACACTGGTGCAATTATATTCAATCTTTGAACATGCCTGGCTATGAGGCCTTCTATGTTTCAGCCTTATACAATGAGAATTATCAATTCAGAGTCTCAGATCGCATATTATCTTCTCTTCTACTCCTACTACTACCATCTTACTTACTTGAAATACCTTCGTACATCAACCCAAGCTCCAAATATATAGCTAGAAAAGCCACAAGTTGGTTAGTCAGGCATTTAATTACATTATAGGTCCACTTAGGAAGAGAAACCCAAAATAAAGCAAGAAATAACAAAACACATTGCAAAGCCACATTTAGGTCCATGCATGATCCAAAAACATATCCTGAACTTCGGAAGATCCAATTTCCCCACATAGAACCGCGCAAGATGAAGTACTACATGTTTCATGCAAAACTGGCAGTGAATCGATGCTCGAGGAAAATGGCGATAACTTCCAGGTCCAAATGAATTAGGATGTGCGCTCTTAGGAGAATGCTCAAGAATAGGTCCAGAAAACCACATTAACTTTGCAAGGCAAGAAACCAACAATAGAAATGACTACAAAATAAACATAAGATAGGTACAAGAAAATAAGAAATATTTTTGGTGATGCAAGATTGCTCAAGACCCAAGATGCTCCTGCATCAATAGGAGTGGTAAGTCAAATAAGGTTTTTGATGCCTTGAGTAGAAGAAGGAATTTACTGATAGAAATGATGATTGGATTGGTAGGATTTGATGAGATGAAGACCTTGTATGATGAGGACCCATATTTTGCAAAACCTTGGAGAGCTTTTAGAGAATCTGTTGCAACAGACCACAAAAAATGGTTGGAATATTTCATTCAGGAAGGTATTTTATTCAAAGGATCTATGTTGTGCATTCCTAGGAGTTCAATGAGGGATAATTTCATTAAGGAAAAACATTGTGGAGGATTAGTTGGACACTTTAGTATTGACACAATAGTGGTTTTGGTGAGTGAGAAATGATTTTGGCCTCAGATTCATAAAGATGTTAGGAAATTTGTTCAGAGTTGTAGATTTTTTCAAGCTTCTAAGGGAAGTAGTCAGAATACTAGAGTGTATACACATTTGACAGTAGCAACTATGTTGTTGGAAGATATTAACATGGATTTCATACTTGGGTTACCAAGGACACAAAGAGGTGATGATTCAATATTTGTGGTTGTGGAAAGATTTTCTAAGATATCACATTTTATTCCTTGTAAGAAGACCACCGATGTAATACATAGAGTAGATTTATTTTTTAAAGAAGTTGGAATATTGTTAGATAACTCAGAGGGGGGTTGAATCAGTTAAGTCTAGTTATCCTACAGTCCCAAACACTCCCTGATGTATACAAAAAATCTTTCAAGTCAATTAATCAACTCAGTAATACTTTAACTGTGCCTTTCTATTCATCTACCGAATACCAGTCATTAACTAGTGAATATACTGAGCAATCCAGTTATAGTAATGTGTAAAGAAAAATAACAATTCAACACATCCATACACATATAACACTTTGATTTTTAATGTGGAAACCCTATTAGGGGATAAACCACCTGGGACCGGTAACCCAAAATAATTCACTCTTCTGAAGTGAGCTCGGTTAAGAGCCAACCCTATTAAAGGTTACAATAACACACTGTGACCTGTGTGACATGGTTAGAGGATTTATCACTAACATTTCTCCATGACCAAACATTCACTATGGGGTCAACATGAAAACAATCAACATTCATTGAATATCATAATGAAATAAAAAAGATTGTTATGTCCCACTAGGTTAAGAGATTTATCTGTAGGAATGGTTAGAATGCAACAGTAATGATCTGATTCAAATACAACTTTCCTTGAAGATTTTCAGATAATCAATTCAATTCCTTTGTATCCTCCAACTCTATTTTTCTCAGTAAATTCCTTTCTATGACGCTCAATGTTGTTTGTAGATTTGCTTGGTTCTATCTTCAACCTGTTTGACCAGCTTCACATGAATTCAATCTTCTCACGTGCATTCTAGAAATCATAATGAATCTCTCATCTCCTTTTATAGACATAATAAACCATTTTATTTCCAGCCATAGATTTTGCCTCTTAATCTTCATCATTGATTTTGATGCTTTAATCTTCCTCAACAATTGTGTTTGTAACATGTTTCATTATGCTTCATCTGATCATCGTTGAATTTTGTTAGCCATTTGATCATCATAACAAACTTTACCTCTAACCTCATAATCATCCATAATTATCCATCTCATCATCTTTAGTTGGCAGTCATATGTTTCATCTTTAGTCTACAACTCTATATGTATATGTTGTGACTCGGTAAGCTCTCCCTAGCTTAGGCAGTTAATATGTTTAATCACTACACAACATCAGTGTCTCTCCCTTACTTTATGCAGTCTTTTCCTTTGTATATTTCATATAAATCCTCTCCCTTTGACAACAATGCCAAAAATAAAGCAGCTCTTCAGTAGCCAAATCAATATTTATGTTACTCAGTTCAGATTCTAGTACCTTTCACGTACTGATATGTAGTTTCAGCTTGTCTTCCATATTTCACAACCTTAGGAATCCAAAAGTGTGAACAATATGCATCAACATCATTAGATTTTATGATAAAGTACATGTTGATGTAACCTCCTATCACCTTAGTGACTGTTAGATAGGGGATCGACCCCTAGTCTACTTCTCAAGTACTCAAATGTGTCCTTCGGTAAAGGTTTAGTAAACATGTCAGCAAATTGTTCTTGTGATTTCACATACTCCAATCTTACTTGATTTTCCTAAACTTGCTCTCTCAAGTAGTGATACTTTATAGATATATGCTTTGTCTTTGCATGCATCACTGGATTCTTTGAAATATTAATTGCACTTGTATTATCATAATAGATTATCACTAGATCAGTGATCTCCTCATTCATACCTTCCAAAAGTTGTTTTATCCATGCAATATTTGAACAATTAGCAACAACAACAACATATTCTTCTTCTATAGTGGACTGAGAAATGCATCCTTGTTTCTTACTTATCCAAGTAACCAATCTTTCTCCCAAAAAGAATGCTCCACCAGTAGTGCTTTTTCTATCATCAATGTTTCCAGCCTAATCAACATTAGTATAAACTTTCAGTTCAAATTTGCCTTCTTTCTATACCACAAACCATAGTTTTTAGTGCTCTTCAAGTATCTCAAAATTCTTTTCACAGTAATCATGTGTGATTCTTTAGAATTTGCAAAAAATCTTTCTACAATTCCAACCGCATGTGCAATATCTGGTTTACTATGCACAACATACATCAATTTGCCAACCATAGATCTATGCAAGGTCTGATTACCTCGGTTGACTTGTCATCCTTTATCAATTTTCATTTGGTGACCATAGGTGTACCGACTAGTTTTGAATCTTCCATACCAAATGTCTTCAATACTTCCTTGATGTATTTGGATTGAGTGATGTATATGTCTTCATTCTATTGTAATATTTGCAAGCCAAGAAAAAATTTGATCTCACAAACATCGACATTTCAAATTATTTTCTCATTTCATCAGTAAAAGATTTGCATAGGTTATCATGTCCTCCAAATATGATATCATCAACAAATATTTTAGTAATATGAATCTTATCATCAGTTTCACATTTCAAATATAAATTGATGTTATCACTGATTCTAACAAATCCAATACTAATGAGATAAGAATGCAATATTTCATACCATGCTCTCGATGCTTGTTTCAATCCATATATTTCTTTGTGAAACTTACATACCATATTCCTCTTATTAGGATAAACAAAACCTTCAGGTTGTTCAATGTAGACCTCTTCCTCAAGTATCTCATTAAAAAATGCAAATTTAACATCCATATAATAAATTTTAAATCCTTTGTAAGAAGCATATGCAATTAATATTCTTACTCCTTCAAGTCTAGCAATGGGTGCAAAAGTTTATCCATAGTGAATTCCCTATTCTTGTGCATAACCTTTGCATACTAGTGTTGCTTTGTTCCTTATAACATTTTCATTTTCATTCAATTTGTTTCTAAATATCCATTTGGTTCCAATCACATTTTTGTCTCTCAGTCTCGGTACCAATGTCCATGTTTTTTTTTATGTATTTTCTCAATCTCTTCATTCATAGCCTTGATCCATTCATCATTTCCAGTGCATCTCTAACAATTTTAGGCTCAAACTCAAAAACCAAACATGTGTTGTTCCTCAACTTACTTTGTGTCATCATGACAGCTCTTTTATGTCCAATTATCTGATCTCGTGGATGATGTCTTCTTATATATCTTGCAAGTACAGGTTTAGATCTTTGTTCTTCAATGTGTTCTCAACTCGATGCATGATCATTATCTTCATTGGTAAAAGTTTGATGATTCTCAGTCTGTAAAGATTGTTGCTCGATAGCATTACCTTGTTTCTCGGCAACCCCAAATTATTTCTTAAGTAGAGTGTCAAGTTCCTCAATGTAAACAAATCTACCATAGTCTTCTGGTTCCTTTTTACTTTCTTCATCATTTTGTTCTGCAAACTCATCAACTCTTACATTTGTACTTTTAATCATTTTATTAGTAGCCTTTTTCAAACATTTGTAAGCCTTGCTTTTAGT
Organism: Chamaecyparis obtusa; assembly: GCA_027943335.1. Classification (NCBI taxonomy): domain Eukaryota; kingdom Viridiplantae; phylum Streptophyta; class Pinopsida; order Cupressales; family Cupressaceae; genus Chamaecyparis; species Chamaecyparis obtusa. The sequence goes on from BSBK01006101.1 coordinate 117,890, forward strand.
AGAATATCCTAGAAATATTCCTTCATCACCTTTTGAGTCAAATTTATCATTTCTATCGTCTTTTAGAATGTAACATCTACTTCCAAATATTTTGAAATAACTCACATTAGGTGTGTAACCATAACATAATTCATAAGGTGTCTTGTTTGATTCTTTCTTCAATTGAATTCAGTTCAATGTCTATACATCGGTACTAACAACTTCTCTCCAGTACATTTGTGCAACATCTTTTTCAATCACCAGTGTTCTAGCACAATCCACAATTGATCTATTTCTCCTTTCAGCAATTCCATTCTGTTAGGGTGTTCTAGGTGTAGATACCTATCTCTTAATTCCATGCTCATTAAAAAAATTAGTGAACTCATTAGAAATGAATTCACCTCCTCTATCTGATCTCAAGCTTTTTAGTTCCTTACCACTTTCTCTTTCCACTTTAGCTTTATACCACTTAAATATTTTAAAAGCTTCAAATTTTTCTTTTAAGAACATGACAGTCATCATCCTAGAGAAATCATCAACAAACAAGATAAAATATTTATCTCCATAATAACTCCGAGTTCTCATAAAACCACACAAGTCAATATGAACTAACTCCAAAATAGCATTAGATGAATAGTGTCTTCTCTTAAAACTAGATTTTGACATCTTTCCCATTTGACATTGTTTGCACATAACATGGTGAGGTTTGGATATGCTCGCTAAACCTCTAACTCCCCTTTTCTTACTGATCTAAACCATGTTGTCAAAGTTCACATGACATAACCTCTTGTGTCATAACCATACATCTTCGTTTTTAGCCAACAAACAAGAAGTTTCAGCATTGTCAAGATAGAACAAGTTACCTTTTGATTGTTCACCAGTACCGATCAACTTTCCAACTTCATCATAGATTTTCACCTTTATATTCTCACATGCAACTCGGTGACTTGTATTATTCATTTGTGCTACACTCAACAGATTATAATTAAGTCCTTTCACCCAATATGCATTCTCACATCTGATCTTATTATTCAACAATATAGTTCTTTTTCCTTTTACTTGACAAGGTGTATCATTTTCCATTTTAACAAATCCTCCATTATAATGTTCAAGGTATTCAAATTTCTCTTTATCATCAGTCATATTATGTTTACAACCACTATCAATAATCCATGCATCATTCTTTCTAACTTTAGAAATAAGTGATGTTTCAACATACCTTTCTTCTTCAGAATCTTCCTTCAATACCATAAATACCACTTCTATGTCTTCATATGTCTCGGTGTCGGTGTCCTCATCTTCATCTTCAACTAGGTATCATGCCTTCTTTCCTTTATCCCTATATTCTCAGTTATCTCTTTTTCCATATTGTTGGTTACCTCTATGATCTCGGTAATCTCTTCTATCATTTTTCTTTTCATTAGATCTCTTACTTGTTTTCTCATCTTCCTTCTTGTTAGGACATCTTGTAGCAATGTGACCAATCTCTTTGCATCTAAAACAAACCAAGGGTAGTTTACCTCTATATCTTCCTTTTCCTTTTTGTAGTCTTATAGCCATTAATGCTTCAAGTTCATCAATTTCATCATCTTCAGTCTCCCTATCACTTTCATTTATTATCTTGTGTTTGCTGCTTGACTTTCCAATTTTTAGAGATGACATAAATGTTAATTCAACAATAGGTACAATACTATTGTCATAGTTATTCAACTCAAATGCAATCAATCTACCAATTAGACTATCAAGTGAAATATTATTACCAGGAGCTGCTCTCATTTCATGAATTGCAGAGACTCTAATAGCATAGGCAGGTAACAAAGTTTTGAGAATTTTACTTACAACAGTGTCTTGAACAATAATTCCACCCGCTCCTCAGATAGAATTCACAACCTCCTTGACTCAATTGCTTTACTGAGTGATGTTCTCACCTTCTTTCATTTTCATGTCATCAAACTTACCTCTTAAACTTTCAGCTTTATTTCTTAACACATTCACATCTCCTCCGTGAACTAGTGCAAGCGTGTTCCACATTTGTTTTGCAGTTGGACATGTCTTAACATCTTCAAATTCAACATCTGATAAAGAAGAAGCAATCTCAATCATCATAACATTGTGTTCATGTCTTTTTATCATCTGATCTACAGTCAAAGGTCCAGTGGGTAAGATAAACTCATTTTTCAAGTAGTATGTTGCAGACTCACCAATCCCTGATAGATACAATTTCATTATTCTTTGCCATGTTGAGCAGTTGTATTTGTTCAGCTTTGGCACCTCTCTCTTATACATCTTGTGATCTTTAACTTAAGTCCTTCAAACGTTTCCTTTCAAGTACTCTTTCTCTGCTACCAATTGTTAGATAACTGAGAGGTGGGGTGAATCAGTTAATTCCAGTTATCCTATAGTCCCAAACACTCTCTTATGTATAAAAAAAATCATTCAAATAAATTAATCAACTCGGTAATACTTTAACTATGTCTTTTTGTCCATCTACAGAATACCAGTAATTAACTAATGAATATACCGATCAATCTAGTTATAGTAATGTGTAAAGCAAAATAACAATTCAACACATCCATACACATATAACACTTTGATTTTTAACATGGAAACCCTGTTAGGGGAAAAACCACCTGGGACTGGTAACTCAAAATAATTCACTCTTCTGAAGTGAGCTCGGTTAGGAGCCAACCCTATTAAAGGTTACAATAACACATTATGAGGTGTGACTTGGTTAGAAGATTTATCACTAACGGTTCTCCGTGACCAAACATTCACTATGGGGTCAACATGAAAATAATCAACATTCATTGAATGTCATAATGAAATAAAAAGACTATTAAGTCCCACTCGATTAAGAGATTTATATGTAGCAATGGTTAGAATGCAACAATAATGATCTGATTCAAATGCAACTTTCCTTGCATATTTTCATATCTATGCTAAGCTCAAAATACCTCTAGCCAATATACTCAATTCAATTCCTTTGTATCCTACAACTTTGTTTTGCTTGGTAAATTCCTTTCTCTAACACTCGGTCTTGTCTGCAGATTTACTTGATTTTCTCTTCAACTTGTTTGACCAGCTTTGCATGAATGCAATATTCTCACATGCATTCCAGAATTCATAATGAATCTCTTGTCTCCTTTTATAGACATAATAAACTGTTTTATTTTCAGCCATAGATTTAGCCTCTTAATTTTCACCATTGATTTTTCCACTTTAACCTTCCTCAGAAATTGTGTTTGTAACACGTTACATTATCCTTCATCAGATCATCCTTGAATTTTGTCAGTCGTTTGATCATCATAACAAACTTTATCTTTAACCTTGGAATCATCCATAATTATTCAACTCATTATCTTTAGTCAGTAGTCATATGTTTCATTTATTTCTTTCACTCTGTCAATATTGTGTTGTGTCAATGACTTCTAACTCAGTTAACATTGTACTCAGTATACACTACACTTGCTCAGTGTACACTGTTCCCAACTCATTGTATAATAAGTTCTCCATTTACCGACCACATAAAATTGTACATTCTTGATCTTCAATTCATAATAGAATTATGTAATACTATCAAATCACTAACATAATGTCATAGTATCATCAATAAGTTACCCAATGAATATCATATCCATATCTTTCTCATACATCTCATCTATATGTTAATATCTAATTCCTTCATCATTATTTATTTCTTCAAATATTTGTAACTATCATGATAAGTATAGTAAAAAATAGTTGACATCAATGACAATACAATAACTTATGTAATGTCTCATATATAGCTTTGTAGCTCAATGATCATCAACCACTATCTTTGAAGTCTATCAATCAGTTGTAGTCTATCAAAGATTGCATGGGTTACCTAAGAGTATAGTTTCAGACCAAGATAGTAAGTTTTTTGCTTATTTTTGGAGGACACTTTTGAAGAAGATGAATAATGAATTGAATTTTATTTCTACATTTCATCCTCAGAAAAATGGACAAATAAAGGTGATAATTTAAAGGATCCTGGGGAATTTGTTTAGGTGTTTAGTTGGAGAGAAATTTGGAAATTGGGATTTGGTTTTAGCATAAGTAGAGGTTGCATATAACAATTCAATGAATAGGAGTACAAGGAAGATACTATTTGAGATATTCATGAGCATGGATCCTAAGGTATTATCAGAGTTAATGGATATCAATTAGGCAGTTAAGAGGATTGCGGAAGGAGAAAAATTTGCAGTGGTTGTGAAATCATTGCAAGATGAAGTAAACAACATTTGGAGAAAATAAAATAGAGGTATAAGGAGAAAGAAGATATGAAAAGAAGGAATAAGGAGTTTGCAGTAGGAGATAAAGTGATGGTTTATTTGAAGAAGGGTAGATTTCTAGTTGGAACTTATAATAATCTGAAGATTAGGAAGTTTGGGTTGTGTAAGATCTTGAGGAGATTTGACTCAGGGAATGCATATGAAGTGGAGTTTCCAAAGGACATGGATATATCACCTATGTTCAATGTTGTACACTTGTATGAGTATCATGAGAGAAATTTTAATGAACCTGATGGGTCATATGTTGAAAAGCAATATCCTAACAAGCATTTGGATGAAATAGAAGAGATTTTGGAAAACAGAATTGGAAGAAGTGCTAGAGGTAGACAATATAAGGAGTATCTTGTGAAGTGGAAAGATAGACCAGTTGAAGACTCTTCATGGATTTCTGAGGATGAGGTTGACCTTATTTTTTTTCCTTTAGTCCCAAGAAAGTGAGGGGCTCACTTTCCAATAACTCCGATATCTGATGCCGGAGCATCTTGGGTTCTTGGCAATCTTGCATCAACCAAAAATATTTTATTTTCTTGTTCTTTAGTTTGTCGTTCGTTGAGTTTCTTTCAACATTCCTGCAGTTTGGACCAATTGTTGTTGCACATCTCATGGGGTGTCTTTGGCATCATGTTTTACCTTCACCTAGGTTTGCACCTTGAATGGTGTAGACATGGAAAATTGGCAAAGGCTTAAATCAATCAGAAAGGTGCAACAAATCATCAAAATAACACGAAAAATCAATAAATGGAACAAAGGCAATTCAAATCAAAGGAAAATTCAATTAAATGATTAAATGATTAAATAAAGCTTGAAAAGGGGAAAAACACTACGAAATTGATTAAATTCAATTAATGACATAGTTGTTGAAAGCAAAAATCAAAATGAACCTCTTACCCTTCATGGCTAAATTTAATTACTTTAATTAATTAATAAATCATAAATTCTCTCAACAAAGGAAAAAGGAGACAAAATGGACACAAATCACTCACTTTTGTTGAAATGGTCCAGCCTTTTGAAACCATTTAAATGTTTGTCCCCCAATTTAGGGACAAAGCAAAGCCAATTGACCTTACCCAAGCATAACCATGGTTATCTCACTCTACCCCCTACCCTTGGGAAAATCTTATAAATAGAAGGCATTTTGAGGCATTATTCATCCACTCCATATCTTTGAATTGCAGCAAAGCTCTTGCAATTTGCATCCACACCACTCACTTAGCATTTTCATTGATAATTAGCTTCAATTGTTGATCATTTTAGAGATTTTCTTATCAAATAGAGCTAGAATTTGATAATTAGATCTAGTTTGCATATCATTCTTAGTTCAATTCTCATAATTAGAGTGTCACTAGTGAGGATTTGCAGCTGAGAGCCTCATTTACTACTTCAATTTAGAGAACCATGAGATATTGATAGATTAATTGTGCATTTGTTAGATTATTTTGCTCTAATTCTTGTTGTTCTTAGTTAATCTTGTAATTTCATGAAGGTGTAAATCACTCACACACAAATGGTTTCTTTGTGTTTGAGTTATCTTGGATTCTTGAAAAGACTTCAATGTTCTTCACGTTTCACAACCAATCTATATTTTTTGATCTTGTGAAGGATTTTCCAGATTGGCAAAGCTTTGTGGCTCATATCTCAATGTTTATTTACCTATGAACGAGCTTATTGTTAGTTCACACGTTATGTTACATCTAGTTGTGAGGGATTCTTATGATTTAGGTACTGACCTTTAATGTAATACATTTTCCTATTCTTAGAGAATGTAATCTTTCCTAGGATGACTTGATGCTTGTGAAGGCTTTATAAGTTATTGTAATTGATCCTTTGGGGAAACAATTTTAGAAAGAAGAAATAGTTTTAGTGATAGTTAGCAATAGATAGTATAAAAAGATAACCTCATAAAGGTTCTAAAATAGGTCTGTATGTTTGGAATGTAAGACTACATGTTGCAAATTCATTGTACTTGATTTCATGTTAATTGAAGGCTAATCTTGTATATTCCTCTCTTGTTTCTAATGAATTTTGTTTAGTGACTCATGCTACAAGGATCATACTGACTTCCTTGAGGTCCCTCTTATCCTTGGCTACATCAAGGGTCACGCACAATAAAATCCTCATACAAGACAACCTAACTAAATAATCTTTTCAACTACTGAATTGTTGTGTGCTTTGTAAGTGTGAAGAGGAGAATGTTTCCCATCTTCTAATTCATTGTTCTTACACACAAGCTCTTTGTAATATGGAGTTGCATAAGTTCCAAATGGATTGGGTTATGAATGGTGAGATCCAATAGCTTGTTTTCAACTAGAGGGGGACTTCCTTTAACCCCTTCAACATACAACTTTGGATGTAGATTACCACCCATCCGGGGTGGATAATTTGGAAAGAAAGAAATCACAAGATCTTTTGCAATGTTGAGAAATCAATTGATGAAGTTTTTCAGGTCTTAGATATAAAATGCTTATGGAAAACTTGGTTTTTACCACTTGGTCTTGTCGTCCTTCTTTCCCTCCACCAAAACTTGACAATAGAATTGCTAAGAATTGTGATCTTGCTAACTCTTATGTGAGATTTGAAAACTCTAGATGAATGAAAAGGAAGAACACCAAATGGTCCCCCCCCAAAAAAAAATAAAAAAAAATAGGATGGTGTAAACTTAATTTCAATGGGACTGCAAGACAAGCTCATAATAGTCACACTGTCGGGGGAGTGATCAAAATTGATTCTTGAGAGATGGTGACAACCTACTATAGTAATCTATATAAGAATCATACAAGCAACCAAGATAAAGGAATGTGCCTCCTTTGGGGTTAAGGATTGTGCTCTCAATTGGAGTTAGAGTGTTATCTATACTAGAGAACTCTAAGCTAATTGTTGAAAACCTATCTTGGGTTAGTTGGTCAATTGATGGTATTGTGGGGGACATCCAAAAATTCCTATTAGGTCATACCTATTTGACATTAACCATATCTTTAGGGAAGGCAATGTGATAACCGATTACATGGTTGCACTCAGCTATAATATGGATGAACTTAGATGTTTGAGAAAATAGGAGTCCCTCCTAGTTAATATCAAACTCTTCTAAGAGAAGAGAGAATAATCACCAATTTGGATGATGGATAAACATATCAGTTTGGTCTATCTAGTTTTTTTATGCACTTTAGGTGATCAAATTCCCTCTATTGGGGTTGTAACCTAGGTAGCTTGGAGTGGGAAAATCTAGCTATAAGTTTGAATTTGAATTTGTGAATGAATTTGATGAGGTGAGAAGGCGACTTGGGGATGTGGACTAACCTTGATGGGTAGAACAACAAAATCTTTTTTAGTAACAATAAGTCGCCTAAGTGGCAATCTAAAAATTGTGGGAACCATGTGAACTTGGGTGTGGGTCATCGAATAAGGAGTTGGGATCATTTTATGATCACACACACCTACTTATAAATTAATTAAATTATTTTCCTTATAAAGGTGCACACTTATCATACACCGAGATGTAAAGGCCTTTGTATGTGGGAAACAAGCTAACCTACTTGAGCTGTATTTTTTGGGAGGATGGTTTATTAATTACACCCAAGCTTCAAAGAAAGGCCCATATTTCCCTTTAAAACTCAGGGATTTAACAACAAGTTTCTTTAGCTATGTCTAGTTTTGCAATGTTATTCCTAGAGTGGGCCTTTCTAGAAATATTTTCCTACTGTTGTGATGTGTAGGTATTGTGTTCATATTGAGCCTACGAAGTTGGATGGTTTAAAAAATGATGCCACTATTTGGCATATTTGTAGAGAGGGAAGAGTTTCTAAGTTCATTAAGTCCATAAACGACTTTGATGAGAGTTTATCCTTGTGATTTTCCACCTCCTAGGAGGACACAAGAGTCATTGTGGGAGGAATCTTTTAAAATTAGCGAAGAAGTGATTGCAAAGGCTTCTTGGTTATCGTCAAAGGGTAGGAAATGGAAAAAGACTATTTGAGTGGTTGACAATGATAATATTAACAAGTTTTTTAGGTGATGTGAAGCTTTGGTTAAGATGAAGGGAGTATATGAAAGGGAGAAACTATCGCCTTCGTTGAACTAATTTTGTCTTATGATTAATGAAGCATTTCACTCTAGAAGGGTGCTTCAAAGTTTATTACTATTATCATATGCCACTTCATTACCAATTTAGGAATCATGATCTTATCTCCTTTCCTTTTTTCGTGCGTATTTTTGTTAAAATTTATGTCATGGAAGTAATGGAAAATGCTTGAACCTAAGGTAAGAAGCATATTCCTTTGCACTAGGGTCTAATTTATAGGCTTTATACCTTTCATCGGTCTCTTTGTCCTCCCAAACCCATCATGATTTTTGAGGCCCCTAATAACACACTTGACACACATACGAATATCATTGATGCCCTAGAGCCAAATAATAAAAAGTGTTTCTACCACCCTAAAGCCCTTAAGATTACCTCTATGATAGGGACTCCTAAAACTCCCAACCCTATTATTCTCGTCAGTAAACCTAGTGGGTTGACAAATAAAACGTCCAAATCACTAACTGCCGCTAAGAAGGAAAGGGGAAAACCTCGCCCCCTACTAAGAAAACCAAATTAACTATTCAAGAGGTAATTAGTTATGAAGAAGATGAGGTTGAAGAGGAGCATGGAATTCCTCGAAGGTCCAACAAGTTAGCAACTCGGTTAGTAAATACAAGTAAGAAACTGCTTGTCAATTAAGACTCTGAGAGGAGGGTATTGACAAAGGCGGTGGGAAAGTAATGAGAAAAGAAAGAAAGAGGAAGGTGGTGGATGTTGATGGTGGTGAAACTGAAACTACTGATAGCTCTGAGAAATCAATAACTAATACGGACACTCATATCGCTGACAACGAGAAAGTGGAATTAGTTGATCTTACTAGGGATATGATGCTTGAAGAAGAGAATGTCAACTATACTGATGGAAAATCCATCTACGTTGACTATTAGAACACAACCTTAGAGTTGGCCAAATTGAAGGTGGAGGTTGGTGAATTGAAAACTAAAATGCTTGATATGAAAAGAAAGATGGGGAACATCTTCAGGCTCGATATACAGGTCATGAATAGTTCTACAACATCTTTGTGCTTGATGCAACATAAGGTGCTTAGTGGGGATGGGGAAGATGAAGGTAATTACAAAGATGTATTCAAGTTCCTCACAAATGACTGGAGCAATGTGCTCTATCAGTCAAACTATAACATTAAATCCCCCTACCATGTTTAATTTTAGGTTGGTCTTGGCTCTTTTTTCTTTTTTCCCATGTGGGGTTATCAGATTTATTTTTCCTTTTAGCTTGTTACGTTAATTTGGGCTTATGCTCTAAAATGAACTATTATCTAGTTGGTAGATGTTTAAATTGTCTTACTTCCTTTGTATCAAGATTAGAGTGAGCCCTTTGTTTACTTACAATGTGCTAATAGACATTGTTGTGTATATTTTGGTAGGTTATACGCTATTAGTGGTGGCTTACATTCAGTTGTTTCTTTAGGTGTTAGTTTTTTATGTTTTTTTGTTGTTAGTGTATTGTTAATCTCTATGCATTTGTGTTGTGGTTTTATAAGGGTCAACATCCTTGTTTTGTTGTTAATTAATATAAAAATGAATACCATGAAAATCACTATTGACAACTTAAAATGAACTTAACTATCCAAAAATAACAAGTCAACTGTAATATATAAGATTATCTAACTTAAACTACAAAAAATATTTTCTTGACTTTGCTGCAATATTTTGAAGGTTGCACTAGTAGGAAGTGTTTTGGATTTTTGAAAAAAAATATTAAGAAAATCAAATAGTATTGATGTGATTATAATTACATAGTGGATGAAATGAAATCCTTAATAGAAGAGCTAGTTGATCATGGAGATGGCCCTATAATTATGAGTAGGATATATTCATTTTATTTATTCTCATAAAAGTAAGTGAATTCATGGAATGAAGCTTGATTGGACAAATTTTAGATGTGCTTTTGAGTCTCTGAATAAAGAGTGACATTGGACTTCTTATCTATAATAGACTATACATGAACACACATCATATTTGCAACATTAGGATATGCATGCTCATTATCATATACTAATTAATAAAGTTGTGTATTTAAATAGTAACCTCAACAGATCATTATTTTGCAGACTCCAGCAAACCAAAAGAAAATACAGAAATGCCTTTATATAGAAGGGGACTAGAAACAGATACATTTATTCTGCATGCATCGGTTACAAAAGGTATTGATGACTACAACTCAAAGTACAAGAACTGCGTAATGAGTAACCGTTTAAATTATGATATTCCTAACATGCATAACGAATGGCGCATGGGATGTGAGATGTTAATAATTGTTTAACTGTCACGAAGTGGAGTTAAACTTCCTCATGAATTTCGCTTAAGTAGATAATTACAAAAGCCATTAAGGAGAAAAACTTTTTTTTTTTTCATGCAAATTATGTTAAGTGACTCTAGCCAACAAATGAGTAGGATAATTATTTATAAAATATTTTAGATTTTATTTTTTACATTTTTTTAATGTTTTTAAATAGTAATGAGTAGCTCTTCCTATAAACTATTATATGCTTTGTGAACTTTTTAATGTAATTAGAGATATTTGGGCAACACTAGGTTATAGGGATATTCGACCTTGTGTCTATTAAAGAAGTTCTCACCAACCGAACCATTTAGGTTTCCAACCCTATTTATTCCTTTAAATTATTTTCTATATATAAAATTTATTTATTATCAATATTATTATCTAACAATTCAATTGTTCTCATATTAATTTTAATGAATATTTCCTTGTAATGAATTATTCCGACTCAATAGTCATTTTCTTAGTTCAAAGCACAAGTTTTGAAATATGCTTGGGAGAGGGTTGGGATATTCTACCTCATGAGTCACTATAGAGAGTTAATGGTTTAACATATCAAGGAATATTTCTCTTGATGGTGAAGCTCTCTTTTAGCCCATCTACATATTGGTTTTGCTTGTCCTTGTTTTTGTTTTGTCTTATGTTGTTGTTTATCCATTTCAATTTTGCCTTCTCCTTTCAATCCTTATTTGAGAGAGATCTAGAATCTTGTTATGCTTGAAAGACACACACATCCCTAGCTAGAGACAATTTGACCCTCAATTTGATAATGTCCAAACTTGCTTGAATCCTAGATTCCTTGTGCTTATGCCTCATTGTCTCATCATAGATAATAATCTAGGGTATCTTCAAATGGTTCCTCCTTTTATCCTATTTTCCCCTCCCTTATCCCCACATGCAAATTGAATGTTGGAAGTTGTAAATATCCCAAAAAAATCTAAGTCAAGTGAATTTCTAATTATCTTTCTAAGTAGGGAAAAGTTTGAGTGTCAAATTTTCCCTTTCGAGCATAGTTTCCTTGAACCCCCACTTTTTCCCTTGTCTTTGTCAAAGTTTCAAGCATTATCATCCTTATATCCATTTCCTTTGATACCCAATTTCTAACCTTTTAGAGCCAAAGATGTGGGCTTAGCTCTAACTTGTTACTTTTAGGAATGAGGTATTGCAAATCCCTGGTTCTTGATCCATTGCATAATGTTTTTTTAAGAGCTATGATTTTCGTCATTCCTTTACCCACATCCCTTGTAGCCCGATTTATTGGGTATCTCCACTCTCCAACTTTTGACATTTCCTTTTGTATGCTCTTTTTAGAGTTAGAGATGTGAGAATACCTTTTATGTGATATTTTTGGAGATGGGTTACAAGCTATTCCCTACTCTCTATGTTGAATGTCTTGCACTTTGTTATCTTATTAGGTGAAAAAGGTTAGACTTGTTCTTATTTGATTTCCTTGTAGGATGAGTTCCATGACAACCCCAACTCTTGATCCCTAACATATTACAAGTTAAGTCACCATTTTGGGATTTCAAGTTTAGATATATCTATAGTTGAATACTTTGGGGTATTAATTCCTTTGTATCCCCAATTTTTTCCTTCATGTATACTCTCAAAGTTGATGATGAGAAGGTATCCTTATACATCTTCTTTGAGTGTGAGTTATCCAGAGTATCCTTGATCTGTATCCAAGACATGATTAGACCCTTAAAACTCTTATATTCACACTATTCACTCCTAACTATCTCCTTGCACAACACAACACGCCATTAATAACTAAATTTGAGAAATTACAATTATTATGAAGGGATTTCCTTTCCAAAAACTAGTTGTATATCTCAAGGTTGCATATTCACATACAATGTCAATGATGATGTCAATCAGGGATAACTTTAAGAAACCCCCTTTTAGGAAAAAGTGTAAACTCCTGGCGAATCGTACATTATTTTTGGGGGGAATTTGTTTTAATGCAGGCGAATTTTTTTTTCAATTCCATGATTTTTCATAGTTTTTATTGGCGATTTTTTCCCCACTGAATGAAAATTTCATAAATTGCTGGCGAATAATTTTCTTTTCAAATAAAAAATAATAATATATGAGGTGAATAATTTTCTTTTCAAGTAAAAAATAATAATATATGAGGCGAATAATTTTCTTTTCAAGTAAAAAATAATAATATGTGAGGCGAATGAATTTCTTTTGAAGGGTAAAAAAATATTTCTATTGGCGAATTTTATGTGCCGTTTGAAAATTTATTTATTTTATTGGCGATTTTCAAAAGATGAGAAATATTTTGTTATAATGCCTTAGACTAACATACCTAACATACATACATTATTTTATAATGTTAAATATATTATTTGATACCGTCCGATGATCCAAGATCAATGGCTGAAGTTTAATTTCGGCCCCAATTTCTTGAAGGAAACAAAGTTGTGGAGGAAGTCACCAGAATGTTGACACATATCAAATAAGGGTTACTTGTCTGCAGACTATAGTGTACACATATTGGTATCGATATTCATGGTTCTATTACTATAGTGCAACTTGTAACCTCTTAAATCCGTAAGCAATAAATGTCTTGTCAGTGAGAAGTGACATTCTTTAACTTGTCATGCAAAGTAGACACGCACCACTTCTAAATTTGTACAGATGCTATAACTGATATCTGACATTTTTTGCTTTTATGGAAAAAATTTACTGCTAGATATGAAAGATTAAGGACAAAATATTAATTTCTCACACGCATGCATTTAGGGGAAAGATTTACATGAAAGATTTAGAGGCATGGTAAGGACAATGGATTTAATACCATTAAAGACAAAATAATTTATTGCTAAGTAACGATCCAGAATTCAAGGGCTATTTATAGATGATCTCTCTTCATTATTCATCGATTCGTCTTTGACGTTTGCTAGATAATTTCTTTGTTTAGGGTCTGTAGTCTGCAAATAATTTGTTTTTAATTTTTCTGTAGTTTTACTATTTCAGATGGACACTCCAATTAGGCTTATATGCACATCTGAGGAGGCCCAGAAGGCCTTTCTGGGTTCCTTTACTGATGAAGCCTTAGAATCTATTTGTAAGGAGGGTGGGCCTTTCGTTATAGAGGCTATGAGAATGGTGCTGGGCAGAGAGTTTCAAAACAATGAAGATAGGCACCAAGTCAACACGGACATTACGTCCCATTTTTTGGCATCTCTTCTCGACCTCGGAGGAGAGAAGGTGGAGATGTTAATGCTGCTGAGGAGGGTGTTTAAAGAAGAGTACGTGGGGGATGACATTAGTGTTGTCGTGTTCACAAGAATAGGGGTGGGGATCCCTTGGGCAATGGAAATACCCAAGCTTCTCCTCCTAGGCCAGAATGTGGCCAGGCAACCTTTTCTTTTGGGCCTCAATGCTGGGCAGTACAAGCGCCATAGGAAATGGGCCCTGCTTGCTAGGGATTTCCTCTGAAAGTGGTTTTCCCTTGACAAAGAGGAGGCTGAGGCGAGGGAATTCAGGTGGCTAGATGAATTCATGTAGATAATCATCTCTTATGAACTCTACCTAGATGGAGCCGAAGGCCAAAATTAGTAGAGGACTACTACTAGTTTTTTTGATAAAAAAGTTTATGGTTTTTTCTTGTTTATAGTATGTGTCTTTTTGTAGTATTTACTATTGTATTGGAAGTAGCCACTGGTGACTAGACTACTAGTCTTCTAGTGGTTTTTGTTTTATAAAAACATACCGCATTTTTTTGTTTATAGTAGGTTCCTCTTTGTTCTGGAAGTGGAACTACACAATCTTTATGTAATTATAATTTTATGAAAAGAAAACAATGAAAATTTTGCTCATTTCAATCTGTACAAAAAATGGTTCTTAGACTTCTCTGTCATTATGATTGCAATATTTTAATTAGTTTCTTTATGATTTATCTGCGTATTAGATATGTATGATGTTACATGTATCATAGTTGTACAATGTAGACAGTTATAGTTAATAAAAGAAATGTCTTATCAATTATCACTGAGTACTGACATTAAGTTTGGGTAATGTTACCTGTCAAAATTCACACATTCGTACATTTAATATGAAAGATTTATAGAATTTTGAAGGACAAATGAATTAATAAGGTTAGATTTATAGAATTTTGAAGGACAAATGAATTAATAAGGTTAGATTTATAGAATTTTGAAGGACAAATGAATTAATAAGGTTAGAGAAAGAATTTATGGTATTCTAATTATAATGTATGAGAATAATATGTGAATCTGTGATTATAATTATCAATGTTAAAGTTATAATCTAAATCAATAAAAAATATCTTTTTAACTTTAAGTATACTATTTAATCAATAAAAAATTCTGCAAGCTTTAGCTCATTTCAATTTGTACAAAAAATGGTTCTTAGACTTCTCTGTCACTGTGATTGCAATATTTTAATTAGTTGCTTTATGATTTATCTGCATATTAATAAAAGAAATGTCTTATCAGTTATCACTGAGTACTGACATTAAGTTTGGGTAATGTTACCTGTCAAAATTCACACACTCGTACATTTAATATGAAAGATTTATAGAATTTTGAAGGACAAATGAATTAATAAGGTTAGAGAAAGAATTTATGGTATTCTAATTATAATGTATGAGAATTATATGTGAATCTGTGATTATAATTACCAACGTTAAAGTTATAATCTAAATCAATAAAAAATATCATTTTAACTTTAAGAATACTATATAATCAATTTGACAGACAAATGAATTAATAAGGTTAGAGAAAGAATTTATTGTTTTCTAATTTTAAGGTATGATAATTATATGTGATTATAATTATCATTATCAATGTTAAAGTTATAAAATATCATTTTAACATTAAGTATACTATTTAATCAATAAAAAATATTATTTTAACTCATGTTTGGGAGACCTAGGGAGTCAGCGACTCAGCAACCACAAAAATCTTGTTATCTCTAAACACTAACCTTGGTCCTTAACTCCGGCCTCTGAAATATATTAGAATTTAATATTATTAAAAAAATAGTGCATTTTGAATTTGATTAGCTAAAATTGTTACTATTCAATTAAATAAATTTAAATGTTATTAACTTATTATCCATTATTAATTAATATTATAAAAGAAAAAATAACATTATAACATTTAACAATGTCTGTTGCAAATAACTACCGTTGGATGAGCATAGATCGACGATGTATGATGGACTTCGGGATGAAAGGGAAAAGCAACCCCATCTTTTGAAACCCGTTCCGAAATCATGACATGTGTCGACCATCAGTTGAGTGGTGACTAGGTGAGTTAATGGGACCCACGAGGGCCCGAGGCCACCAGTACCACAGGCACACAACGCCATTATGACCATTGGATTATTGTAGATCAACGACCGAAGTTGTATTTCGGGATGAAAGGGAAAAAGCAACCCCATCTTTTGAAACCCATTTCGAAATCATGACACGTGTCACTAAACACGTAAGAGTCTTACGTTCCACTCGCAGTCTCACATGGTCCTACCAAGTACTAATAATGCCATTTGATGATGATGTGACACGTCTGACTCAGCCGTCAGGTGAGTGGTGACTAAGTGAGTTAATGGGACCCACGGCCACGGGGGCCGGGGCCACTAGTACCATAGGCACACAACACCATTATGACCATTTGATTATTGTAGATCAATGACTGAAGTTGTATTTCAGGATGAAAGGGAAAAAGTAACCCCATCTTTTGAAACTCATTCTGAAATCATGACACGTGTCACTAAACACGTAAGAGTCTTACGTTCCACTCGCAATCTCGCATGGTCCTACCAAGTACCAACAATGCCTTTTGATGATGACGTGACACGTCTGACTCGACTGTCAGGTGAGTGGTGACTAGGTGAGTTAATGGGACCCACGACCATGGGGGCCCGGGGCCACCAGTACCATAGGCACACAACGCCATTATGACCGTTGGATTATTGTAGATCAACGACCGAAGTTATATTTTGAGATGAAAGCGAAAAGCAACGCCATCTTTTCAAACCCCGTTACAAAATCATGACACGTGTCAGCCGCAGTCTCGAGACTCGCATGGTCCTACCAACAATGCCATTTGATGATGACATGACACATCTGACTCATAGTCGTTAGGTGAGTCAGCCGTTAGATCATAGATGAGTGGTGACGACTCTAGATTGTACTATTTTGGTGCTTTAAGTTTCACTTCTGCAAATTTAGAAAGGGTTTACGGATTCTAAATTTCTATGTTGAGGAAAGAAAGTGCAACAAAGTCTCTCAGCTGAAGCTCTGTAACCTGTTCCCAGTCAAAGTCTACCAAAATCAAAGCTAAGGGTAACGGGTAACTACTAAAATCCTGAACACGTAGGTCCCGCATTTTAAATTTTTCAAATCTCTTGATTTACAACTTTACTATTTATATTATAGAAAAAAATTATCCTATTACTTGTTAGGGTTTAATTTTGATTCTTGAATCACCCCTGTAAATTGTAGGCTTGTAGGCTGTAGCTGTGTATAAATATTTGAATTTTCCTATGAGTAAATAGTGATACCGGTTTAGGTTACCACTTACCAGCTTACCACGATGGGCAAAACAATTATCAAGAATAAGACTATGAGTAAAAAGACAAGTCAGATAATAGAATTCCACAATCTGCTTAAAACACCAGGTTTCATAGATGTATTCCATGATATTTATGATCCTGTTATTCATGGAAATAAGGGAATAATGGAAATTAGATTTGCAATTGAAAACAAGTGGAACGATCCAAATAAGGGTTCCAAATTTTCTAAATTTAACCCAAAGGTAAATGCAATGGAAAATAAAATTGCATCGTGGAATGCTGGGTTGGCAAGCATGGCATTACCTCAAGTATTCTGTTGCCCAGAAATTGTCATGGTCTGCACCAAAAATTATGATGAAAATAAAAAAGCAATTGTGAATAAAAATACTCAGGAGGAAATTTTGTCCATAACCGAGAGTGAATTTGCTAGTCTATTGAACCTAGGGTTTGAATAGAAAAACTCAAATGTGCAAATTGACCTGAGAAAGTTGGCAGAGGATTATGATAAAATAGATGCAACACAGAGAGATTCTTATATCAAAGGAATAACAATTACAAACAGTTCAAGCCTGAGTCCAGATCATAGGCCTCCTTATGATTATGAAATTTTTGTGCCATGGGTTCAGGACAGTATTTCCTTGCTAGCATTTTGTTTGGGATTGGATAGTAACAAAGAAGTGGGTGCTAGCATTCTTGAAATGCTTTTTCATATTCATTTTGAAAAAGAACCAGTAAAATATTGTTTTATTGAGCACATTGTTCGTTGCATGCAAGAACAATTAGTAATGATTAAAACAGGTTCACATAAGACATTTAGATTCACAACCTACTTGTGCTATCTTCTCTTAGCAAAGCATCATGCAATATTTCAGACAAACAAGCTTTGCAGTCAGGGCCAAAATCCAATATATGAGTTGACACCTCAAATAAGGATGATTGATAACAGAAGGAACTACAACAATTTTGTAGACTTCTTTTTGGCACCAATGTACGATAAAATTATAGGCACTCCAATGCCTAGATTACTTGCTAGTTGTAGAGATTTAATTCAACTTGGAAGTAAAATACAATTGGTTGACTGGTACTTCCTAGAAGAGTACACAGTGTTAAGATTTTATGATTCAGTAGTAGAACCCTACAAACTTCCAATACATGTCACAGAGAGGGTATTTGCATTGGAATATGTATGGAAAATGGAGAGCACAGATGTACTCTTTAGTGGTCAGCAAAAGAAAATGATATTTCCTTCCTTGCCTTTCTCATTTGGAGGGTTCACATTTGAGAGAAGAGGATTAAAGTGGCGGAAGCCTTTTTTACAATTTTTCGCTTTGATGTTGACAGTCACTGGCAGTATGATCCACTCAACATAATTGCAACAAAGCTTACAGAGAATGGGAACTCTGCAAGCAAATGTCAACATGAAAGTATGTCATTGATTGAAAAATTTAAAAACATGGATTCCTGGGAGGATGTCAAAAAAGAGATGGAGAAATATGCTGCTGAAAATAATATGTCAATACAAGAATTGTCATAAAAAATTATGGCATTGCACAAACAGAAAGGAAAAGTGCAGGCCATGAGTATGACATTGTCCAATTTCTACCAAAAAGCTACTCAACCATCTACAAATTCTATTCCAAAAAAGCTAATGAATGAATGTATTGATGATAATTGGACTCGAACCAAAATTTTTGATTTTTGGGAAATGAGGAAGAATCTCAGTGAGCCAAAGACCTCTGCAGATCTTTATGATGTGGAAGAGGATACAAAGTTTAACGAATTGTGGAATAAGGAGCATCCAGATGAAGCATATCCAGTTGATGATTACGATGATGATGACAATGACCAGGATTCTGTGAATCCCACGGCCACATCCAGTACAGTATATTCAATTAGTAGAGGAGTTGATGCCTCCAAAAAAGATTAATATACCAAAGGGGCATATATTATACAAAAAATGGGCTACCAAGGTTTTGGTGGTTTGGGTCCTACTGGACAAGGGGTTTGGTCTTTACCTGACCCAACACCTCAACCAAAACATGGTGTGAAACCAGGCCTTGAGCTTGGAGTTCAATCATCATATTCATCAACTCAGTCAATTCCACTTGTTCTAGCTTCAAATACAGTTCCATTTGTTCCAAGCACTCAGATTCAATCTAAATCAAGCACTACAACTACAACTAGTGGTTCGAAAAGGACATTACAGACAAACACGAAAATAATTTTTCCCACAGATCAAGGTAGTGTAAAGAAGCAAAAGGTTTTGACAAGTATTGATACGACAATGCCAATGGTGACTGGGACTCCAACAATTGCCCAACCTTCAGGACAAAACCCTCAGGTTCAGAACAGTCCAAATACTCCACTTGTAATGGGTCAGGGTGTTGCTAATCCTCATGGTGTAATTAGCAGCACCACATGCAACATAGGTGGAAGCTCCTACATTAGTGCAAGTGCTATTTCACCATTCAAACATTCAATTGTGTCACAAAACCCTGATTTGTGTTACAATGATTTTGTAACTAACTATGAACAATCAAAAAATAGGAATAGACAACATAGTAAGACAATGAAGATGGAAGTAGTTGCTGCTGCTCGTGAGGCAGAACCTGCAACAAACAGGCTATTTCCCACATATGACCCAAATAAAGATATGATGGAATTCATGGTTGTTATGCCCCCAGCTAGAGATAACAATCCACTAGAGAGTCAGTTAGTTCCATCTCAATTTCAAGTTAGCACCCTCCAAATGGATTTATCCAAAATTTAAAATGTGGACAAGATAAATGTATCAAAAATGACCAACCAAGTGGTCTACAATTCACTGATGAAGTTGGAGAGAGAGAAAGGAAAGCTTCAGGGCACAATAGATAAGTTAAAGGAAGACTTGGAAAATGTAAAGGCAACTGAGAAAGCAAAAGAAAACAAGTGCAAAGAATTAGAGAGAAGGATAAAAAATTCATCCTCTAAAGAAGCAATTGGAGTTGGACAGCAATAACATATTGACGTAGAACTGAAATCTCTAAGGGAAAAATTGGAACAGAGCAAACAAAAACTTCAAAATGAAAAAGCCTCTTCATTAAGTATTTACAAAAACTTGGAGAGTGTGGGAAAGGCAACCAATAACTTAAAGAAAGAATTGGAGAATGAGAGGGTAAAAACAAAACAGTGGGAATAGAAAGAAAAAGAGTGGGAAGAGAAAGCAGAGGAAATAAGAAAAGATAGTGAACACAAGTTCTCAGAAATGAGAGAAGACCTAAAGAAGGCAAATAATACAATTAAAAATTATGAAAACAGCTTGAATGACCATGTAAATAATACAGTCAAGCAAATAAAAAAATTCTTCTGGTGCCAAATAAAGATGTCTTCTGATAGGTTGTGTGATTGGTTTGAACTGAATGAAACTCTTATAGATGTTTTTGGGAAGCTAAGAGAGCACATTGAGAAGAACAAAAGTTTTTGTCAGAGAAAGAAAATTGCAAAGCAGATTATGCAAGAAATCAACAGAAGTAGTGACAGGCATTTGGCAAGCAAGGGAATTCAGGACCACATTAACGCAACAATAAAGGCGAACTCTATGTTTCAAAAATGTTTGAAACTAACAGAAGCAGAAGAAAATGTTTCCTTATTCGGGCCAAAGCTCGCCAAGATGAATAGTAAAACAAGCAAATTGATATCTCTTGGTTTGCCGAGTCCTGGTCTTAATTTCTCATCAGCAATTTTCATTGGAAGAGAAGCTTACAAAAAAATTTGGAGGACATAGTGACATCTGATTTAGGCAACTTTCTTCAGGACAGAACTTATGAAGGCATTGCAAAGTGCATCAAAACATTCACAAATTTGAATGCAGTAATGGAAGGAACATTGCTTACAACTCACTCTTCCAAGTATGGATGGCTGACAAGGTTGCAAGTCATGTACTATAACATGACAAATTTTTCCCTTCCAACCGACGAAGAATGGAGCATGCTAAAGAAACTGACAGAATCATCTTGATCTCATCAATCATAGTATGTGAAAGTACTTTTAGTTTCAATCATCTCTACATCTTTAGAATATATCTTTGATATTATCCTAAATACTAGAGTTTAGAATTGAGTTTAAAGTAACAAGTTTGAACTTTGTTTTTTGAACAGGATGAATGCTGCAGTCTTGCAGATGCTATTGCCAATGCTAATTTACTAAACCGACCTGTCAAATGTAGAAATGTACAACTAAAGTTGTAAAGATGTTGTATACTTGTAGTTGTCTTACTGATTTAGATTTTGAGACTTCTCACTTCACATTAGGAAAATCGACCTGAAGCTGTTGTTGCTCCCTTGTTTCAATAAAAGGGAATTCAAGGTCATTACTCATTGGCTTAGGGTAATGAAATTGAAATTGGGCAATGTGCCAAATTGCCAATGGGTATTGAGTCATTGAGTTTTGTAAACAGAATCACAGAGTTGTGTTCTTACTAGTATTAATGAATGAATTGTTACATTGTATCATATTTGTAATTAAATTAATGAGGATCACTATTTCTAACTCTAAGAATTCTAACATATGAATTGCTATGTTGTCAAAACAAATAATGAAAAATCTACAAGAATTGTACCATATGAGCTGAATAATGCAAATGAAAACCATTATTAATTGTGGAATTGAATATTGATGACATTATCAACCACATTCATGTTTTTGACATTGGAATATGCTATTATGCATGATTGATGATGAGATACAAAAACTGACAGTAGACTTCAGGAAAAAGATTAATAAATACGTAGGAGGCTAGGAACTGCTACTTCTACAATGGTTCAACTTCAAGCGGCCACATCATATCATCATTGAGATCGTCGGATTCAGTGCCATCAACTTCATAGATTCCTTGGTTCTTCGATATGTTTTCTTCACTTTGCATACCACCGCTTAACTGATGTTCACCGCTAGTAGTACCAGTACCAGTAGTACATGAGTCAATGCCATCATTGTCTTTGGCATTCCCACTCCCAGTCCCACTTTGGTTTGAAACGTTGCCCATCCCTCTTCTCTGAAATTTCTTCCTCCACAATTTCAGTGCCCTTTCGTAAGGAAAAGTATTGACTTCATACTTGGATGTATAGACCCTCAAGCAATTTTCCAAATTCTTGTCTAGTTTGTTTCTTAGCTTTGACTTTAGGAATCCCAAAGCACTGAAAACTCTCTCATCCTCCACCGACCCCAATAGAAATATTCTGATATTGAATCAGTCAACAATTCGCTCTTAGCTAGATTTTTCCAAAGCCTTGATACTGATCCATCTTCGCGAGGGTTCTGCATAATATTATATTGTTCCCTCATTGTTATTGAAAAATGACCTGATTGCTCTCTCAAACAATTTCCATCTAAAATTCCATTTAGAGTTACTCCATTTAACTCTTTGGTTTTGCAGAAATGATCTATCAAAGTTAGTAGCTTAGTTTTAAAATCTTTTGGATTGTTCATACTCCAATATTGAGGAAACACAATAGCCATGGATTCAAGTAGTTTGACTGGAGGGAATCTTTCTCTAATATGTGAGGAAAGATCATAGGCAATGTGCTTCATAGAAGTTGTTACAGACTCAACGATCTTGGTAAAGTCTTCCCTTTTAATACTTGATACTCGCCGAGTCCTGGTGTTCTTTCCTGGTTCCTCAGACTCGATCCTAGAAAAGTAGTGCATTGGTATCTCAACTCTGCAAACTTCTGCACATAACTCCCCGTTTGAACCTATTTTGAAAAAGTTATCAGGATTGTCCAAATCTATGACTTTCAGGCAGTTGGCAAATTTTACATCATCTTCACATAATTGATAGAGACTATCAAGCGCCACGCATGTCAATTTACGTAGCGAAGCATATTCTACAATATACATAGCTCTTTGTTGGGCCTTTTTCATTAAATTTATCATTTCCTCAAGCATGGGGAGAATACTTGCTAATGTTAACAGTGTCTCTACATTAGTTAACATTGCCAGCAGTGTAAGAAATTTCAGTTTCTCAGCTTCGTCACGACTTGAGTTCATTAGACCAAGCAACGATTGATATTCTTGAAAAACTTGATGTGCTGGTCCATCCAAAGAGATCCATCTGGTATCATTATCCTTAAGAAGCTTGTTCCCGTCGGTTAGTCCTTCGGCAAAGTGTTGAAATTCCCTAAATCATTTTGGACTTCGACAAAAGTATTGGTAGAGCTCTTTGATTAAAGCTTCAATTTTTTGTACTGGAGCATGCTTGCTGACAACTCCAAAAGCTAGATTCATTCTGTGGGCCATGCAGTGAATGGGAGTAACGTAGGGTGCAGAATAAGATTGTATCTTTGTGCAAAGACCACCCCTGTGGCCTTGCATTACTGAAGCTCCATCTGCTCCAACACACACCAACTTTTTGGCAATGGTCATGTCATTTATACCTCCATATTCAATTAGAGAACTCTTTACTAGTTCAAATAAATTTTTTGCTGTCGTATTATCCCTCATTTTAGCAATAGTTAGTAGATGAGGTTGGCGAACAAAATTCTATACAGTATAAACATGCATGCATACCCAGGAAGTATTGTCTACTGCTGTAACCTCGTCTAAAGACAATGCAATAAAATTTGACTCTTTAATTTTTTTCCTTCAGATCCTCTTTTTCAATCTCGGCAAGACAACTTGCCCATTCCCATCCACTGTTTACTGACCAGTGACTATTAGGATAGTTACGAACTTTCAGGAAGTGTAATAAAGCACTCAATGATGGGTAGTCAATCATAGGACACCCTCTGCTCAAAATATTAAACACAACACTTAACTGAACAACTTTTCCCATTAGTTCTACTTCCAATGCTTTTCCAAAATAAGCTTCAATAGAGCCTTTAACTTCACTGGGCTTCATTTTTATATATGCTGAAATTCATATAATTTTGCATTCCTAACATGTTGAGATTCCTCCTTTATTTTCCATCTTATCACTGATTTTTGAACTCCATCTATCATTTTCTTTTTGTAAATTTTACCCATATGCTTCTCTATGGTGTCGATTTTTAGCTACAACCTCTTTTCCTTCTTATTTATCTCACTGCAAATCTTACATCTGCATTCTACCGGAGGCTCCCCTTCAATTGGATTATCCACTGGTTCAATGAATGGATACTTTGACACCCATTCTATTTGAAAATTCCTCGACATATCCCACATTCTATCATTCTTTGATTTGTATTTTCTTTTCTTCCCTGCACCATCATCTTCTTTGACATTCTCAGTCTCATCCAAGTCGATTATATCATTATGGCTACTCTAGGTATTTAACTAAAAATCTTCTTCAAGTTCATCATGATTTGAGATATCAAGTTCGCTGACTTCTTCAATATGTCGCGTAGGTTCAGCCTCAAGTTGTGAATCTTGAAAATCTTCTTGTGATGAAGTAGCTTCCTGATTTTGGCCAAAAACATTTCCAACACCATGACCAAAGTACGATGATAAGGTTCTGCATTTTGTTGGCCTCTCTTGGCTTTCCCCATATGTGGGAGCCTTACCCTTATTCTTGTTTGACATCTTGATTCTTCAACGAAATAAAGGCTACCAACCTACCAGTGAAAAAAAAATGTTAAAAAAATGTTTACTTGTTGAAGAAGTGACAAATGACAATAGAACTATAATATGCAATGTTTACATAGTCGCAGAATAATAATCACTTACCTTTGCCTCAAATTCAATCGCAGTCACGACTCGCCAAAGCAGTCAAGACTCAATAGTCTGAACTTCGCTATTGATCAAATTGAAGTTGAACCGATCCAAATTGTGTACAATAACATTGATGTATGAATGTATTTATACTAATCTTTATTGGTGAATTGGGTAGGAGGTATTAGGTCGGTGTCCAAATATTTGGTGAAGCTCGTGTAATTATAACACGTCTTGTGTTATATCCTAGGCGATTATGGGTCGTCCAATACCATGGTAATATTAATAAAGTTGGTGAAAATCAATCGGTTTGAGACACGCGTCCATAAAATGGTTGGCGAAGTTGGGTCCACCTAAATATATATATATATATATATATATATATATATATATATATATATTGGCAAATATAGGCTGTCCATTTGGGGCCACTTTGAAATTATAGGAGAATGTTAAAAATATATTGTGCCCAAAAATTATATGCCATTGGCGATGATCCCGACCATTGGACCCAATTTTCATAAACCAATTGGCGATGAGCCCGGGCATTGGACCCAATTTTCATAATTGCGGGGCGATATGATCATTCCCAGGTGGCCAATATATTCGCCAAATTGGGGGTCGACGGCAAGCGACATTCGCCAATTGGTGAATAATCACCACTAAAGTTTTCGTTGATGTCAATGGTGGAAGATGAAGATGATCATGTCATTGTTAACATGATGATTGAGTTTTAGCTATCAATGGTCCTCATGCTCATTCTAGGGTTCTCATTTAGCATATTTAACGAGATCTCCCTTTCCTTATACACCAAAATCAAACGGTGTCATTAATGCTAGAGGTGACTATATGACTAGAAAGAAGAAGTTTTCGACATGCCTTAGGGTAGCTTTTCACATCTTTGAGAAGTAATTTCTATATGATGAGAATGTGGTTGATGATGTCAAAGGTATGAGTGATATTTGTGATTTTGAGTGAGCATGCTCCTTTTCCCAGTGTTGCTTGATTATATTGAATGATATACATTTCTAGGTTTTAATTTTAATTTTTAAGAAGGATGAATGAAATATGTTGTGGAGAAAAAAACCATAACAAGAGAACTTGTAGGTTACTAGGGTTTACCTACAACAAAGGGTTTAAGGATTTTTTTAATTGTAATAATTTAGGTTTTATCCCAAATCTATAATATATTATTGTAATTGTAAAAGAACAAGTTGAACATTGTTTAGCATTTTGTGAATGTCTTCATGTCTATTGTGTGTATTTTTAAATATTTTATATGTATTTCTCAACACATATTTGTGATTTGAATGTAAACCATGTTTGATTAATCACCTAAAAGGTTGTACAAAATCTTTGTAAAGCTTCTACACGTTGTCTTTTTATAATTACATAAGAAATATATGTGTCTATTTATGTATTAGTGTCACATTCACTTTGATATTTTCATAATTTCATTTATTTGTTCACCTACATGTATAGAGCCTAGCTTATGTACGAAATTCAAAGGATATAGTTTTCAGTAATAACTAGATAAGGTATTACAAAGTAGATTTTGACTATTTTATATTTTAGTTTATGAAAATTTCAAACCCATTTCCTCATTAGGGTATAGGCACATGGTTTCTTCATGCCTCAACCTCCTATTACACCCAAACCCTCAAAATAACTAAAGTTAAGCTTCACTTCATATTGCATTGATTAAGTTACCCTTAGTACCATATATATAGTGCATAATAACATTAGAGTCATCGAAATTACATCCTTAAAAACTTTACATGTAACTCATCTATTTATGAAGGTCCATAACCTTGCATTTGAAAACCAACATACACATACTTAGTGGAAAATAGATTAGGGGGAATCTATACATTAGATATGATTCATGTCAAAATACATGCCCATTTTGTGTAACCATATCCATTACAACAACTCAAGGAAGCTTGCCTTGACCTAACAAATCATAAAGTTAAAGAAAGTTTTACCCAACTTAGTAAATTGTTTCATAATTTCTTAAATCTCCCTATTGAAAAGTTTATATTGGTGGAAATGACACTCAAGGGTAGTGAATTTACGCCCAAATTGGAGGAGTATTAGTTGTGTAGGGGAAAAGTACAACAATTGGCTTTAGATCAGCTAATGAACTTTATCGATGGCCATAATTTCAGATAGATACTATAATTTGTCTTAGTGCCTTAAAGAGGCAAAATGCAAGACACTAGTCAAGAAGAAAATCTTTAATATGCCAAAGTCTATGAGGATGGAAGCCATAAAGGGGATTATAAGAGAAGCTTTCCTTGGCTATGGTGGACCAAACTTCTCTTATTTATGGTTTAATTATTTTAATTGACGGAATTACATTCACTCAACCTACAATCAATTTAAATAGGAAGAACCCTCCTATTGGAAATGTTTTGCCTAGCGGTGGAATACACTAGTGTTGCTTATATTTGGAGTTTTTATATTTGGAGTTTGGAATACTATAGTGTTGCTTATACCTATCCAATAAATTGAATTGTACTTAAAAAAATTAATGCAAACATTGGTAACAATTTATCCCTCATATACTACTATATGTTCTTTACTATTGTACAATACTTAGATCTATATTACTTGTAACATTCATAACTGAACGATTGATCAAACGATATAAAATAATAAAAATCTAACATTTTAACCTTTACTACATGTAGACAAGTCTAAAATAGTATGGTCTCTCAAACAATGTAGCTTGATAGCTATAGGGGAAGGGACCTAGTATCCAATTGTGTTCCAATGATGACCATTCACTCCTTGTTCACCCACACGCCCAATTACTAACTTTAAAGAAACAAAAAAAATGATAACTAAAAGCTCATTAATAAATCTCACATGTACTAATAGCTACCCACTTAAGCTCGAGTAGTTAAAATTTGTAGGCTTTAATTGGAGGAGTTGTGCAACTTTATTGGTACCTATAGCTCACAAAAACTATGGCATGTGTGCATAAGTTTTGACAATTTTTGAGGTGGTTGTAGAGTACAATTATTGAGACATCTTTAAGTAGGTATCATGCCACACTTTGATATGACCATTTTTTTACTCTTGCATCTATAATAGACCCTAAAGTATGTATTGTTACATAAGCCATAGTAATAACTATAAACAATTAAACTGCATATAAACATTACCAAAAGAAAATTGTCAAAATATAATGTACTATTTAAAGTTATCAATGCCCCCAAGATAACAATAGTGGCCACTTCTAGGCTTCCCCTAAGGTTGTGGGGGCCAATGCCGACCATTAATGTGGGCAAAATTTTGGGATGCTTAATATCTTATAAATTCGTCAGAAACAGTACGGAATAAACCGGGTGAAGGGCTTTGATTCATTTTAGGAAACTTCGGAGCAAAGCCATTTTCTAAACAATGTAAAGCCTTCTTTCGAGGAAAATGGTGGAATATGACAACACCCTTGCACTATCGCATGTTTTATGATCGTTTAAAAGACCAAGGTAGATTCTCGTATCGCTCTCGCTAATCCCAACATAATTGACAACATCGCCTCAATCGACCATGGCATCCTACCAAATGGGCCAAAGTATTAATTTTCTTGGAAGTAGACGAATTACACATTCGGCAAGCTTGGATTGCTTGCTTCAATTAACTTTATACGCTACTTTGACCTGAAATTCCCAGCTTTTTAATGCCTCGGTTGTATTCTTACATGCTAAGGTTTCGGGGCTCACTGTCTCAATCGTATTGATGCCCGAATGCTATAATTTAGGTAGGACTGTTGGCGCTTCAGGAAACCCTCATTTTATTCAGCCTTGGCAAGTGCATTCTCTGATGGAGCAGCTTCCAAATGGCAATGCCATCCTTGAAGAAGTACGTAGGCAGATAGAAGCAACAGTGCTTGACCAAGTAAGTTTGCTTTTCTCTTGGGTATGTTTGAATGGTTTATTATATGAATTTATAGTAACTGTTATTTTGAGATGTGGTTTAATGTTCTGTAATGGCATTAGAGGGAAGAGTTGGAGCAATGCCAAGTTTGGCTAATGCTCTGTCAGAGCTAGTTTTCAAAAAACTGTACTACCCACAACAGAATGTATGCAATCCTGGGTATGTTTTAATGGTTACTCGATTCTATGAATTTATACTAAGGGTTAGTGGCTTTGGGCTATGTGCTTTACTTTGCTATAAGGGCAATAGAGAGAAGAATTGGACAAGTACCAAGTTTCGCTAATACTACCCACAACAAAATGCATGCACTTTTGGGTATATTTTAATGGTTACTCAATTATATGAATTCGTTTCAAGGGTTAGTGGTTTTGGGATCTGTTTTATTGTACTATAATAACAGGAGAGGGGAGAGTTGGAGCAGTATCAAGTTTGGCTAATGCTTTGGCAGAGTTAGTATTAAAAAAACCACACTGGCCATATCAGAATGCATGCGATCATGGGTATGTCTTAATCCTGGATATGTCTTAATGGTTTCTCAATTATAGGAATTCATACTAAGGGTTAGTGGTTTTGGTTTGTGCTTTCATGTACTGTAATGGCAGTAGTGGGGAGAGTTGTAGCAGGATCAAGTTTGGCCAATGCTCTGGCAGAGTCAGTTTTCAAAAATATTCTGCTCATAACAGAATGTATGCAATTTTGGGTATGTTTTAAGGATTACTCAATAAGATGAATTTATATTAAGGGTTAGTGATTTGGATGAGCTTTGATGTACTATAATGGCTGTAGAGGGAAGAATTAGACAGGATCAAGTTTGGCTAATGCTCTGGCAGATTTAGTTTTCAGAAAACTATACTGCCCACAATAAAATGCATGCAATTTTGGGTGTAATTTAGTGGTGTCTCAATTATATGAAATTATATCAAGGGTTAGCTGCTTTGATGGCAGTGGACGGAAGAGTTGGAACGGGATCAAGTTTGGCTAATGCTCTGGCAGGGCTAGTTTTCAAAAAACTATATTACCCACATCAGAATGCATGTAATCCTGAGTATGTTTTAATGTTTACTCAATTTATATGAATTTGTGCAAAGGGTTAGTGGTTCTGGGAACTATAGTGGCAGTAGAGAGAAGAAATGGAGCAGTAACAAGAGTGGGTAATGCTCCGGTAGAGTAAGTTTTCAAAAAAAAATACTGCCCACAACAAAATGCATGCAATCTTTGGTATGTTTTAGTGGTTACTCAATTATATGAATTTATCTTAAGGGTTTGTGGTTTTGGGATGTGGTTTAATGCACTGTAATTGTAGTTTGGCGGATGCTCTGGCAGAGTTAGCTTTCAAAAAACTATATTACCCACAACAGAATTCATGCAAACTTGGGTATGTTGTAATGGTTACTCAATTATATGAATTTATAATAAGGGTTAGTGGTTTTGGGATGTGGTTTACTGTACTATAGTGGCAATAGAGTAAAGAGTTGGAGCAGTATCAAGTCTGGCTAATGCTCTGGCATAGTTTTAAAAGAACTATACTATCCACAACAGAATGCATGCAACTGTATGAGTGCGAGCTAATTTATGGGTTAGGGCTGTCTACGCAATGTCTGCTCCGGGCAATAATTTGAGGGTTTAGTTAAATGAGGCTAGATTTTTTACTTTAGGTCTGAAGGGTGATGAGAAGGTTGCGTCAGATGTTGCAATGGTTTTGTATTTGCCACTTTTAGGTTTTCATTTCGCCAATTTGAAGAGGATGAATTTTGATTTCTGGGGCAATTTCAAGGACGGGTGTTGTTTTATGGGCAATTTCACGAGGATGGCATTCGACAGAGGGAGACACTTTTTTCAGGGCTTATTGGGCATTAGGAATTTGGATTTGTTCTATTCTGAACTGCAAATTTGATTTTACTTCTGGTCTTTATTTCCCAGTCTTGGCCATAAGATTTCTGATTCTATTGTTGAGATGCATATGGTATTGAAAAAATACAGTAATAAGAGGTCATGTTCTAGGGCTTTTTGGATTTGTAGGTGTTCTGAGGTGAATGGAATAATTTTGCAGTGCGGTAGATTTGGACAATCTATTTCAGAGTGTTGCAATCTACAGTTTTATTTCTGGAGTACTGGAAATCATAGAAAGATAGAAAATCCAAGGCACTTATATCCAGGATTGAAGAGAGTCTCAAGGATAGCTGTAAACTGGTAAGCCAGTAAGACACACTTGAATGTGTATTTCAGAGAATCAGAATTCATATACAAGGCTAATCTAGTAACAGCAACAAAGATTATGAGTAAACACCTCTAGAGGAAAAGGCTTATTGATTAGCTGTGGTGGTATCTTTAATGAAAAGACCTCCAATGTTAAGGCCGAGCCTACTCTTTGCAATGATTGATTTTCAATTCGTATTAGCAGACTGATACATCTTTTATTGATTTAAATGATTCTATTGGGTGCTTGGAGAACCAGTAACTTAGAATACCAGGTGGTTTTCAAATTGCACTACTTTAATTAGTTGAAAATTCTATGAGTTTCTGGTTTTCACAATCGAATCCAGAAACTAATATAGCATTTACATGGATTGTGGAGATCTAATAGATTTATTAGTTGAAAACTGAAAAACTGCTACTTTGTCGAGGGTAGAAGAAATCTTTTGCAAATTTTAGGATTTTGTAGTTTTATGCAAAGTATTGGTCACTTTTCAGGAAACATTTTGTAATATCTCAATGAAAAGGTTAACGAGGATGTCAGATTCTTTAAATTTATTTCTAAAATTGATTTTGTTTTCAAATGAGCAACTCTATGGAAGGAGAATCACTTTGTCCTGTGTGACTGTGGGGACATTCTTGAATGTGGGTATTGGTCTATATATGAGCTGACTGTTGATTTTTTGTAACTGAATTTCTGCAGATGTTCATCCCATACCAGAGCATACATATGCATTATTCCAGCTTGCACAGGATTCTGTTGGTTGGAGATGGAGACTTCTCGTTTTCTTCTTCCTTGGCCACGGCATTTGGGTCAGCAGAGAATATTGTAGCAACATCACTTGACAGCAAAGGTCTGGCATAATTTATACTCATAGTCCCTAATTGGATATTACTCTGTTCTGACTATTTCTATTTTGACTTCTTTGGACTATTTAGTTAATGTATGCATGAATATTTTAAATGCAGAGATGGTTTTAAGATTCTACAAATCTGCTGGGAATTCAATTTTTAACTTACTAAGTCGTGGAGCATGTGTACTGCATGGGGTGGATGCAACCATGATAGATCAGCTGGGGATCTTCAAGGGAACCATGTTTGATAGAATTGTGTTTAATTTTCCTCATTCAGGCTTTTCGGGCAAGGAAGACAACGATGATGTGATTAAGAGGCACAGGGATTTGGTGAGTAAATTTTTTCGCAGTGCAAGAATGCTACTGAGCTGTATTGGAGAAATCCATGTAAGCCACAAGGAGGGGTTGATATATAGGAAATGGAATTTGGTAGGAGAAGCAATGAAGTCAGGACTTTATTTAAAGGAGTGTGTCACTTTCAGAATAACAGATTATCCAGGATACACGAACAAAAGGGGAAGTGGTGTTTGCATTGATGACAGTTTTCCCTTGGGAGAGTGTAAGACATACAAATTCATGTTCACTCCTGCTGCTTTCATAGAAAAGGAATTCATGCTGGTGAGAGAGCATTCTTTTTGTCATGCCCCTCAACCCCAAATGTGGATCTGAGTACATAAACATGGAGCTGTAAAAGAGGATATTGCTTTCCTCTATAATAGAAATTTCAAATCCAGTCACTAATGTTTTGACCGTCAGAATAGGCTCAATGTTTAACATAGGCTGTGGTTTGTCTTTCCCTGAATTATCACAAAGAAAGTTTAGAAATTCAACTGGATGTTAACTTACAATTTCTCCAAGAAACTGGGATAGAATTCCATTTACAGTGGTTCTGACAAAAAACAGTTTTGGCACAGGGAATGCCACATAAATCATAATCAGTATTTTTGTAAAGTTAAAAATAGAGCAGAACGGCAGGCAGCCAGCAAGGCATGTACAGTGAATTTTGAATGTCAATTTAGGGGAGCCGAGTTACTTTTCAACTCGGTGGTGGTGGCATTCCCCAAATTAGGAGAAGCCAAAATATCTTTTAATTCGCTTTCATAATATAGGTTGTAATTAATATCTGAATTAAAAAAGATAATAAGAAGGTGCATTTTTAATTTGATGAAGGGATGGTAGAAATGTTTTGAATTGATTTGCTATTCAATTAGGAAATTTAGATCTGTAAGATAGTGACTTCGGAACAATAAATTTGTAGTTTGCTCTAAAGTTCAAGATTATGTCTGCAAATCTAATCTTTGCATGTGTAGAAGGAAGCTTTGCACTAATAGTGGTGATCTTGATACAGGGAGTTGAACTCCACATTTTGAAATGGCTTATTAGAGTTTAGATGATTGTGAAAGTTGTCTAAATTTGATATAATTGTATTCGAGAAAATAGTTTAAATAGGCACTGTTTGGGAATTTGTGAGGCAAGGATTTGTTTGGCAATCTCTAATTGGATTGATCTAAGGATGATGTACAAAGATTGAAGACAATTAGTAGTATGCAATATGCCCCTTGGATGTTGATCTTGTTGCAAGGTTTTGCTTGCAAGGTATACAAGTGCTAGATTCTCTCAATCTTAAAGATGTACTATACGATTTAAATAAATTAGCTTAGTCTTTAAATATATTATTCTAGAGTGCAATTTGAAATAATTTGCATTCCAGTTTGTTCATAATGATTATTAAGGAAAAAGAATGTAGGCACAATTTTTAAAATTTTATTCTACAAGTTCTGGGTTTAGCTCCATTGTGCAAAAGTAACTTGGGTCAATCTTCTACTATTGGATCCATATTAGAGTGACCAATGGTGGATATGATAGGTAAGTTTGAACTCTTGGCATGTTGGAGGCAAAATGAAGCCTAGATATCTTGCAATATGTAATGTTGGTTCAAGCATCTTTAAGGGAATGGCCCCTATGAGTAAGATTAATTCCCCAAGGGGTGGGTTGGGTTTGTACATAAGCCATGGACCCCTCTTTAGGAGCCACAACCTTGTTTGGAGGTTTATGTGGCTTTAAACTCAACAGAGCCATATAGGCTCCTTTGGAGGTTAGTGTGGCTTTAAATCTAGTGAAAGTTTTGTGGGTTCTTTCAATTTGATGGCTACTTACTAAATTTAGCATATTTGATTCTCAAAAGTAGATATGGTGCTTCTATAATAGTTCCAAATCTAGCATTCTTTTAAATTTGGTGATGTTTCAAAGCTTATCTAAAGACTTGTACATCTAGCATAACCCATTACACTTAACAATTTTAGTTAGTTTGGTGGTGACATCAAGTTAATATTAATAATTGAACTTCATTCTTCATTGCTAGTTTGGTTCTTGCATTCAAAACTTTGTGGGTTCTCTTCTTAGTCATCTAGCATTTGATTTTAATTTTCCGTAAGAGGTTTTTTTTATAGTTTTGTAATGGTTGAAATGTTATGTTTTTGGTGTTTTAATTTTGTAATTATTGAGTTCTTAAAGGTTTAAATATGTCATTCTCATTTTGGAAGCTTTGGAGGCTTTCTTTATGCTCATATGGGTTCCTTTTTAATGTTATATATAGAAAACATGCATAATTTCACATACTTTGTAGTTGTGTCCTTGATGTGATCCCATTTTTTATTGTTGTCAAAGTCATTCTTTTGGTAGTTATAAAGTGCCATTATCATGCTCTACCGGGGAGTTTCATTGAATTTCATATTGTTTTAAGTGGTTTAGTCTCTATTTGACTTATTTGAGGAGTCTGCTATGGTAAATAATATGTATTTTTAATTAATCCCTTTATTATGACCTTAAAAAAGAAAACTATATGTCTTGAACAACTAGAATCCTAAAACATTTAGGAGGCTTCATCTCTTGCCCTATCTTTAAGGACTTATTATAATCTTGGTAAGGCATTAACAAATGTCAAATACACATATATACTAACAAAAATGATTATCTCCTGGAATTGAGTTGATACAATGTTGACATTGTGCACTGTGTGGCATTTCCTATTGAATGCCCTTGCACTCTTTGGGCTAAAATTTGGTAAATGCATGGATATTTGAATGAATTTCCATTCCTAATATGTATTTTTATATAGAGGGATTGTCTTGTATTGCTTGATGAATTTGATAACCCGTCATTTGACAATGATACAATAGAGGAACTTTCTTATGATGAAAGTATTGAATGGTGTGATGATATAGATATTTTTCACACCTCCCACTAATACTTCCATTGATTATTTAGACTCTTTAATTCCAAAAACAAATTCTGAGGTTTCATTATCTTTATTTATAAGCCAATATCTTGAGGCTAAGGACTTTTGTATTTTGTTGGCATATACAACTACTTTTGATACTTGGATGTTTTGTGTGAACACAACATCATGGGATAAATAGTGTAGTCTTATGACATGCATCGATATCTCATCTCCATCATCACTTGTTGATCGTATTATAGTCCAATGTTTGTCATAAACTTTTAATGATTCTTTAAAGTAGGATTGTATGTCTTCTTTATTTATCTTATTGAGGTGTTTACTTAATAAGCATTTATCATATTTTTGTAGACTCCCATATCTTTAAGATCATAAGAACACATTTAGGACATTCATCTCCTATTTGATGATTTTTCTTATAGAGTTGCATTATCTTCTTCAAATGTTGCGAGTGTGCATTCATACCCTCATGTTAGTACTCCACCTTGTGCTCCTATATTGACTAATTCAAGATACTCATGAGTACACAAATTTGACTCAAACATCTTTCATGTTGGCACCTTTGCAAGAGCGTCACCATCAATTCAATTAGTCTTACCTATGGTGAGCACCATGCATCTATGATTATTGTACTCAAATCTTACATGGTAATATAATTCATCTTATTATCATTTATCGTAGTCTAACATCAAATTGAAGAGGATAGAGTAGTTTTCAAAGAATTCATCTACAACTTTGTTACTATATATCATCTTCTAAACTTTGGATCTTAATCTTAGGAGTGGATGGTAGGGGAACCATCAAGGAAGATGAATGTTTGGAGGAGGGGATGTACAATGTAAAGAAACTAAAGAGTTAATCGGGAAACTAATGCCTAATAACATTTTTCAACCAAATTACTCATTTACCCAAAAAGTTTGAATATACAATAGCATTAGTAAACTCATAAAAATGTAACTCTATGCTAAGACAAAGATCTGTATTATCCCATTTGTAATAAGATAAAAAAAATTCTCGTCATGATGAATATTATCTATAGAATCATTGAGGATTTATGCTCAATTGAAAGTACGGAGCCATATTAATATAAGGTAACCATTTCTTCTCGAAATAAAAGGAGCATAATGATGATACTATGACATGAAATTAATGCCTAAATCCTAAAAGAATATAAAAGATAAAACAAGGGAATAAGTATTGATAACAAACTTTAAAAAATAGAAAGCTTGATATTTTAAAAAATTAAAAGAACTAAGATCAAGATTTTAGGGGTGTAAGATCAAATGGGTTCACCAAAATGAACTAGAAAACTAATCAACCTTTTTCAAATAAATCTAGAACAATTTAATAAATTGTCCAATGACATAAAACTTTTATATCAAATATCTTGTTGTGTTAATAAAATTAAAATAAATGAATATAATTAAACAATGTTAGAAAGATCAAAATTTGATAGAGATAATTTTGTGTTAAATGTCAAGAATTGGTTCTTCAATTTATCAAAGTTTTTGTATTTGTCAACTCTCTATTTAATACTTTGGTTTATTTCTATGATCGTTGAATTGATCTTCATGCACCATTTCGTATCATATAGAGATTTCAACTTACATGTGATGATCCAAATTGTGTTAATTTATCTCTAACAATTATTCTTGCTTTAGTGTCTAATTTTTCATCCAAGGTTGGAGTCCATATGTATTGTTGAAGTGCTTCCTAAGCTGACTCTCCCTTGGTCAAATAATTCTTATTAAATCAATAATACGAAACAAAAATTGAAGAAAACATCCAAACATGCCATGATTACTAAATGGCGATGCAAGTAGATGATACTTCAATCATGCTATGCATAACTCTTAAATGCTCATACTTAGATGAATTTAAAATGAATCAAGATTTTATCTAAATAATAGGGAAAGTGACCTAATAATCATTAGGGGGTCTAATTATTGTGACCTTTTTGTCATGTTTACCCCTCAATTATTACTATTAAAAGAACCCCAATAATGAAAACACATGTACTAATAGTCGATCATACATGTACTAATAGTCGTTCATTTTTTAACTTTTTTGGTTGGTGATTGGCCCATTTGTGCACCACTATTGGGACATTTGGCCACAATTACTGGCATTTTTGTGTGAACGACTACTGGTGCAAAAACATAGTGGGTATTGGGTGACACTTTTGAAATGCCACTTTTTTACCACTTTGTGCTCGGCAATCTTTACAGAGAGATCTGTGAATACCCAAAAGTCGAAACCTTAGTTTTAAGATCTTAACTCACCTACTGAGATACACCGAAAATATCAGCAAAATCCGACTTATGATTTAGGAGTTCTACATGCACGAAGTTAACTTGGACGGCTATTAGATCATCTCCCCTATTTCTTAACACATAAGTTAACAAAATTTGGACTCCAATCTACTAATAAGGAGTTGTCAAAGAATTCAAATTTGAAATTTGAAAGATTCAAAGTCATCTTTGCAAATTACAAAAGTAAGCCAAGTTTGCATATCTAACTCAAAACAAATAAACATTCTATTATTTGTCAAATTTTCGACTAAAAAATGCTGCTTGTTCTCAATCACAATAAATCCAAAACAGATGAAAAAAATGCAAAATATCAACAGACACAATCTCCCAATCTCCTTACATGCAATTGATGTAAAAATGATGTGGGACGTGCCACAATTACTAGGTATGGCGTGGCCTCCGCCTGCAACTACTAAAAATATCGGGGAAATAATTCAAATTCTTAAAAATGGCCCCAGTTGTCAAACATTTAATTTTGGGACCAAAAAGCTACTGACAGCGTGCATTAAATAAAAGTGAAATCTGAGATAAGATAACGAAAGTAATGAGAAAAGACATTTCTGAATGACCGAGTACGTAGAACAG
Organism: Chamaecyparis obtusa; assembly: GCA_027943335.1. Classification (NCBI taxonomy): domain Eukaryota; kingdom Viridiplantae; phylum Streptophyta; class Pinopsida; order Cupressales; family Cupressaceae; genus Chamaecyparis; species Chamaecyparis obtusa. Next base: position 155,902 of record BSBK01006101.1, read on the forward strand.
GGAAATGAACTCAAATCATTTTGACAAATTCTTTGGATTGAATCTTTTGCGTGCACTTCACTGGAATTGTTACTAAACGTGTGTAGGGTGGATTGAAGATTTCGAGGTCAAGCAGCTGATGAAGTAGATGAACTAGCTTTTAATGTTGTTTTATGCATTCAAACATCGCAATGAGAACATGATATATTAAATAAGCTAGAACAATGATTAAACTAATTTGTTTTGGGTGTGTTGTGGGATGATTAGAGGGGTGGAGGGGATAACTGAGCAAAACATGTAATAACTACAATCAATAGTGATACTTTAGGGTCCGTTTGGGTGCTGGATATAGTCAATTAGGCTCCGTTTGGTTGAGGAATTAGAATTTGAGTCAAAACCTGATTATCTCAAAATAAGGTTTTGAAATTCTAGTTTTGTGTATTCGAAAGATAGTTTAGACCGTTTGGTTGACCCAAAACCGGAAGATGACCGACACAATCCATCTTCTACGTTTGGTTGCATAATCTCTATTTCTATTTCATCTTCCTCCTGCTAAGTACATTTTACATTTGTTGCATACTGTAGTTGAAAACTTGGTGTTTATTATTCATTCAATCTACATACAACAAGCAATCCAAATCGAGGAGAGGCAGCGAAAGGCAGTGTCGGAGGGATATTAAAGTTTTTGGAGAGGCTTGATTTATCTGACAACAATCTTTTCGGATAAATACCTGCAACCCTGGCGAATCTGAGTGCCATGACATTTCTCAACCTCTCCTATAACCAATTGACTAGAACAGTGCCCGATTTCTCTCACATATTCACCATGCAGTCTTTCCTGGGAAATTATAAGAACCTATGTGGAACAGTAGTTTAGACAACCTGTCCTGACACAGGTTCCTCAGGTCATGGATTTTCTCGTCACTCTGCTCCGAAGATGTTAGCAGTCTTTTGGTTCGATAGTCATCGGACCCGACACCACATAAAATGTAATTTATAAAAGACGAAATCTGGTTTTATAATTTGAATTCCACCTATTTGAGTGGAAGTGGAACTTCCAAAAGTTCATCAAAAATGAGAATTCGAAAACATGAACTAAGTTTTGAATTTTGCAACCCAAACGACAGATTCAGCTTGAAACCAAAAAACCCACTACCAATTCCAGTCGTATTCCTGCAAACAAACAAGGCCTGGAAGATGCTGCAATTCTGGAAGATACATATCCTGAAAATAATTTTCAGAATATGTGTTGGAACCGTTTGGTTCACCCGGAAGATGACTGAGAAGATGTATTTTCCATGTTTGGGTGCCACAATCTGGAATTGGAATATGTATTGAATAAGGATTTATTTTAATTGTTTAATTTCTTTGAATATAGTTAATTTATGAGTTTTTTAATATTTATTTTATTTTTCTATGAAGGTTAATTTTATAATATTTTGAAATAAAATTATGTTTATAAGTTTTTTAAAATTTTAACATTTTGTTTAACTTTTTTTTTGTTATACAAATTTATAAAATAACAAACTCCAAAATACACAGGTCATCATTATAAACAAGCCGTTGATTTTATTAATTATTTTTTTCAAAATGTTGCCAACCCAACTCAATAGGAGCACCGATAAGAAAGAGTTGGGTGGAGAAAACCTCCGGTCTAGCCCCAAAAAGAAAACTTAATAAGATTACAAATAAATGGATAAGGCATTCCTCATTACATAATGCAAATATGAAATTACAACTAAATGGATGAGACATTCCTCATTTACATAATGCAGATACAGTGTTATAAATTTATAGTCCAATGAGTCTTTGACGCTCTTTCATGCCCCCAACTATTGTTTTTGTTTGTGGACCCTACATACATAGAGCATACAACTACTTTGTGTTTTTGTTAGTACCACAATCCCTGTAATATTTTAATGAAAAAAAACATATAAATTGTAACCCCTAATGAAGTACATTCAACTGCTAACTTTTGTATGAGTTTAAAAAAAAATCTTATTAATTATATTAAACCTTCTATGGCCTCCTTGGATTCTTACTTGAATGATCCACGCTTGTCAGGATCAAAACACGACCAATTAAATGAGTTCATACATGATATATCTTTGTTAACCTCAAAATTTCTCTACAAACTTGGGTTAGAATTCTACAAAGCAATGCCTAGTAAGAAAATTAACCAAGAAAACACTATATACGTTAAATCATGTGACTGATAGCAGATTGGGGCTCACCTAAGCCATAAACATGAAGAATTATTGTAAAAAAAGATGTAAACCATATATATGTGCACTTGAGGCAAAGAGAAGTTACACCATATCTATATTAAATTAAAAAATAAGTTACAATATGAAAATACTAATTGACTAATTCTTGAGCTCATCTCTGCATATGGTCGCAACAAAGATATGCGATTACAATACAGAGAAGACATCATAAAAATATAATTTTGACATTTTCCCTAGCCTGACACGTTTTGCACTCAAATCATTCATCACAGATAAGTGGAGATGGGTGAATAGATACATATGAGCTTTCATTGACCCAACTAAAGTATCTGCAGCCATTATTTCCCTGTGATGCCCAATCTACATTAGTTCTTATAATATAATGAATAGTATTTACATTACAAACATTAAATATATACACATTAGCAACCTTTTTTCTATTTGGGCAACACCAAAATTGTCGTCCAGGGTTTGTGAAGTCTTCAACACGTACTGCCCACCACCACATTGACAGTTTGACACATTGACAAGAGCCATCAAGTCTATATCAATAATGCACCGCACCATCTTTACTACATTTATTACATAAATATTATAATATATAATCATATGATTATAATAATTATAGATTCGCCACTATTGTTCTATTGTAGATTCAAGTACTTACGAAATGTTTGCAATCAATGGTTTTCGATGACATTCATGAGGTCCCCATATAATCTCATTTACTTTCACTTATCGGACTAAAGTTGAGGTCAACTTTCCAAAGAACTCAAGATATGTCATGAGTCATGACCCTTTTAGATAGTTGTATTATAGCTTTGAGTGTTGGTGAGTTTTGTCCCACCATAGTTAAGCATAACTCTAGGTATGTTGTATCATATTGAAATGTTTGACCCTACAAACCTTGGCCAAAGTTTAAAATTACATAATTAAATCAACTATATAAAGACCCATTTAGAATTGTATTCAATATGAGCCAATGCCCACTTCTTCCTCATGTTGATGCATAGTGATAGACCTAAATAAGTGTAAATGGTTCATTCAATATGTGAACTATTGCTGCACAACATACTATTCCATATAACTAACAAAAACCTCTCTGTGTGTCATTTTTAGAATGCCAATGCCAAACATCAAACCCAATGCACCAAACCTTTGATAAAACACAATTGACAAACCATATGCTTTGCTAGGATAAAATCTAGTCTTTACCATATGGTGATTACTTGGTAATAGGATACATCAAACACAAACCACTTCCTTCCTTAATGCCATCAAAAGTAATACCACTAGGCAACACAACACATAAAATAATTTTGCCAAGTGAATTGCTCTTACCAGCACGGTAAATCATGCACCTAGTAATGGCACATATTGTTTCCTCTTATTTTGGTCACAATAAGAATTATACACCAAGAATCATGGAAAATAATCCACCTTAGCAACTATTTATTACACTAGCCTAGCAAACACATCCCCGACTTTGTCTGCAGCTGTGAACTCTTTTTCAAAATGAGTTCCAAGCATCTAATCTTCATGTACAAAACCTCCTATTGTTTGAATTTAAATCATGAAATGTCAACACGTTATGATACTTCACTTGGAAGTCATTAGCTAAACAAATCATCCTGTCCTATTCTATTTATAGACCCATGATACTTTCCTCCCAATGCCATTGACTAATTTCCTAAAAATGTCTATTATATACATGATAGTGATATCTAATGAGGGCATTCTTAATAGAAAATAGAGAAAATCTGTTAACAAATTCACATGTAGTTACAACACAGAAACTTTGTTATTTGACCTCAATTCACTTCAAGTTAAGAAATAATTATGATAGTATTTTGATGTTAAGAAGATAACAACTAAACAAATCTTCGTGTCCTATGGACCAAATTTCCTCTAAATGTCACATAAACTATTTTCAACAAAGTGACTCTCACACAGACAAATATTACATGTAAAGGAAGACAATATTAAGCAAATTTAGGAAAATTGTTAACATATGCACTTGATTGTGCAACAATATATCAAGTAAACATTAGTTTTGACCCTAATACAAACAATTCCATATTATAAGAAAATTATACTGAGATTTTTAGTTGAAAGTGTAGGAAACACAAACCATATTGAATAGTTAAAAAGGCAAACGAAGTTCAACTGGAGTTCCCAAAATGGCTTCATGTTTCAAAATAAAAAATACAATCCTTTGCCAATAAATCCTAAAAGGTCATTGTTTACATGCCTCTCCTATCAAGTGGAAATGAAATGATGGTCAACTCATACACAATGATGCATCGACATAAAGACAGAATATTGTAATATAATGATTTCATATACCAAACAATGAGCATAGAAGAAACATCAATACACACATATTTTCACTCAATAAAAATTCATACAACCACAAAGCATTGAAAAGTCACAAAATTCATATGAACATTGCCAAATACAAAGAGTCCATAGCCTGGGAATTCAAAATTCAAAAGGTACACTGTACAGATTAATCTAACCAGAATGTAAACAACACCAGTATAAACCTTATCATCTATAAAATATTAAGAATACTTCTACCTATTATGAATACCTTTTTAGTGATGAATCAGTAGTTATAATTTGAAACATGGATCAAATAAACACATAATTGTATCAAAATATTTTGCATCCTAACTAGAGTCCTCCAAACTTCCGTATAATGTATGTGAATCTCTCCCCTTCATTCATTCTCAAGAACCCTCTGGCTCTTGCAGGTTCAAGCAAAAAATTATCATATGCATCAAGCATAGTACCTTCGCTAAGATCGGGGATTTCTTTTAGTGCATTATACACATTACCTTCATCATTTTTCAAATCAGATTTATCCATTTTCAGAGGCTCTCTAAGGCCTGGACCTAGAACTTCGATCACTTCACAAATCACATCCAACGAACCTACCATGCTTCCCTTCTTCCTCTTTGGCCTCCTTGATGATGCTGAAGGGTTCTCTCTACCACTTGCACTAGATTGGTTCGATGTAGGTGTATCGATACCATCATCAGCCAAATCATCAGCAGTCTCAAAAGATGCATTATCCATACCATGATAAGTGACATCTTCCTCATCATTGAGATCGATGACCTCATTCATAAAATGCCCTTCTTCTGTCTCTTGAGTTGTTGCAGCTGTGGTGCCCTTAGCTATGTCATTCCCAATAATGAAGGATAATTCATAATAGTATTGAAACGGTTGCCTCTTATACACTCTGATATTTTTAAATTCATTTCTCTGTATGATGGCATAACAATTGAATTTATTATTTATCTTTCATTAGTAAAAAATATATATTCAACTTAAAAAGAGATTTTAAGACCATGTTACCTTCAATAACTCAACCCAAACACTATCATTGACATCCACAGTTTGAGTACTCTCATTCCATGCTAAACCTCTCGTATTCTTCAAGTCTTTCATTATTCTATACCCTTGCTTCCAATTTTTGATCTTTTTCTTGAAGTTATCCTTCGATAGGTTCATTTTCAACTCTGCATTGAACCTCCTTTTAATGGTAGTCCAAGATTCTTTTTTGAAACCCCCTTCAGCTTTTTTTCCAAGTTACACCTGGTCGTGGAGCAAGTCTAGAAACTTGTGTTCCATTTCTTTGGTCCACAAAACCTTCTTGTAAGAAGAAGTTGGATGGCTCACTTGAACTTTAGCATCCATGCTCATCAATAGATTTGTGTAAGACATACTTGAGTCACACACACCAACATGAAGAGCTTTGATAGAAACAAGTCGGCTATGATTTCCACGATGGAAAAATAGAGACTTTTCAATCAAATGAGAACAAAGATCCTACAAAACCATCAAAATTGTGGATAACTTGAACTTAGCGAACAAATAATAAAGAAAAATTTAAAATTCATATAGCTATACATCATCATTTCAAATCACAACGATCCATCATCAAGTTGAGGAGGAAAAAATGTCAACAACAAGAGATTGCACACTTCTTTTGACAACACTAAATATGTCATAACACAATGTTGATGATCAGATCTAAATCTAAGTCAGGGATGAAAGATCAATTGCAATGTAAATAGATGTAAAGAGGCATATACGTAGATGTAAACAGATTAATGATGTCAATTGTAACATATCCAACATCAATAAATATGCCATAATAGAACTAAATATAACATGACAACACTAAATATGTCATAACAACATTAAATATAACAACATTACACATAACATGACAATAATAAATATAACATGACAACATTAAATATAAAAACATTGAATATAACACGAAAACACTAAATATGTCATAACGACTTTTAATATAACATGACAACACTAAATATATGATAACAACACCAATATAAAATGAAGTCCTCAATTTTTAAGTAGATATATCAGTTCATGAAAATTATGAAATCTGACATTAAAGTTTAAACACTGTCATAGTATTTATTCAACCGACTAAGATCGAGATCTGTAGTCTTCCCACATCCTTCTTGCTATTTCATCTTAAAATTTCCCCCAATCATCTCTTTCACACTGGCTCAACCCATATGTCTCAAGCATTGGGACATCTATCTGATCACGATCATCTTCCTCTTCAATTTCTACCTCGGATGGAAGGTCGTCCTCTATCATAATGAAGTTGTGAAGTATGCAACATGCCAAAACAACCTTTGTTTGTGTCATGATTTGATAAGATGTCGCATGCTTCAAGATAGGAAAACACTACTTCAAAATCCCAAATGTACGCTCTATTACATTACTGAGTGAGGAGTGTCAATGATTAAACAACTCTTGTGGTGTGTTTATTGTGTTTGCTCTTGAAAACTCCTTTAGGTGGTAGCGTATGCACCGATACGGCATGAGAAATCTTGGTACATTTGGATATCCAGCATTGACCAAATAATATTTACCTAAATGAAAATAAACTATATTGTTATAACGTTGTGTTATTTTTCATATGCTTCACTATATAATCATATTTTACATACCTAGGTGAACTACCAGTGGATCCACTCTAGATAGAGTCGAAGCTAGAACATGGCTATCTGTAGTAGACCCTTCCCAACCAGCAAGGATGTATTGAAACTTATAATCAAATGAACACACTCCCATAACATTCTGTGACGAGATGCCTTTTCTATCATGATATTTAGCTTATATGTTGACATCAATAGTGACTGGTATATGGGATCCATCAATTGCTCCCACACAGTCCTTTAGTCAGAAAATTCATAATATAATGAACATGTGATAATAGGATTACAATTCAATCAAATAAAATTGAACCACTAGGAGATATACTTGAAGTATGGATCAAAACAGTTCTCCCCACTAAATTCCCGAGGAGTGTTTGGACCAGGGGGTATAAAATAATCTGCATGGAGCGCTAAGATAGCCCTCAAGACCTTGTGGAAGTATTGGCTTTCCATCTCTCTGGAGTGTCCAAAGTTATGGGCCACAATCTTACGATTCCTCATATTATGGCCAACAGTATGGAGAAGCATGACTAATTGTTCTTCTAACATGAATATTTATGTATCTTTGATGCTTCTTTTTGCCTTAAAATATTGGCTAATTGAAAGAAGGATCGTCTACTCATGCATATTTGGTCAAAGCAATCTGTTGTATTGGAGTTGATAATACGCTTATAAAAAGGAATTACATCTCTTTTGCGCTTACACATATTTCAACTACCTTCTTTTGCAAGCATTGCTATGGTTGTGGCAAGGGCGGCAAGAACAACTACAACAAGAGGAATGACTCTTGTCCTCTTGATAATGTCTCCTTGAAGTTTAATATCACCGATGAGATCCATCAATTACCTAAAAATACCAACAAAACAATCACCAAACAACATAGGAGATGACCATAATACAAATCCATAAGAAAACACCCAACTATAATGAAAGAACTAGTTGGCCAATACAATGAGAAATACCATAAACATATAACAATGTTAATCAAAGCTAGGAGAGAACTTATTAGGCACAACATCAAGGATTGAGACATCTCTTAAAACCATGGAAATAGAAAGGAGAATTTGAAATAGCAGCTTTGTCTCTATAACAAAAGCAAAATTTGACCCTGGAAAGAAAAAACACATTCTAGATAAACCAAGAAGTAAGCTAGAAGCGTGTGTGAGAATTAGGATTAAAAAAATTAGTAGGAACATGGCACAATATTTTGTAATTGTGCCTTCATTTTTGTAGTCAAATAAGATATATAAGTAGTTTTACCTGCACAAGCATGCATAATATCCTTTTTGATGCACCATGGCTATTTAGTATTTGCTTCATCAATAATAAATTATAAAAATAGGATTTGGAGTTTTGGTTGGCTTTGATCTTGATTCGAAGGTGACATAGAAATATCCTACGTGGCTGCAAATTATATACTTATATACTTGATAATCATATATGGTTGTATAATTTATTTTACTGATAAAGTATATGGTAGTAAAAATAAAGTATACAACCATATATGATATATGTCACTGATAACATGATTATCAAGATAAGAGAAGAAATCTGCATAAAAATTCAAAAAATTTAATACCAAAACTATGCTCTATGAGTGCTTAGGTTTGCAATTGTCTTACTTCCTCCAATGAAGCAATTATGGGTGATTAATTACTGCAGCTAACTCAAAAAATATGGTTTGTTATGGAAAAAATATGGCTTTGGACGTCTTATTCATTGAGTAGTTTGTGTCAGACAAAATGCAAAGCCCAATTATTTGGATTTATTGCAAACCTTGGTAGCAAGTGAACTAGGGTAAGCCGAGCCTCAGATATTCATAGCAGCACAAGCCATTAGAGTCTACTTATATACTTGATAATCATGTTATTAGTGACATATATGGCCTCGATGATATGCATGATGTCCAAGCAGGCATGCAAATAAATATGCAATCACTCAAATAAGCAAGGGTATTTGAGTGTGTATGTTTTTCTCCTAGTTATCAACAAAAGGGAATAAATAATCAACAAAAGGGTTTTGAAAGGCAGACCCAGGTAATCAACAATTGTGAAGTGAGTATACCATATCTTTGCAAGATAATTTTTACTTCCTTGGCATTTATTTTATGATGAAGGATTGTAAGGGAATTTTAAATTTAGATAAAAAATATAACACAAATCAAATCTAAAAATATCATTACACAATATTGTAGATAGTGGAAGGGTATGTGCAGGATCATGGTATGCCAAACTAGGCCCTTAAGTGGCAATGCAAATTTAGAAAATCAGGTTTAGGCAAGTTGACATAAAAAATTGAATAAGTTATAAATATTATATCAAAAATATGTAAGAAGAGAATATGTATAAAATTGAATTTAGTTTCTAAGATACTGGGCTTTTTTTGAAAAACAATTATTCTATATGTTGAAAATTTGAAATTTCAATGTAGTAGTACAAAAAATTTAGGAAAAAATAAGAAGTAGGTGTATGTCTAACCACCTTAAACACAATAAAATGATAAATTTTTTTTACAAGATTCTAGATATAAGTAGTAGACTCATGTCCGGATGTGACACATATTTCTTTGTAATTTATTTCCAAGTAAATAATTAATTATGATTTTTCTTCTACAACTTTTCCAAAATATAAAAACTCTCGTGTCTGACCACGTTAACTTTGTCTAAAATTTATCAAATTGATTTTTTTTTAATTTTTCTTATAGTAGGAAAATCATAGAATGTGACACATGTTTTGGATTTCAAAAATGTTATACAGTTTGAAAGTTATAGCTATTTTTCAATAAGTCTATCAATCAGGACTAGACAGATAACAAGTAGGTGTATGTCTGACCACATTAAATACAATCAAATGATAATATTTTTTTATAAGATTCTAGATAAAAGTAGTAGACTCATGTCGGGATGTGATGTATATTTTTTTGTATTTTTTCTAAGTAAATAATTAATTATGATTTTTTTGCTATAAATTTTCTTGAATATAAAAACTCTCATTTCTGACCACCTTAACTTAGTCTAAACTTCATTAAATTGAAATAATTATTTATTATTATTGTATTAGGTGAAGCATAGAATGTGATGAATATTTCATATTTCAAAAATGTTATATTGTTTGAAAGTTATAGTTGTTTTCCAAAGAGTCTATCAATCAGGACTTCTTTTTCACATCACTACTTTTTGGCATACCATGATCTTGCACATACCCGAAAATCTAATGTTTTTATTTAAATCTAATAAGTAATTGAGATCCAAAGATTATGATTTATATTGTATATATTTTGTTCATACTGTTATAAATCAATTCTATTACTTCAAATTTTGAAATAAAAGCGAAAGAGACATGAAGAGTTGGTGTAGATGCATGAGGCATACAACTCATCCTCGAGAAAATGAGAAGCACAGACTAAAAATGGGAGTTGATAACACTGCCCAAGAAATTCTTAGAATCCATTTACCCAAGCATATATGATATGGGTAGATTCTCTTTCTATTGTGTGCTGCTAAAATCGAACAAGAAAGCAAAATCCCAATCCACACCCCCAATTTACAATTGAGTTCTCAATTCACACAACACCCATAGATCGGAAGTAAATCTAAAATATGGACAAATAACATTTATGGAATGGTTTCATTTATCCCCATTCTATTCATATCAAAAAACAAAGTTAGGCTTCTCCTTAACCAGGCTTTCAGTCTAAGCATTCCACAATTAAAGAAATAGAGTAGGAAAAGTAGTGCAAGTTTTGTAAAAGATTTTTATGCAGCCTATCGAATAAAATCCTCTGAAAAAATGGAGAAAGTGTAACTCTCAATTGAGTGGAGATAAATAGCTTGATTTTTTTTTAAAATGGAATACTGTGGCTGTAATTATAAGATAAAAGTAGAAATAGAAAAGCCTAAATTAATAGTGGGAGCAACCTGTATTTTGACACTTCTTTTTCTGTAGTTGAACTGATTACAGTAGAATTGGATCCTAGATTCTTGAGTTTGGAAGGGGACCAATGTTTGACTTCCACAGATGACTTCTTGATTTTGGAAAATTTCTAAAAAATTTCGAGAGGCATGTTTGCCCGCTTAAGCATAACAAAATAAAGAACATGGTAAAAGGTTACGAGGAAAACAATATGACAATCATATTAAATAGTTGTAATGGCCAAAAAAGTGCTTTTTAATCTTCATCTAATTATTTTTTATTCTTTGGATTTGGATCTAACTCTCTCTAATCTTATTGGATTCAAATTATTTAAGAGTAAAATTTTAAAAGTTTGATTTTTTTTTATTGAATTCTTTTATTTAATGAATCATCCAATTCAATCAAATCATATAGGAGAATATACTGCATACATAAATTTGTGGGTATTAAACTATTAATCTTGTGACATCAATCTTAGATTAGCACTCTAGGGAAATATTGCACAAATGTTAGTTGTCCTCAAGTATTTGTTATAGTTAAATGGACTTGGATAGAAGCAAATCTAAAATATGGATTTGGGGTTTTCATTTCCATTGTAGCAGCATTCCTTATTAATGAAAAACTGAGCTATGTTACTTCTTCTATGAGTATAAACCATTCCCTTTCTTTTCTTCACATGTTAAGCTATAATATATTCATTCTACCCATCTGTTCTGACCAATCACAAACCTAAGAAGGGGTGGATACCATCACCATTATTGCCAATATATATTGCAAATATTCACAAGGCAAATCATGGAAGTGACTCAAAGGTGTATGATACTGAAGGCCGGTTTGACCCTACAAAGTTTGATGCAATCTTTAGCAAATATATTGTCACTCATTCAAACAAACTTGTAAATTCAGAGTTGCAGAGCATGCTTAAAGGCAATAGGAATATGAATGACTTCTTTGTATGGTAAGCACATATTGGTTTGTCAAGTTTTTATATTTATTCCTAGTTTCTATGTCAAATTATCTGAATGAGATTTGTTATTGATCTTGTTTATTTAGGTTGGTGGCCTAGGGAGAATAGATCTTTTTGTACAAATTGGCTAAGAATAAGGAAGGTTTTATTGAGAAGGAAGCCCTGAGAGGCCTGTACGATGGGAGCCTGTTTGAATACTTTGAAAAGAAAAATGCCTCTCGAAAGACCCGTTAGGAATTCTTCAGCTCTAGATCTATGTAGAATATAAGATTCCTTTTAACTTAGTCGAGGTAACTCAAACCAGTGAGCTTAAGGTCAACAGAATAACTCAAACCCTAGGAAACTGCATATATAATGTCAGTTTTTCCAAACATCAATCACTCTAACAGGAAAATAACAAGCAAAGAATAGGAAATAACAACCAAATAACAGGAAATAACAAGAAAATAAGGATCTCAAGAGTGAAAAGATGATAAAAACATCTTGCATACCTTGCGTTGATAACCTGAAAAAAAAATAACCGTTTAGGAGAGTTGTTGTCAGCTAAACACAAAAAAAACCAGTGGAGGAGAACATTGTCATTGTCTTAGCCGCTTTGAAGAGAACAATGTCTTGGCTGCTTTGTAGAGAACATGGGGAAAGAGAACACTAGCCGCTTTGTAGCCGCTACAGACTGTCTTCCACGAATGATGAAAGTGAAAATGCCCTAATGCAGACCTCAAAATTAACTTTTCTTTGCATGCAGACCCGACGGATTTTAAAAATAGGGATTGTGAAAGTGGAATTTGGCCCTCAAATTCCAATTCCACCTTTTCAAGTGGAAGATGCAAATGCCCATTTTGGGGCAAAATTGGAATTTCAAAATTCCAATTCCAATCTTTTTGGATGGACACAAACATGGAATTGACATAATCCAGAATTAGATAATGCCAATTCCAGTCTAATTCCAGCCCCCAAATGGGCCCTTAGTGAACATATTATAAAAGCCATGTCTTTCAAATTAACTTGTTCATAGAAAGATAATAACTGTTTATAAAATATAGAATAAGTATACTTAGTAATTCATGAGTGTACTTATATGTTTCTCTAATTTTCCTATAAAAGGTCTTTTAGCTTCATCCCCCTCTCCTCTTTTTGTCACATATCATCTCTCTATCTCTCTTACCCCTTTTCCCTCTTTCTCTCCATCTCTTGTGTGTCTCTCCCCCACCACTACCTCTCTCTCTACCTTCTCCCCTTTGTCACTCCCTCTTCTCTCTACTACCTACCTATCTCTCTTTGTCACTCACTCACTCACTCACTCTCTTTACATCTTAGCATCTTTGTTTGTGTGGGTTGGAATGTTCCTAGTGTTGGAATGTGGCATATCCTTTTTTTTTGTTTAAATTTGATAAATAGAATTGTTGTTTTCATATTTTTTCCTAATTCTATCAGATTTATATATAATTGAACATTGAATATGAAGGAAGAAAGAAAAAAATTCAAAATTTTAAGGATTTTGAAGTAAAAAAATGAACTTGACATAATTATGTAATCTGTGAAACTGAATATCAAAGTTTAAGGTATGTTCTCTTTGTTTTTCTACCTTTATTTCCTTTACTTAGCTTTATGTTTATGTTACCATGTGTATAGTCCTAAAAAGTAAGCACTTACTTTTGTGTTCATTTTGGGACCATTTTAGTTCACTTTAGTGTGTTTCTTATGTTAGGACCTCATATTGTACCTAATTACATACATAATTTAAATCAAGGTCCTGCCTTCTCCTTCGATTGTACTCAAAACTCTAAGTTGACTCTAATTTTTATGCAAAATTTCTCATTTATCATCCATTTACATAATTCATTTCCCTCTTGGGCCCCATTTTGGTAATTTCAAGATTTGGATGCATTTATGATTATTTTTCTCGCTTATCTTTCTATTTTTCCCCGAACCACTTAACACTTATTGAATATCGTAACTTCACCTCGAAATCTACACCTTCTGAATATAGGTTGAACCTATTTGACCTATACCTTGGGGGTTGAATTTTGGTGGGTTTCAGGCATGATGCATAGTGCTTTCATTTTCTTGCCTTGCACAGTCGGCCTTCACGAATTTGGACCCCGAAATCACTATAAAAGGAGGCCTCTTTCTCTCATTTTCACATCATCTCACATCCACAAGTTATATGCATTTCTACAAGAAAGCTTTTGTGCATTCAAGAAGTTCAAACAAGCAAGGAAGCATTCATTGAAGGCATTCACTCATTATTCATCAAGTATTCATGCATTTACTTCTATAGATCTAGCTTCTTTCTCCATAGGAAGCAAAGAAGTTGGCCATCAAGGGAGGAGATCTATAGTCATCCATTCGATTCTTTCTCTTCTTCAATTAAATATTGAAATGAATTACAAGCATCTACTACATGAGGTTTTGTCTTATATGATTTCTTTTTAATTTTTGTGTTGAGTCAAAGGCTATTGCATCAACATACTTGATCACATACTAAGCATAATTGCATCTACATGATATGATATATTCTATTATTAGATTTAATCTATTCTACTTGATAACATTTCTTTTATTTCAATTCAAGGTTAACTCCTAAAGAGGGGTTTGACCAAGGAAAGCACCTTCCCCCAACAATTTTCTCTTTTCTCTTGTGTGCATGTGTAGATTTGCGAAGCTATGGATTCAGATTTGCAGATTTGTTGATGTGGTAATAGTCATATCCTCGATACCTCTAGATTTAGCCCTCCTAGATATAGGTCAAACTTGTTTTGACCTATAACTAGTAAAGGTTGAACCTATTTTGACTTATTCCAGTAGCCTTGAGATTTTGACAGCCAGTAGATTTAAACTTCAAGTTTTTGGATCTCGATCAGTTTCCATTTTCAGCACAGTCTGACATAATTTTTACAGATCTAAAGGTGCTTCCTCTACTAGCCCTCAAAGTGAGTACATCTTCATCCTTATTCTTTCATAGCACTTACTTTGATTCAATAGATCTGATATCTTGTTGTTTATCATTACATGAGTGTTTTCCTTACCTTGCATATACACTTTATTCTTACATTACAAGGAAAGGACCCTAGAATCAACATCCCTCAAGACATAGATCATGAATTAGCACTCCTTCATCTACTTGGGTTGTGCTAATCAGGTTTTAGTCCCAAAGGGGTCACATTTTAAGGCCCCTTCTAATGTATATTTGTGAAGTGGGAGTCTACCATTGATAACCACTTCATGCATTACATTTTGGTGAGCCCGACGTGAACCATTTCCACTTCTGATTTTGGTGTTAGATCCCTTTTTGCATTTATATCCACTTTGTATGCATTGTGTTGATCACTACTTTGTTACATTGTATGCATCTAGTTAGATCTCTTTTGCATTTACATCATTGTGTGTGTGTTGAACCTGCCACTTTCATGCTTTATACATTCTGATTGGGTAGTTAGATCTACTTTAATCTCCTTTACATCTTCACATTGTATTGAAACCTAGTTGTGTGTTTTTTAAAACATGGATCTCTCTAAGATGGAGTGGTGCGTAATCACTTATGTCATCACCTTTCTTCTTACCTTTCTCTACCAAACACCTAGAGTATATAATAGTTCCTTACATTTCATTATGTTTGTCTTCCTTCATGGTATTCTTGCATTGGGCATAATGAGGTTAACTAATGCAATCCTTCCCTACAAGGCATATTTCAAGACCATTATCAACATTGCACGTGTTTTCCTACTTCACATTTTGACTAAATGTATGGAATATATAGATTACATAAGGGTATTTGTTAACAAGCCTAGTATCAATCCCCCTAATCATATTCCACCTGATCAAGCTTAACCTCCTAATGATCCTCAAAATTTCAATGATTCTTTTCAAAGTCTCCAAAATATTATCTATGATTCGAATGTTAAACATTTTCTAGAAGAGTTCTCTTTTAG
Source organism: Chamaecyparis obtusa (assembly GCA_027943335.1). Classification (NCBI taxonomy): domain Eukaryota; kingdom Viridiplantae; phylum Streptophyta; class Pinopsida; order Cupressales; family Cupressaceae; genus Chamaecyparis; species Chamaecyparis obtusa. The sequence goes on from BSBK01006101.1 coordinate 171,907, forward strand.
AACTCTGGATAATACTTCTTCTCCATCACCTAGAAAGGATGCAGATACTAATCCTCCTACTATTCCTCCTTATACCACACATTCTCATACACCTCAAGATGAATCACCTTCTCCCTCTATATTAAAATCTACTTATAGTACATGATATGATATCACCACTCAACAAGGCTACAAAGGTTTAGGACTTGGTATTAAAGAACAAGGCATTAAAGTTCCTATTAATTCTCCTCAACAAGATCATAAAGGTGGTTTAGGTTTCATTCCCCCTCCTAATCCTTCTCAAGACCAACTTCCTAAAGATTCTATGATATAATCTCCTCAATCTACTATCATTCATAGCCTCAAAGAAATTGGTAATTCCTTTGATGAATATCAACATCTTGATTTCCCTCCTTCAATCATAGATGATGTTCCTTTATCCTCATATAACGGTCCTAAGGAAAATCATGTTACTAATGTTGATCATTGACCTCCATCTTCCTCTCAACCAAAAGCTCCTATTGACATTCTTTTGCTCGCTCTATCTAAAGATATATCCCATTATGATGATCATTTATAATTGGAAAAAAGAATCTATTGGAGTCTCAAGTACAATACTAAAATATGCTTCCCTTATAGAAATCTCTCTAGAGGGAAACACCTATTAAGGATGAATTCTTATGTTTTTATCATCATAGCAACAAACACTTACTTTGTGATTGTATTCAATTTAGACAATTTGTTCAGGAATCCATTGATAGAAGTCTTATTCATTTAACACCGGATATTATACATTTTCTTCATACCAAAGTTCACAATTAGCATTTCCTTCTCTTGTTGCATTTCTCTCCATTATACTTTGTGTAAGGAGCATGAGGGAAACATAATAGGGCTTTCTCCTTTTCTCTCTCAATTGGGGGGAAAAGTTCCATCATTTCTTTTTTCTTTTATGAATCTATTTTCTCCCTTTATTAACATGCTTCTTTATACAATGATATCCTTCCTAGGATACATAGGTCACAACCTTATGTTGGCTAGGAAGTGTATAATTTGCATACATGAGAAACCATTTAGGGAATTTACATATGTCATCCCTTTCTTTGCTCTTCTTTTACTCAAACTCCAATATCCTTTGTGGACTTGCATCTTTTATAGTGTAATGTTATTTCTTGCATTGATTTGTTGTTTAACACAAGGATATTTACATCCCGAGTTGCAACCTTTTGCTTTCTTGAAAGTGCATGTTTATTATAAAATTATATCTATCCCTTAGGGAATATATTGGATCTCTTCTTCTCTTCTTCTTCTTCTTCTTCTTATTCTTAGGAAACATTATCTCTTTTTTTCATCTCTTTTATACCATGATGTCCTCTCATCTTTCTCATACTAAGATTAGTGTCCTACATACAATTTATTCCTTATTTGGATTTGCATATCTTGTATAATTGGGTTGTACAATTTAAGAAGATATAATGTGGCATCCTTTCTCTTTGCTCTCATCTCTCTATGGTTTTGCCTTATTTTATGATACATTCCTTTTTGGCGTAAGATACTTTATTACACGTAAGATCCTAATGTCTTTTCTTAACAATCTTTTTTATGCCTCAAAACAACATGTTTGTCATTCAATAGCCATCTGCATCATACTTTCCTGTCTCTCCTTGATGACTTTCTTTCTTTATATGTGATGTCTTTTATAGCATATATATGTCTATTTTAGGCATTCTCTCTAGTTTAAAACTTATTTTGCTTGGGATTATGTATCTATTATGACGTAGCTATCATCCAAGATGTATTATATATATCTTTCCTTCACACTTGGGGGGAAAGGTTACATGTAGATTCTTTCTCTCTTTTGTATAAGGATCTACTTTCCTTAGTATAGTGACATTTGTTTATTATGTGATATTATCTTTCTATAAGGAAATGTTGCTTTGATTGGGATTCTCTCTTATGAAAGAGGTGTGAATCCTTGGTCTTCACCTCTTCCTTATTTGCAAAACTATGTTCATTATAAACACATTCCCTTACTTCGCGTTTCAAAGTTTGTCATCCTTCATCAAGAATCCCTATTTCACCTAGTGATAGGGGGTTAAATGGGTGTCTTGAAGATTTTATTTTTGTTCATGAAATCCTCTTGAAGGTAGATGTTGTGTCAATAACATCTCTTCTTTTCAAGGGTCACTTCTCACAAGAAGAATATCCTTTCACAATTATCTATTTTCTTAGCCCATAAGAGTTAACATTCTTAGCTAATTTTGTGGTATGCATTATTATTTTAAGGATATCTCCTTGATTGATGGAAGTAGGTATCCTTGATTCTCTTCTTTATAATATCTACTATGTATCCATCATAAGGAGGGGGCCATACATACAGCCTCCCTTGTACATTCTCTTGCACATTTTTCTTATACATTTTTACATACAACCAATCCTCATGGATACAATGGATCTGTATCCATCCATGGGGTGAACATATAAACACCAATCTTCATGGATATAATGGATCTGTATCCATCCATGAAGTGGACATATACAAAATCTTCATGAATATAGTGGATATTTATCCATTCGTGAGGTCCACACATAGGAAAAGTTGCCAATAAGCATAGGTTTTTAGATAGAATTGACTAGCATGGCATACAACCTGCTAGAACTTTCAATCCTATATTTTGTGTGGTCCATAGTAAGACATACAATCTTAGTGGGCATGGTGGTCACACTTTATGTGGTTCATAGTAAAACATATAATCTTACTAGGTGAGGTAATCATCTCTCTCTCTCTCTCTCTCTCTCTCTCTCTACTATCATGGTTAAGTAGGTTAGATCATGAAGTTGGTGTCATTGTTAGTGATGCTCTTGTTCTTCCTATTTGGTCACTTGTGCTCTTGTGATAGCTTTCCAAATATGATATTAGTGATTGAGACATTTCCAATTGAGGTCTCCTTCACTAGTTGATTTAGAGTTTTGTTTTAGTACTAACCTCTTTGTTGTTTTGATGTATTTTGTATTTTGTATTTTCTTTGTTTTCATGCCCTTGTGCATGGATGTGGAATTAGGATCCTTATTTTGGGGGCTTACATCCTTAGAATTAGTGATGTCATATCTCTTTACAATTTGCCACAATCTTCTTTCTCCCTCTTTCTTCTATCTCTTCCTTTATCATGAGCATAAGCTTGTCTCATACTTCCGCTAAAGTGCGTGCTAAATGTATGGTCCTCAAAATTAAACACTTACTTTTGTGTTCATTTTGGGACTAGTTTAGACCACTTTAGTGTGTTTCTTATGTTAGGAACTCACATTGCACCTAATTACATACATTTTTTAAATCAAGGTCCTGCCTTCTCCTTCAATTTTGCTCAAAACTCTAAGTTGGCTCTTATTTTTATGCATAATTTCCCATTTATCTAGATTCAATCACATGATTCATTTCCCTATTGGGCCCCATTTTGGTAATTTCAAGATTTGGATGCATTTATGATTATTTTTCCCATTTATCTATCTATTTTCCTCGAACCACTTAACACTTTTCGAATCTTGCAACTTCACCTTAAAATCTACACCTTCTGAGTGTAGGTCAAACCTATTTTGACCTATACCTTGGGGGATAAATTTTGGTGGGTTTTATGCTTGATGCAAAGTGCTTTCATTTTCTAGCCTCGCATAGTTGGCCTTCACGAATTTGGACCCTGAAATCACTATAAAAGGAGGCCTCTTCCTATCATTTTCAAATCATCACACATCCAAAATTTATATACATTTCTACAAGAAAGATATTGTGTATTCAATAAGTTCAAACAAGCAAGGAAGTATTCATTGAAGGCATTCACCCATCATTCATCAAGCATTTCCTTCCATAGATCTAGCTTCTTTCTCCATAGGAAGCAAAGGAGTTGGCCATCAAGGGAGGAGATCTATAATCATCCATTCAATTATTTATCTTCTTTGATTAAATATTGAGGCAAATTACAAGCATATACTACATGAGGTTTTGTCTTACATGATTTCCTTTTGGTTTTTGTGTTGAGTAAAGGGCTATAAAATCAACATACTTGATCACATACTAAGCACAATTTCATCTTCATGGTATGATATATCTCATTGTTAGGTTTAATCTCTTCTACATGATAACATTTCTTTTATTTAAATTCAAGGTTAATTCGTAAACAAGGGGCTTGCCCAAGGCAAGCCCTTTCCCCCAACAATTTCGCCTTCTCTCTCATGTGCAGGTGTAGATTTGTAGAGCTATGGATTTGGATTTGTTGATGCAGTAACAGTCATAGCCTTGAAACATCTAGTTTCATCCTTCTCGGGTAACTTGTTTCAACCTATACCTGGTAAAGGTCGAACCTATTTTGACCTATTCTTGCAGCCTTGAGATTTTGACAACCGGTAGATTCAAACTTTAGGTTTTCAAATCCTAATCAGTTTCCAGTTCCTGCATAGTTTGACATCATTTTTATAGATATGAAGTTGCTTCCTCTACTAGCCGTCAAGGTGAGTACAACTTCATCCTTATTCTTTCACAGCACTTACTTTCATTCACTAGATTTGATGTCTCCTTGTTTATCATTACATAATAGAGGCAAGTAAATCAATCAACCAAAATGACTTCATGATACTAATTAAAGCCTTTGCATGACCAATCCAAAGTGACCAACCAAGACCAAAAATACGACCTAACTTACTTGAGAAGATTAAAGGATAAAATAATTGGGAATTTATTCAATTACTCAAAACAATAGATCTCCATTTTACTTGTTTAATTATTCAATTAATCATTTATAACAATCGACCCCTTCCCAGAAAGGACAGTGGTCATGTATTGGGACCACAGGAGGAAAAAGGGGATAAAGCCGGTCCTTCTAAGAAAAGAAAAGGGTCAATGAAACATCAAGAGGATCTCTCACATGGTGGGAACTCGTTTCGAGGTAAGGGTAAATGGAGTGGTCTTTTTGGGATAAAACCTACTGGAAAATCTTCTTTCCCAAAGATTGATATAGCCTCAGAACCAAATAAAGGGGTGATAGGGTTAAATATTCCTAATCAAATCATAGATCATACTATTTCTAGAATGGCCTCAACTCTGATAGGCAAATTTATGGGTCCTAGGCCGAATATTGATCTAGTGAGGGCTTTTACCCTCCAGAAGTGGAAGCTCAAAGGTTAGGTGGATGTAGCAGCAATGCCAAAAGGCTTTTTCTCCTTTTTATTCTCTAATGGAGAAGATCTTTCAAAAGTTCTGTGTGAAGGCCCATGGACGTGGGGCAAATCTTTGTTGTCTTTGCAGAAATGGACAATGAATTTGGACTATAATGATAATTTCTTTGTTTCTACTCCTATCTGGGTTAGACTTCCAAGTTCCCTCTTGAGTACTGGCATGAGGATATCTTGGTGGCTATAGCAGGGTCTTTTGGTGAACTGCTGACTATAGATCCGATGACTGTAGCCCGAACTAGACAAGTGTATGCAAGGATATGTGTCAATATCCAGCACGACACTGACCTTCCACAAGCTATAAATCTTAACTTGAAAGTGGGTAAATGGGCTCAAGAAATAGAATATGAATCTACCCCTTTTGTATGCTTAACCTGTAGAAGGGCTAGTCATTGGGAAAAACATTGTCCCTTGAAGACAGCTATAGAAAAGAAAGATCAAGAGTCAAAAATGTCAAAGAAGTGGGAATGGAGGATTAAAAAAGGGGAGATGCATAATCCCCCTGTTAATAAGGACTCAAACTCAAACATGGGCGAGAAGTAGTCTCACCCACATAGGGAATCAGAAGAAATAGAAGTTGGGTGAACCCACAAGAGTGGGTTACACTTTTTTTCCTGAATGGACATTGAACTCTACATTTTGAAAAAACTTTCAGATTCAGATTCATATTATTGTTAAACCATTTGAAATCAGAAGATGAATTAAACCAGAATCTTTTAGGATTTTCTGTCTCGATTCTAAATATATTTTTTATTTTTATTTTTGAATTGATTTAAATGGTTTTTTCTTTCTCCCACAAAAACTGGTATGTTGCTGAAAATGTCATTTTAAAAGAGTTACATTGTTTTCATACAACGTAACTTTTTTTCTAAAATAGATATCAATGTGATTCTTTCAAATTTAGTTTTTTAACATCCATACAGAGGGCATGCAATTAGTTTGATAACATTATCATGATTATTTCATATTTTATTAATGTTTGAAGTTGACTAAACCGTAATTTTGACATACCTTGACTACATAGCTTATAACTTGTCGTGTATTTGTCCAATTTCATATTTTTTTTTATAGAAAGAGAACTTCAATACCGAGGGAATAGATATTTTTTAGAATTTTTTTTCTCTCATTTACTATTTTTCCATAAGCGTGAAACATAGAAGTAGACATATGGTTTAATATCTATGTTTAATAAAACTAAAAATACAAAGTCATAATAAAATTAATATATATTAACATTATAATCATTGGAAAGATTTTTCTCAGTAGTACCTTACTACATGGATAGGTTTGTCAAATGGATTCATTTTATTTGCCAAAAGATAAAGGCAAAGTGATTTTTTGTCAACATTTTAATAGGTGTGAAGGAGACTCTATTGTAGGTATGAATGAGGAGTATAGATGTTATATCCATTTTTTTATTATCTAAGAGGCTTTGAGCTAACCATTTGTGATTAATTCCTTCAAATGGAACCTCTCAAGGCTTAAATCATCATATTTTATGAAAAATGTGTTATTTTAGAAAAAATCAGCATGTCTAAAAAAGTGTAACCCACTACTGTGGGGTCACCCAGTTCCTAAGGAAGCTGCTATTCCTAATGAGAATAACAAATGCAAGATCATTCTAGCTCGAAAACCTCTTCAGAGGAAACTTGTGAACTCTCATTAGAGTTAGATCCTTTGCTGGCTTCAAGGGTCGAAGATAGCCTGAACTCATCAAATGGGAGGGAGATCAACCCAAGCCCACAGAAGACAAATGAAACCCAAAAAACTCTAGATCAACTCAGTAGTGAAGCTTCGAATGCTAATGTGTTTGAGTCCAAATCTAAGAATGATAGATCAAAAGAACAGTATGATGACTCAAAAACAGTGGAAGCAGAGAACAAAAGTCCATGGATCAGTGTTAAAAAAAAAAATAATAATAGATCTCCTGCAAGCAAAGGCTCTGGCTCCCAGCCATGAAAAGAAAGCATTAAGAATCAGACTCCTACAACAGGGAAAAATAGCTCTAAGGCAACACAAGGAGGTTCGACATCTAAATCAAACAAAAAAGGGGGCCAAATAAAATCTGGAGGAGTTTAGACAAGAGGACAACAACAAAAGGCGAATATTGGAACACCTAAAAGAGAAAGGGGAAGAGTATCTGAGAAAGAACAGAGAGAGCTGGAAGCAAAACAAAACATAGCGGATAGAAGACAACTCACCATCAATCAGGTCTTCCCTCCTAATTTTTAATGAAGATTTTATCTTGGAATATTAGAGGGCTCAATAGTCCTCAAAAAAAAGATGTTGTTAGGAACTTAGTTAGAGATTCTAATCCTGATATTTTGCTTATTCAAGAAACTAAAATGGTTAGAGAAAAGATAGTTAAAATCAATTTGCTGAAGAATGGGGATAAGTTTAGTAGTGACTCTGAAGGGGCTTCTGGAGGATTGGCTATCTATTGGAATACTAAAAGTTTTACTTGCAACCTGTTGAAAGAGGACAAGAATTTCCTGGCAGTTAAAGTCAGCAGTATTAAGGATAATTTCTCCTGGACCCTAATTAGCGTGTATGCCCCTAATACTAAAACTGGTAGACTCAATCTTTGGAAAAGGATTCATGACATCAGAAAGGATGACCTAGATGATAACTGGATGATGATGGGAGACTTTAACACGCCCTTGAAAGAAGTTAAAAAAAAAGGAGGGAACAATACCCAAGTGGAAAGCATGGTTGATCTTATAGATTTCATAAGTAATGAAGGCTTGTTGGATGTTGACCTTGAAGGAATTGATTATACTTGGACTAATAGAAGAGTGGGAGCTAACCTTATTCAGGTTAAGCTTGACAGGGTCCTTGTCACTCATGGATGGATTGCTAACTTTTCTTTCTCCCTCTCTTCTCTTAACCGCATTGGTTCGAATCACTATCCTATCTCCTTTATTGCGAACTCCTCTAGAGGGAAAGGTAATACTCCTTTTAGACTAGAAAAAATGTGGATGAATCACCCAGATTTCAAAAATAAAATAAAGGAATGGTGGAATATCAAAGTGGATGGAAAAGCTATTTACCAAGTGGCCAAAAAAATGGAAAATATCAAATCTAAAGTTAGACATTGGAACAAGGAGGTCTTTGGTGATATTTTCCAAACTAAAAGAAAAATTCAAATGGATCTCAAAGAAATTCAGGACAAGATTCAAAGCATAGGGTTGATAAAGGATATGAGAAAAGAAGAAAATATTATCCTTGTTGATTACCATAATATCATATCTAAAGAGGAGACCTATTGGAGACAGAGATCAAGATCCTTATGGCTGAAAGCGGGAGACAAAAATACCAGATTATTCCACTTAACAACGATAAAACATAAAGCTATGAATAGAATCAACTCATTGGTTACTTCTAGGGGCACTCTCAATAAGGAGGAAGAGATAAGGAAAGATATGATGGGTCATTTTTCCTCGATTCTCTATAGAGATCAAGATCTCAATCAAGATGATCAGAACTCTTTACTGAGCTCCATTCCTACACTGTTGGAGGCTGAGGACAGTCTCTTTCTTAAAGCTATTCTGATGGAGGATGAAATTAAAAAGGAAATCCAGTCTTTTGAAGGTGAAAAATCCCCTGGGCCGAATGGTTTCCAAATGTTTTTCTTTCAAAACTATTGGGAAATCATTGGAAAAGATATCTGTGGTGCTGTGAAAAAATTCTATGGTTCTAAAGCTATTCTTAAAGAGCTCAATTCCACCTTCATAGCTCTGATAACCAAAAGACCGGGAGCTAACTCTACTGATAGCTTTAGGCCTATAAGTCTTTATAACTCCTTGTATAAGATCATGTCTAAGGTTCTCACTACAAGGATTCTCAAGATTCTCCCTCACCTTATTTCTCCTCAACAGACTGGGTTTGTTCCGGGGAGGCAAATCCTGGACTCGATTATGGTTGTTCACGAGAATATTCATTCACTGGAAAAATCTAGGAAACAGGGTTTCCACATGAAACTTGATCTATCAAAAGCTTATGATAGAGTTGATTGGGAGCTTCTTTCTAAAATTCTTCAGGCTTTTGGTTTTGATGCTGGAGTGATAAAACTTATTATGCAACTTGTTACTACGGTTTCCTCTTCGATGATTGTGAATGGGGGATCCTCTCCTTTCTTCAAACCTTCTAGAGGGTTACGCCAAGGTGACCCTATCTCTCCTATCCTTTTTTCCATCATGGCTGAAAGTCTTGGGAGATTCATTACCCTTCAGGTCTCTCAAGGTTTGATTTTGGGTTACAACCTTCGTTTGCTGGTATTGTCTGCTCTCATGAACAATTGGTGGATGATACAATTCTTATGGGAGAATCTACTATTAAAGAGGCTAAGAATATGAAAAAGGCGTTAAATGTATATTCAAGTGCTTCAGGTCAACTTATAAATTGGGAGAAGAGTGCCCTATTTTTCTTCAATACTCTTGAAGCTAGAATGAATAAAATCTCTGCTATTCTTGGGTGCAAAATGGGAAGAATCCCAACCTCTTATCTCAAGCTGCCGCTATGCTTGAAACTGGAGGCCAATTTCTAGAACGAAATCCTTGATAGATTTCATACGAAGTTGATGGGATGGAAAGGGGCAATCCTCAGTCAAGCTGGAAAAGTCCAACTGTTGAAGGCCACTCTTCAAAACCTTTTGGTCTACGCCCTTAGTCTGTTCAAAATACCTCAAAAGTTCTCTGATTTAATTGAAAAAATCCAAAAAAGATTCCTTTGGACAGGAGTGGAAGAGAAAAAGAGACTCAGCCTGGTGGCTTGGGAGAAGATTTGTAAACCGAAAAAGATGGGTGGCCTGGGAATTAGGAGCATAATTAATACTAATAAAGCTCTCCTAGTAAAGCAATGCTAGAGAATATTTGAAGATAAGAAAGAATGGAATATGATAATGAAAAGGAAATACCATCTCAATAATCTTGAAGGAATGCTCCAATCTCAAAATGATATTTAGGGATCTTTTGTCTGGACTAGTATAAGCAAAGGCAAGAATCTTATAAGTAAAGGCACTATTTGGAAGCTAGGAAATGGTAGAAAAATTTAGTTCTAGAATGATAAATGGATGTCAGATAAGCCTCTTATAGAGAATGAAGAATGGGGGAATGCTATCTAGGATTGCAAAGATACTATTGGTGAATTTGTGAGTGACTACTGGAAAAATGAAGAATGGATAGACCTGGGACTAAAGGATATCAGATTTAAAGAAGTGAATAAATAATTAAACAATTGGTTTATCAGAGAAAATGAGTCTGATAAACTTATATGGGGTCCGACTACCTCTGGAAAGTTCATGGTTGCTTCTGCTTCGAATCTTCTCCTCCCTAATGAGGCTTAGCCTTTGTGGGTGCAGGTATGGAATAAAGACCTTACCCCTAAAATTAACATGTTTTTTTGGCTTCTTGTCCAGAACAAAATCCTCACACAAGACAACCTCATGAGAAGAGGGTTTCAAATGCCCAATAGATGTGCCCTGTGCTGTCAAGAAGTTGAGAATTGCAATCATCTTATGATACACTGCTCTTTCACTAGAGAGGTTTGGGACACTATAATATCTTTGCTCGAGCTCAATTGGGTGAAACCTAACTCTATCCAGGAGTTTTTCTAGCAGTGGCAGAGTCCTTTCCATGACAAAAATGCTAGGGATATTTGGAAAATTGTCTTTCCCCACTTCTCTTGGAAAATATGGAAGGAGAGGAATAACAGAATCTTTAGAGAGAAAAAGGTTCCCCCTTCTTTGGTTGCTAATGCTGTAACTAGAAGTATAATGGAGAACTATAGAAGTATGGGAAAAAAAGACAGTAACCATTGGGATCCTCAACCTAAGAAGGACAATATTATTTCTTGGTAGAGAATAAAAAGTAGTCAGATTGAGAATCCCAGAGATAATGTTATGTGGATTGCTCCTCCTTTTGGATGGCTTAAAGGGAACTTTGATGGTTCGGCTAGGGGAAATCCTGGAAGGGCTGGAGGTGGTGGTCTTTTAAGAGATGTTGCTGGAAACTGTTTAGGAGCAATCATTGTCCCATTGGGTATCCAAACTAACCATGTGGCGAAGGCTGAAGCTGTGCTTTACCTGGTTATGCTGGCAAAAGATATGGGCTGCACAAAATTATGGCTGGAAGGGGATTCCCTTAATATAATTAACTGCATTAAAGGGAAGTCTGTGAGCTCATGGACTATAGAACACATTATAAACAAAATAAAAATAATTATGAACTCTTTTGAATAATGCCACGTCACTCACGTCTATTGTGAAGGCAACAAACCGACAGATAGGTTGGAAAATGAAGGTACTTTGAGTGATGTCACCCAAAAGTGGAGAGGGGAAGTGAATCTAAAGGCTAAGATTATGAGTCTAATTAGCTATGACAGGATTAATCACTATGAAGGAAAAATCACCTAATATGCCGATGACAAGGATAAATCATTTACCGAGGAGGTTTGCATGTAAGGCGAAGTGTGGGATCATTATTTTGCAGTTAATAAAGCACGGTCACTGGGTTAATTTTGATAACCATAAAAGAAAAGATTATCAGAGAAGAAAGGTGAAAATCACTGGTAAGGAGCTGAACCAGTATATCAAAAACAATCATAAAATGGGAGGTGGCTTGAAGAGGGAGGAACCTTCCGACTGTGACAAATGGAGACAGGACATAAAAGTTTGGAAGAAGCTGAAGAAAGGGGGGGTTACGCAGTTCATGAAGAAGCTTCACGGACATGACAATCAGATCACTTCTTTTTTCACGGATGGCTCGAAAAATGGTAAAGTTCACCTATGGGGCAAGTCCTTCACTCTTACTATTTCTATTTTAGCTGATATTACCGGTTTACCTTTGGAAGGAACCCATTTCCATAGAGGAAATCATAGGCTTGGAATGGAAGCTTTCTCTATTTTCCCTAAAACTAATGATGAGAAATCCCTCATGACCAAGGGTAATGGTGACTATGTGGACATAACCAACATTGATGAATTCTGGGCCAAAATCTTGAAGGTTATGATAGAATATTTTACGCTTGATGGGCGTTATTCCAAAATTTACAACTTCCATTTTGTTTTTGCTAACCATTTTAGGCATAATAGGAGGATTTGTTTCCCTTATTATCTTATGAGTTCCTTGAACAGTAGCATTATGAGGCACAGGAAGAAGGCTAGTAACCCTATGCTACATGAGGGCTTGATCCTTCTTATTTCCGAATACACCAGGGATAATATTTTGGACCCTATCCCTAAAAGGATCACTGGTAAAAGAAAGAAGAAGACTGAGGGGGAGACTAAGGCTGAGACAAGTAAGAAGAGAGAAAATAAGAAAAAGGTCTTTGACAGTACTGGTGGAAAAGACACGGCCAACATTGAGGAAATTGTGAAAAAGCCTCACACCCAGGGGAAGGGTAACATTGAGGAAGGTAATGAGGAGGATTCTGGAGAAGAAGAGAAAATCAATGAGAAAGAGGAAGGGAACAGTCAAGAAAAAGAGCATGAAGAGGAAATGATTGATTGGCTGGCAGAGGAGAATGAAGAAAAGGAGGAGAGCAATCAAGAAGAAGAAGATGATGAAGAGGAAGCAGATGAGGAAGAGGAAGAGGCCCAGGAAAATTCTACAAAAGATGAAATGGAAGAAGCCCTTGATCATAATGGTGGTGCTGATAAAGAGGAAGAAGGCACTCGGGTGCTAACTATGGATGCTAAGAGTACTATCCAGGATGCCCCTGTGGAAGAAGATCTTATCGATGTTAACCCTGAAAATGGGGATGGTAAGAATAGAGATGAGGATGGTAACGATGATGAGGGGTTTACAGTGGGAATAATGACTGGTCAAGAGAATGAAGGTAAGGGGACTGGTAAGACCCCCTCTGCAAATGAAAAAGATGAAGACAACTGGAAAGTGAATAAGGAAGGTATGGATATGATGACCATGGTGGAGAACAACAACAATAAAGATGAAATCTTAGTTCTCTTGAGGGAAACTACTATGCATGAGGAGGTGAATAATGCTGAGAGTTAGGATAAGAAGATGGAATGGAAAAAGGAAATGCAGGAAATGAAACTCCAGATCTAGGAAATGGAAAAAACCAGGAAAAATATAACTACTAAGTTGGGAAAGATGGAAAATAAGGTATTTGATAAGGTGAAAAACAAAAACAAAAATGAGGATTGTACTGCCGAGATGAGCAAGATAGTTAATGACAAGGTGAAAGACTTAGAAGCCAAAATTAGCAACATGATAAAAGGTGTTCTGAGCCACAACAATGAGGGTCTGAAGGCTACAATTATGAACTTGAATATGTTGCATAATTATCTGGAAAGGAACATGCTGGAAAGAACTACAATTACCATTGATGAGGATGCTGGAAATATTGGTCTAGGGACAAGAACTAGAGGGAGCATCCAGAGGAAGGTCCCTGAAAAATTGAAAGAACTGAAGGAGTTGCAAGAGACTATCCAGAAGATGGAAGACCTCCAGAAGAAGGCTTAAGAAATGATAACAGATAAATAGCTTGGTCTTGCTGGTAGTTGTTTTGTTGCTAGTTTTTCTTTTAGTTTCTATGTTTGAACTGTGTTGCTGTTTGTTCTTGCTTTTGTTTTCCAGTAGGTGTTTCATTTCAAAACTTTAATCCTCTATCTTTTTGCTTAATTGTATCTGGTTTCGGGTCCATGTAAAACGTGCTTTTACCTTAATAAAAAACAATCGACCCCTTCCCACAAACGTGCATATATTTGTTGTTAGCCATTAAGATGTGTCATGATGAACAAGACTTAAATGAAGATAACATATTTTTTGGTGTGGTCCCACAATATTGGGTTACATTTTTTTTTTGTCAAACTTGACATCAAAATCAACATTTTGCACTCGATCTTCACTGTTGAACTCATATAGTAGCTAAACCATTGAAAACGTGGAGATGAAGCAAACTAATGATTTGTGAGATTTTTTTGTAGAAACTAAATACATATATTTTTAAATTATTGAAATTAAATTGTGCATATTGCTAAATAATTTTTAATAACTTTTTTTAATAAAAAATCACCATTTTTTCAGAAATGACATTTTGATGTAATGCATAATATTTGTTATAGAAAGAAAAAAAGTATAATTCATAGAATATAGAGTTGTCACACCAATATCCTGCATATGATTTTTTTCATAATTATTAGTTAATTTTGAATTTAGAGTAATTTTAATGTGGACAAAGATGTATCTCATAATTCATAATTTTATTTTGTATGGACTCAAATTAACTTCTTTTTGTGTTGAATTGATAATATCCATACCTAATGAAAATATAAATTTTATAATTTTAATATATTTTTCTATTTTTCCACATACATGTGAATCAAAGACCTCAATGTTCAATGAAAAATGCTACATTCACAAGAAACAAAAAGTAAATATATTAATAAAATTTAATATATTCAAAGTTAGACTTTTTGGAAAGCTTATAATAAGGACTACATACTTATAAACCATTTAACTTCTAAATGAATTCATTCAACCTCCCCCCCCCCCCCCCATGCCCTCTTAGAATTCATAGCTACATAATAAACTTGAATACACCTTAAAAACAACATGTATTAAGACCTCTAAATTACATAAAAAAATTGAATGCACATGAAATTTTTAATTAAAAAAGCATAAACAATAGTTACAAACCAAAAAGATTATCAAAAGGGTAAAGTAAAATAGATTTTTTTTTTCTAGTGTTTTGATAGGTTTAGAGGGGACTCTATTGCAGTAATTCATTCAAATGGGATGTCTCGAGGCTTAAATTATTATTTTTCTAAAAAATGTGCGATTTTAGCGAAAATCAGGATGTCCCCAAGTTTGTAAGCCACTATTGTGGGATTACCTCTAATGAAGCCATATGATGTAAAGCTCTTAAATCAAGCATCCACCTATCTATATTAGAATGTGCAATTTGCAACAAGTGCTTTCCCCTTATGTTTCTCTAGCTTAGATGACGATGATGATGAAGAAGAATATTATACCCATGGCATTGTTGAAGGAACATTGATTTGATTCTTCTTAAGAAGATGCTTCTACTCATCAATTTATTTTAGATAACATTAATGTTCAACATGTCCCATTTTCTTGTAATATGCACATGTTTGGACTTCTCATTCTTATGTGATCCCCTTTGAGAGAGAGAGATGATTCAAATGCTTTGTTTAGCTTATTATTTTCCTTATTTTTCTTCTTAAATTAGGATTCTTAGTTTCTTTTTATACCTTAGGTTCAATTTCCACTAATGTGTGGTGTTTAGAAGGCTTGATTAAACACATGTGGATTAAATTTTCTTCCTCTTGGATTAGAGCACTCGTAAAATCATCAAACTTAGGATCAATAGTAAGAATAAATTACAAATCCTCTTTTTAAATATTTCAATCCTTTAGCTAGGTTCTTAGTTTCTTGATTTTGGGGATCTAATCTTCGACGTGGTCCATTTTTTAAAGATAATTTTTGTTAAATCATTGCCAATTTGATATCCCATAATTATCAGTTTTACCTTACAATTCTTCAAGAGTCACCCAAACCTCCTTAGGTATTTTACATTATTCAATCTAAAACGATAATTCAGATTAGACTAATGAACATATAAATCTAAGTGGTTTTTCATGTTCAATCTACTATCTTTTTAATGCATTAAGATCAGTTGGTTGAGAAATTATTTCCTTTAAATAGCCAAGATAACTCTTTTCAGTTATATAATTCCATGCACTAATATCTTCCACAATGCATAATTATATGGAGTTAGGAGTTCAACTTGTGATTTCCCATCATCTGAATATAAAAACATATAAAAGAATGTAATCAACCCCCAAAAAATTACCCCCCAAATTACTCAATTAAGAATTATCCCAACAAAATATGATTGCCACTTTATGTTTAGTGCATTTATAGGTGCTAGATGCCAAAAACAATAAGCTAGACATGTAATCTTGATACATACAAAGATTAAAGTTGGCCAAATACTCAAAGTATAATTTTTACATAGAATTGGATTAATATGATTGTGGCACTACAAAGTATAGGAAAAATCATGAAACCATAAGAGAGATCAACATTGACTTAATATTGCTATTTCTATCAAGAATGCAAATGTCAATGCAACATAATGCGATAATGTTACAAAGGGGATCCCTTGGTTATATAGTCCTGAGTGAGCATGAGATTCTATAAGATTATTATGTGTCTTAATCTTATGATTGGAGACATAAAGTGAGAACTTATCTTCTACTTAAAGTGGAAAAGCAATAATGTGATAACTATCTAGTTAAAGTGGAAAATTTCCTATGTGTTCCCTAAGTAAATTTAAGTAACACGTGTGATTAGGATATATGCATCAAAGATAATCGGTATAACACTAGGTACATTAACCCTTTCACACCAACAATATATAAGAAATGAACAAGCAATTACCATGAACTTTGTACTTATTTACTTAGCATATATTTTTTATAAGGTAAAGTATAATATTATTTAATTTATTTAGATAATTTTCAAACTTATGCACATATTAACAAATGTCCTTGCATATTATCCTTTACAAGTTTGTTATAGGCAACACATATAACATGTCACCATTAACACAGCGCCCAAAAGGTGGTGAGAGAGAAGAACATGATTCATGTGTAAGAATTCCCTTATACACACCCTAACAACGAGGGTTACCTATCAGGTTTAAGTGAGTGATAAGTCATTTTAAAGGGATAATTATATAAAGTAATCTCAATAGTTTACAATATGATAAATGAAGATCTCCAAGATGAAACCATAATAAAATGATAGTCAATTAATCAAAATAAGGATGAAATCATCACAAATGAAAATTAAACAATTAAACTAATTTCAATTAATGAAGAAATTTGTGCTTAAAAGAAATAAGTAAGCGATCGATCAAAATCATATTTTAAGAGAAACAACTATTTATTTAATATAGAAGAGCGACAATAATTTTCTCCATAAAACTTGTTTGGCCAATATTGATGATTATAGGAGGAGTTGTCTTTTTTAATTTTCATTAATTCATCATCCTTTAATAAGGTGCTTTACTTTAAACTTTTAATAAAGTGTCATTAATTACTTGAAGATTTTTTTTAAAACATTAAAGAATAATACTTTATTAAAAATTTAAAATAAAAAACCTTATTAAAGGATTATTAATTAATGAATTAAAAAATAAGTTATCCCTTTAATCATCGATATAGATCAGACCATGTTTTATAGTAAAAATTAGTATCGCCCTTCTACGTTAAATAGACAAATGTTAAGGATGATGAATTCGAACTAGCACTTTGAAAACCTATCGAGTCAAACCATATGCCTAATATATAAAAACTTAATTCTACATCATATCAACATAATACTTTCTTTATGAATGCATACAATAAAATAAAGCAAATATACCAAATACACTCATGAAATATGTGACTCCATTGTTCTCACATCCTTCAAGATCTTGTATCAAATGGTATTTGCTCTTAGATTTTAAGTACATGCACAAGAAAGTGTTAATGGAATAGAATGTGATTGATTGATACAAGATATAAAGATATGATGCAAAATGATAGTGATAGCAAGATGATATCTAGAATGCAATAGTTCTCCAAATCACAAGTAGGTAAGTATGCATAAGATTATTAGGATTAACATTAGGTATTAGGAATCAAATGAGAGAAGAAAATGTTATTTTATAGAACTCATGAAAACCAAAGGTAGAGATTAAGAGGTGGAAGAATGAATGGTTATGATTAAAAAGTAGGTACAAGGAATAAGTGACAAATATTGAGAATAAAAGAGATTAAGAGGTTAATGGAAATGGAGGGATGAGATTAAGTGGTAGGTAGAGATATTGACTTTTTCTAACACATCGCAAGATGCATTGAGTCTAGACATGTTTAGAGGCGTGAAAATGGAAAAAGGTAAAACAAATAGACAAGTGACATTTGTCACATGCCTACAAATTTAGAGTTGATCCATGTGAGTGGAAAATGATTGGTTAAGATTAGAAAATAAAGATCATGAATCAATTAAATAAATAAAAATATTTATTTAATTAGTAGTAGAAAAGGGGAGTAGAAGAAATTAGATAATTAAATAGATATATTTTTATTTAATCATAGGATAGAAAAAAACTAATGAATTAGATAAATAAACAAAAATATTTATTTATTAAAAAACCTAACAAATTAATTAAATATTTATTTAATTAATAAAATAAATTGATAAAATAAATAAATAAATAAATAAATAAAATAAAATAATTTAATTATATGATAACAATTTTAAGTATTTACAAATGCCTCTCTTAAAATAGAGTCTTTCTTTAACATTTACTTATTCCTTTTAATCTTATTTTTTTCATTAGTTGAAATTATTTTAATTACTTAATTTTTGTTTACAATTATTTCTTTATTATTTTGATTAACTAAATATTATTTTATTAAGGTTTCACTTTGGTGATCTTCATTTATCATGTACTAATTCATTGATATTATTTTAGGTAACCCTCATTGTTAGGGTGTGTAGAAAAGCATGACAATTGTAGGTCAAAACTTACACAAACATTACAATTTACATTGACCGAGCAATTGCATTTGTATTGTATTTTTCTTTAAAAAATTAAATTAATTTTATGTTCACCTTTTTTTACAACATGCCAAACAACACTCTTGGAAGAAATGTATTTCTTTTTGTTTTTTAAATCTTCACTTATGTTTCAATTATATTTTATATTTAGATTTTATATTTAATCTAGTTTCACATTGTCTATTTGATAGACATCAATATCAACAAATATGAGGGGCTTGTCTTTTGAAAGGGCTAAGTTCGGGATACATAGACTAACCTACCAAATGCTCTTCATTATATATACATTATAACTTTTTTAATTTGTAATTTTATTTTATTTTTTTCTCTTTGATATACAATGTATTGATAAGTAGGAGATATTTTCCATACCAAGTCAAATTGTGATATTGCTATCATGATTCAACTGTTTAGTTTTTTTTAGTCAAACTCATTGACCCATGTTTCATGAGTAGTGGTGCACACGAACCCATCTCTTATGAGAATGAATGGAACACTTAACACTCATTGCATCTAGGTGATGCTCATAGAGGTTAAACATCAAGACTTCCCGGGAGGGCACCCATCCCAGTACTACTCCAGCTCGAGCACACTTAACTACAAACTTTCCTCCACGATCAAACTCACTCTGCTCGCAACCCCATTTCCAAAACCTTCAACAAGTGTTGTGCCTTATGAACCATTCATTAGAAAGGCCCTTAAGCTCATCAAATGATAAGTAGGAGATATTTTCCACAAGTCAAATTGTGATATTGTTATCACGATTCAACTATTTAGTTTTTTGAGTCAAACTCATTGACCCATGTCTTTGCATTGCCTGATACCTACTTAAAGATTCCCCAATAAATGCACAGACTTCAACCACCTCCAAAAATTTTCACAACCAATTCAACATATATTCCTCTAAGAACCAATACATCTTATGTCTTCTAGCTTTCTACCATCCCGATGATGCATCACAGAGTGTGATTCGAAATGTTGATACAAAAACTATTATGCAATATAATCTATTAACTTTGCACTGTCAAATTATGGATTGCGAAAACCTGATATCATTAACACATTTTCCTCTAATAACTATATTTACCAATACTTATGAACAAATGCCCCAATGGTTGTGTGGTATACATACCAATAAAGTTGCACAACTCCTATTTAAGTCTACAAAATTTGACTATTAGAGGTACAAACTGGTTGTTATTGGTACATGTGAAATATAAATGGGCTTTTGATTATCATTTTTTTGTTTCTTTAAATTTAGTAATTGGAAGGCTAAAGGTGAGCAAGGAGTGAATGGTAATTGGACCCACGTGGTTATGAGGCCAACACAATGCACGTCCTTATAGTGTATTTTACAAGTGAACACTTGTAAAATGCACTATAGAGATGTGCAATTTATTTACCCCATAGACACCGCCCATTAGAACAATAATGATGTACAAGCTCTTTCCCCTAATCTATTTAATTTTATAATAATAAGAATAAATAAATTACTAACTTGTAAAATACACTATAGAATCGTGCATACCCTTGTACCTAGAAGCTTCGATGGTGAATGAACCCCCTTCAATGAATGGTAATGTCCACAATGTGGCCCCTCAACTTGCTAAATGTCACACAAAAAAAAATTGAATTCAAATTCTATAGGTATTTCAACGGCAAAAAATTATAGCCGTTGCGTGCTCCTTCCTTAAAAGATCAGGCCATCATTCTGACTCTCTCCGACATCCGCCTAGAAAATCGCAACGCCTTAAATTGATTTTGTGACGTGTCCTTCCATGTTATTGGGCAAGGCTGTTTCTGGAATCTGACGTGGACAGATCGATTATACAAGTTTTTCCACGTGGCTTTACGAAGAAATAGCTCTACAATCAAGACATACAAGTTAATTAAGAATTATTTCAGGTTGCTATAAATATCTGTGGAAGCCGCAAGATTGGAACAAGTGTTATTAGCGGGAGTTGGCGTTACTGGGGTGGGAAATTCTTATAATTCTTCGCCATGGCAACCGCTTTCTTTGGTACCCTAATGGAGCTGCATGCTCCATATGGGAGATCTCATCTTGGTGAACAACACAGACAAGAGCTTGAACAGGTACAAATTTCTATCTTAAAATGCGGGTGTCTGATTTTATGCAAGATTTTTGGTTTCAGTCTTGTTGGGTATTGAGAATTTTGTTGGTTTCAGTCTTGGTCGCTCTTCGCTAGGGTTGATTTACTCAAATATTGGTGAATATATTTGTTTATGGAGTCTGGATGAATATATTTGTTTATAGAATTGTGGTGGATGTATAGAAATTTGATTAAGGGGTTTTTGGGTATTAAGATTATTGTTGATTTCTTTTCAGACAGGATATTACAGTAGATTGAATTTTCTATTGATTCTGGGCACCGTTGATATCAGGGTGGGTTGTGCAATTTAGTTCAGATATAATTTTGGTTACAGTCTTATTGTGTATCGACATTGTCATAGTCGCTTTTAGTTTGGGCTGTTCTATTCAAATTTGGGTGAATGTCTTGGTTTATATAATTTGGGCGAATTCAAAGAATTTTGATTTTGGGGTTGTAGGGTGTTTATATAATCCATTGTTACTTAGCTGGAGATTTCATTAGATGAAATTTTACATGGATTGTGCAATTTGGGGCAGACATAGCTGTAGATAGCATTAATTACTAGGGTGGTTTATGCAATTTGGGGCAGACATTTAAGAAATGCAGCAATAAATGGTTGTGGGTTAGTGCTGTTTGTGCTTGGAAAACATTTGTGAGGGTTTTCTTGGGTACATGGAATAACTCTGAAAGTTTGGTTTGCAATGACAATAACATGACTAGGACATCCTTCGCTTTTATGATTATATTAGACTGAAATGATGCGAAATCTTCTAATTCAGGCTTGACGGGCAGTGGGAATGTTTTGGGCATTGTTTTTGTTTGCAGATTTCAGAATATCGACTATGGGTTTTGGGGACCTGCATTTTGTAGATTTTAAAGCGTATTTGGTAGTGGTGCTGAAATTTCTGTTTAGGGTTTTTACGAACAGACAATTGTAGTATTTAGAGATTGTGCAGTAGGGTGGTTGCGCCCTTGAGGTCTGACATTGAAGAAATACAGTGAGAAAGATTTTGTATTAGGGTTATTTTTTGCCTACATAGATGTTATAAGGGTCTTCTTGGGTGTTTTTATTTTGTGATTAAAATACTTGTTATCTTTGAAGTATTAGGTATGCAATTGCAATGTCAATTGGCTTGAGCAGGGATGTTAATTGTAAATAGTCTTTGATGTATGGACAATAACTTGTACAGTGGTATTGCATAAGGTTCAATGATTTTTGAAATTCTTGGATGTTGGGAGCCATGGAGAGTTAGGGTTCATTTAGAAGCATAGGCTGACAATGTTTTGAACTCTAAGAAGCACATAATTTGTTTTACTTGTTTGGTCTTTATTAGGATCAGTCCCTGTTTTCCTAATTAATCTATAGGAGATCAGTCATTTTTTGGGGGATCATACTTGTTTTGGGATTATGGAATTTTTTTCGCTCTTTTTCTTGCCGCTGTTGTGATTGCTTACTGGTTTTAGCCTAATTGTATTGGAGATTAGTTGCTTGCAACTTTGTGGGTTCGTTGATTAGAGGTCTATATGGATTCAAATTTCTGCAGAGACCCCAACTTTCATGGGAGAGGTGCTTTATGCATTATTCAAGTTTGCACAAGATTCTGTTAGTTGGAGAAGGAGACTTTTCATTTTCTTCTACTTTAGCCACAAGGCTTGTGGATGCAAATAACATTGTTGCCACATCCCTCGATAGCAAAGGTCTGTATTTTTTTTCTTGCTCTCTTTTTGGGTGTTAAGCCTGTTTTCAGGCTTTATTTTGAGATAAATATGAACCTGTTTTCACTCTTTCCTTCTGGGTTTTATTCACAACATCATATACAAACGATTTACAATCATTTGTGATGTTTCTCTTGGTCCCATAGGCTGTTCAGTCTGGTGGATGTCATTAAAATATTTCATTACTTTTCAATCTTTTGGACTAACATATTGATAAATACTGTCAATGCAGAGAAGGTCTTAAGGCTGTACAAATCAGCGACGAGTACAATCCGCAACTTGTTAGAACGTAGAGCATGGGTGCTACATGGGGTGGATGCAACAAGGATGGATCAGCTGGAGGAGTTAAGAGGAAAATGTTTTGATAGAATTATATTTAATTTTCCTCATGCAGGCTTTTTTGGGAAGGAAGATGACCCAGATGTCCTAAACAGGCACAGGGATTTAATGAGCATGTTCTTTAGGAGTGCAAGTATGCTGTTGGCCAAGAATGGGCAAATCCATGTTACCCACAAGATGGGGGAGCCATATGATAGATGGAACCTGGAAGAAGAAGCATTGAAATGTGGTTTGTTTCTCTATCAGTGCGCTGACTTCAACATTAAAGATTATTATGGCTACAATAACAAAAGGGGAGATGGAGCCCGAATTGATGAAAGCTTTGCTCTGGGACATTGTAAGACTTACATGTTCATGCTCACATATGGTGCTTTTATTGAAAGGGAGCTTCTGTTAGCGCGGAGGGAATCTTTCTTCTCACCTCTCAAACGTAGATATGAGAATGTTGAGGAAGAAGAAGATTACAGGCCTGTGAAAAGGCAAAGGATGGAAAGCGCATATAACAACAGACTCATGCACGTGCCAGGGATACATTTTAATGTCCCACTGGACCTCCAAAGGGCCACATTTCCCAGTGATTGTGTTCTGCCAAGAGTAGTACCCAATGCAACTGAACGTGTTATGCCAAGAGTAGTAGTGCCGAGGGAACGAAGGATGTTTGGAATCCCACTTCCAAGTTGGTTTCGGTAACCTGGCAACCTCACAGACAACAGACAAAGGCAGTTCGTCGGCTGCAAAACCATTTTTTGATGACAAACGCAATTCATGAGCTACACAACTCTTTTTCTGGGGGGCTGACAAGGGCCATTCATGGCTATAAAACCCTTTTTTGGGGTTGACAGGCAATTCATGGGCGAAAAAACCTTTTTCGGGCTACAAAACATTTTTCAAGCTTGCAGCTTTTGGTCTCTATCTTTTTGTTTTTTGGTAAGAGGTTGGTGAAAACTTTCGATGAATCACCATTTTATGTGTATGCCAAGTTATAATTAGTAGCAAATTATAAATGGAAAAGTTGTATATGCTGCTAACGAAGTTAATATTTATTTAAAAATATAATGTAGTTTTTTCTTTTTTTTTCTTTTTTTCTAAATGATTGAAATAATTGTTATGTTCATTTCCACTAACATGAATTTAATGAGATAATTCTTTTTTCTATAGAAGAGATTTTAACATAGAATTTTTGATGTAGTGTCATATTTTAAATTAGTTAAATAAAAAGATATTTTAAAAATTTTTAAGTTATTTTCATGTCATTGAATAATATTTATATAGTTCGATAAAAGTAAAAGTTTTTTGCATATTTTGTGCAAGCCCTTGAGAAATAGTGACCCTCGTAACTATTTTGGATTGAAGGGTTGAGATTGGATGCATGAGATCAATGGCGGAGGATCACTTGGTCCCCACAATGCATGAGATTGCCTAAGTATGAGAACCTAGGAGAAGAGGTGGTTGAAAAGGGAAACTTTTTGAGTAATGGGCATATAAAGAGGCATTTCTTATCCCATGCTCTAAGTACATAGAAAATGAGATTAAAAGAATTTTTAATTTCTTGAATGCGAGGCAGCCCATAATTCCATAATTAGGATTTTGTGCAAATGACTAAGGGGGTTTGATTGGGTAGATTAGAAACAAGATTTGGAATTTGGAGAGAAGCAAAGGAGGAGAATTAAAAATTGATTTTAATTGTGTGGAGGAAATGGTTAATAAAAGAATTTAAATTAAATAAATATTGAGATTTACTTAATTTAATAGATTAAGGATACAAGGGTATAGTCAAATAGTTAAATTATCAAATTAATTTATCTAGGAGAGGAGGTGAGGAGAATTGAAGATAATTAATAAATTAAATAATTAATAAAGGGTTAGATGAACGAGAGGAATATATTGACCAAATGTCAATGGTCAATTTTAGGTGTCTACATAAACCAATCCAATAATTCTTGCTATAATTATTTATAAACTGAAATAATGATAGCAGAATTACGAGGAAGAATGTAATGAATGTTTGAGATGTACAACATCCCAAGAGGAATGAATTTGAAAATCTAATAATTGAACATTAAAAACACTTGGTAACTCAACATGTAGCATATTAAAAAAAGTCTTGAAATATTTATTTCTTATCGACAAGCATTTTTAAATATTCTATTTTGAACTACCTTTACATAGGCAACATACTCAAATAGCAAAAAACATTAAAATTGTTGACCATACAATCAAAATATAAATATTTGGTATGCATCAAATTGTCAATGTTCTAAAAATTTGAGGTCACTAACAAAAGTGAAATGCATGAACTTGAACAACATTTAAAGTGAAATCAAAGAAAAACATATAGTAAAATTTGTAGCCCTCACATTTGATGAGCATTCAAAATGAGGAAACAACAATATAATTCCATGTGTTGAATTTCCCGCTATTTGTCTACAACCAATGTAACCATTTGATTCATGATCACAATAACCAACTTGGATTGTTGTTTTTTCATATAATATTTTGACATCCACCACCTAGAGTCAACTATAAAATATACATGAATAAATTCACTTAAGTTTACAAAATTATATTCAATTCTAATAAAAAGTATTTTGGCATAACTGATGAGATTGTTGGCATAACTGATTTAACTGATGCAAAGATCAGATGAGTATGTTAAGGTATGTATTTGATGTAGGTATGATGATAGGATTGACCAGTTATGATGTTGTCATTGATGTCAACTTAGTGGTTGTTGGTTGACAATATTTCTGTTATGTTGTGGTATGTTTAAGAGGTTGAATCCCGCACTACGGTAAGAATTGGAGTGTGTGGTCATAAAGGAAGATTGAGTGATGTCTCTAGATGATATATCTATGACCGCATAAGTTTATCTTATGTGCATTGTGACTTATGATTGTTTGAAGGATGATAGGTAGACAGGAAGAACATGTTGAAGCCAAGAAGTGATTATTTGATGATTATGTCAAGATGGTTTGGATTCAAGTGTTGCGATTCTGGATGTTTTGTCTTGATGATATTATTGGATTGTTGTTGCAATCACATCAAAATTGATAATTGGTGGACAAAGTTATAGTGGAAAGGAGATCACTTAGTGGAAGGCACAAGATGTTCTTAGGACAATCGGTCAGATCCTTAACTGGTGATGTTGCACCGTGTTGCAATAAGTTGTTATGAGCTCGAAGGATTGTGGTGACGTGTCGGATTGATGTGGAATGATGAGTTGGCATTTTTGTGATCATGATGATCAGATTTCTTGGAGTTGTGCAAGTGCATTGGAGAGTGTGATATGGTTTCACTTTTCTTTGTCAAATCGTTTATGGGGTGGATCTAGAGGCTGACATGAAGTTGCGATTGTAATTGTTAGTTGGTATTACATTTTAGGGTTTTAGTAATGAGTGAGAATTAATTATAATGATGTATTTTGGGTCTTAGGTGACCTAATTAGTGAGAATGTATTTATATATCATTTTGATATATTGTAAGTTAGAGTGAGAGGAGAAAGATCAATGCGTGGTGCTGCTATTATTGTTGTGGTGGTTTATGGTGATTAGAGGTGTTAGTAAAGAAGTGAAGAAGTGTTTCAGAGCATACCAGTGATCAAGGATTACATCGGATCTGTCATGCATTGAGTGCAATTATCAGATCACTATTTACTTATTGATATTTGTTGTAAGATCCTAATATGGTTGAATACTCTTAATCAGGTGGATGTAATGCTCCTAACAGGGAAACTTGTTACCGTAGTAGTGAGGATTTGTGGGTGCTAACTCCCACACGTGGTTTTTCCCTCTAATAAGGGTTTCCACAAGAAAAATGTGTCAAAGTGTTTTGATTAGGTAAAATTAGGTTTTGAAAGGACCCAAAACCTTGTACAAGAACTCAATAAATATAGCAATATAAGGCTCATATACAATAGTGGAGACCACCAAAACAATAGAGGGATTAACCACCAGAAAACCCCCACCAGTGGACAATAGTCTGCAACAAGGGACCTTACAATTTAAATTTAGAGCCACCCTTGTAGGACCGAAGATTCATATCCAAAGGAGGAACGAAAGGCTTTGGTTTCTTTCCTTTCACAGTTGTCCAACCATCCTCCAATGTGTCAAAGTGTTGCATGCTTTTGATGTTTGATTTACTTTGTTACTATTTTTCTATTTGCATTGCATGCTATATCTCAAGGAAGTTTGTGGTGAAAATAGATAGAGTTCTGGTTACACTGATTCACCCCCCTTCTCAGAGTCTTCTAGTATTAACAATTGGTATCAGAGCTTGGTTCCCTTGAAGAAGCCTAACTGCTTGGGTAGGATCCTTGAGACAGATATGGAGGATTTGAGATACATAAGAGAACTTGAAGAAGATGAAGACATGATTGAAAAGCTTAAAGAGAAACTAAAGATCTTAAGGGACACGAGAAGAGATCTTGTTGACCAACTGAATGAGAGTTGAGACTACATTGAGAAACTATCTGAACAAAGTGGATATGAGGAATTTGAGGTAGCCCTTGAAGCCTTGTCTCAAGAGAATGAGAAGCTAACAAAAGACAAGAAGAATATCAAATGGGAAATGGAAGCTTTTTCCATTAAGATGGGTCAGGAAATACAAGCAAGGAAGATTGTTGAAGATGCCCTAAAAGATAAAGATCAAGCTTTGAAGGACAAGGAACATGAACTTTCTAGATCTGAATAAGAGGTTGGAACCTTGCAGAAATACCTTCATGAGACCATACATGAAATGCAAGATCTAAGAGGTGAGCTCAATAATATGATGATGAGCAATGAAGATTTGGGAAGAGAGACTGAAGGCCTATCCAAAGAGAATGAGAGATTGCAGAAAGAACTTGATGATGCAAACAAGTTATTGAATAAATTTAAGAAGAGTTCTGAGAAACTTGACGAGCAGCTAAAAAGTCAAAGAAGTAGCTAGGACACAATTGGTCTAGGCTATACTGGTCAGGCTACTTTTGAAACCAGAGAATCATTTGAATCCAAGAAGCCCAATCAAGATGACAAGTCTCCACCCAAGGTGCACAAGAAAAGTCCCGGTAAGAAATGTTATAAACTAGTCTATTTAAATTGTCATAAGGTAGGACATGTTATAAGAGAATGCAAGTTTATACCTATTACCCCTACATGTTCAATTTGTCATGAAGAGGGTCATGTTGTTAGGGTTGCATAAATAAACCTACTATGTTTAATGGTCACTATTTTAACTGCAAGAAGTATGGTCATAGAGAAAGTGAGTGCATGACTAAGATGAATAATTAGGGATCATTTGTGAACCGATAGAGTCCTTATCAAAATCAGAACCAATGGAATGTTCAATGTTCACATTGCCACAAGTATAGGCACGTGGTTGTTAACTGCAAGTTGAAGACAAACCGAGGTAATTTTGGGCCTTGGAGATCTACTAGGATGACATGTTTCTATTGTCATAAGGTTAGACACATTGCAAGATTTTGTAGATCAAGAATCAGGGAAACCAACTAGTAAACTGATTAGAGGATCAAAAAGGAAAGCAGATTGTGAATGTGGAGGAAACTAGAAAGCAGATGAGTAAAGTATGGTAAAAGAAGGATGAGATAAAAACATCAAAAGGATCTGCATCTCCATTAGGTATGGAGAATTCACCAGCAAACTAAGCCTATTTTGGCTTAGGGGGAGCAATTAAGGTCAGATAAATATTAGACACCTGAGAAGAATGTGTGGTAAGTTTTATTTGCATGCTTAGATGCATAATGATGAATTGTGATGTAATGTGAATTTTGTTTGCATTATAGGAAGTGTTACCTATTGGTAATCAATTTTGAAATATTAAGTGGTACATAGTTATGCTCAACTAGTATCAGTAAGAGGAATAAGAAAAGATGTGAAGCAATTCATCCCGCTGAAAGGTTACAAAAGAAGAAAAATAGATAAAGAAAAGAAAGATTATGAAGCAGAGCAAGAAGGCACATATGGTGCTGCAGGTGATAATGGTGAAGATATTTAAGTGGTATCTTCAACAATCGGTTAAAGCTCCTATTGGTAGATAGATAAGCAAGGAGAGAAATAGTTAAACAAGAAAAGATCACTTCATTAGTGAAGTTTCCAGTGAAGTACAAAAGAAAGATTGCTAAGACTAATATGCCCGAGTCCACCAAAAGTAAGGAAGCATATGAACTGGTGAAGGATATTGGAAAGAGGAAGGAGTAAGCACAAAGAGAAAGGGATGAGGATAAAAGTGAAAAAAAGAATGAACTGAATCAGATGAAGGCTAGTAAGAGGTGAAGAACAAAGGAAAGAAGTATAAAGATGTTAGTGTTAGATACAACTGAGACGGGAGGGGGCTGAATCAATTGTATGTCCTTAATATAAAATTTATATTTTCACATCAAAACATTAAATGCAAATTTGAAACCTCAAAAGTAACACAAATCAAAACACGAAGAATTATTGTTGATAAAACCCTGTTAAGGGAAAAACCCCGATGAGGATGAAAACCATAATATAATGCACTAATAATTAAGTATCTTAGTTACAACATCTTTCCCTGCTAGGAGAAGATATATACAACCAATAAAAAGTCCTTATTAAAGGACATACTCTTTTCTTTGAGTCAGCAACCTTGTTAGGAGTTGATAAGATGAGATTTTCTTCACTCGTAGAAACTTGCCCAATGTGAAGGTTAAATCCACCTTCTTAAGGTTAAACACACCTTCTGGAATCACTATCCAAATATAAGTATATAAATATATTGATAATAGATAATGAACTGACTAACAAAAAATCCTTTGCTAAAATAGTTTCAATGAAGTACAGTAATCACAATTCCTTCTCTACATTTAGTAGTCCTCACATCCACACTATTTCATCCTCACCTTCTAGATAACACAGCCTTCACATCACTTGTTTCTCTCCTTTATACAAGATACAAATGATTTATTAAGTCGGCACCAATTTGGACTTTCCTAATAAAAATGATTACATAAACTCTTGTCCAGATACATATGGGATTTGGGACAAGCAAATAACAAACATCAATCAAACATCAGTCTACCACATACTCCATAATCCAGAGATTATCTTCGCATAAGGTAGAACACACCACATCACCACCAAATAAGACCTCGCAAGGTTACACGCCATAGGTGATGTCACCAAGAGTGCGACGATCAAGAAATAAGAGAACTTATTCCTCAATGAGTCTTCTATCATATCCTGAACGCACACAACATGAATCCATCTCGCATCCAAGTAAACATAGAAATTCAGAGACTTACTCTGCCACAAACCTCTATTTTTGTTCATACGACTAGTCTTTACTAAAACTATGTAACTTATTTCTCTGATTACGTTATTGCATACGATCTTATATATAAGATCTAAACTCCTTCTAAAACATACATCTAAGCTTGCAGAGTCAGACATGCCATACATAATCTGCACTACCATGATGATTCTTCCTGTTCCTGTCTTAGTCATTTTATTGCAACACTAGATACAAAAATTTTTCTAAAACATATGTTGACATCAATGACAACACATGTCAAGAAATAATTCCAACAATCTCCCCCTTTGGCATTGATGGAAATATATGAGAAAAACCATCAACCCAACAATTATCTCAATATCCTCTACACAACTCCCCCTGAATGCACAACTCCCCCTAAACCAGTAAGGGTTTTTCTTGTATTTCTTCCCCTTTGACATCAGTGAAAAAGGGTTACTTTTTATTATAAATATCCCAGTGCTGAAAGGTGCAAATTTTTCAAGTCTTCATGCCTACAAACAGGTGCCAAATCACCTAGATAAGTGTTGTTATGTCCTGCAATCACTCCCCTTGAGGAGTGCATCCAAGCATCAAGTCTAATGAAGAATACAAATTTGATAGCTACTGGACTGATGCATTCTTACATCATCTAGTTCTCACAAGGAGGGGTTTTCACCCCAAGCATACCTTTGAGATACTCAAGGGTATCTTTTGGAAAAGGTTTAGTGAATAAATCTACTAATTTCTCCTTTGTACTAACATACTCAACTTTGACTTCATTTTTTGCAATTTTCCCTCTTAGATAATGATACTTGATTGAAATATGTTTGGTTTTTGAGTGCATAACATGATTTTTTGACATATTGATTGTGCTTGTATTGTCACAATGAATCACAACTGGCTCTTCAAAACTTATTTCAATATCCTTGAGCATCTGTTTCATCCAAAAAAATTGTGAACATTTTAAAGAAGCAACCCCATACTTTTATTCAATAGTAGATTGAGCAACACAATCCCACTTCTTGCTTTACCAAGAGACTGGAATCTTTCCAAGGAAGAATACACCACCATTGGTGCTCTTACTATCATCAATACATCTTGCCCAATCCGCATCAACATATGCATGTAGGGAAAAGTCATCTGACTTAGCATACCACAACCCAAATTATAATGTACCTTTCAAATACCTAAATATCCTTTTTACTACAATATAGTGAGTCTCTTTTGGATCTCCTTGAAACCTCACAATTATTCCAACTGTATTTACAATATTTGGTCTGGTATGGTTTAAATACTGTAATCCTCCCATCATGGATCTGTATTTTATTTGATAGACATTTTGAGTTTCATCATTTATTGTAAGCTTGCACCCAATAATCATAGGTGTTCCAACAAGTTTACAATCTTCCATGCCAAAATTTTCAGTAACTCCTTGAGATACTTGGTTTGAGAAATAAAAATGCCATGTTTACTTTGTGTAATTTGCAAACCAAGAAAGAATTTCATTTCACCAATCATAGACATTTCAAATTCATCTTTCATTTCTTCAAAAAATTTATTGTCGATTTCATCATTTCCCCAAAGATAATATCATCCCAAAATATTTATATGATCAAAATTCCATCCTTGCTAATTCTTAAATATAAATTACTATCTGCACTACCTTTCCTGAAACCAAGATGTAATAAATACCTGTCAAGTTGAGCATACCAAGCTCTAGGAGCTTTCTTCAGTCCATACAAAGCCTTTTTCAACTTGCAAACCATGTCTTTGTCATTTGTTAAGGGAAAACCATCGGGCTTCTTAATGTAGACTTCTTCTTTTATATCGCCATTCAAGAATGCATATTTCACATCCATTTGATACACTTTGAAGTCCTTGTAGATAGGAAAGGCAAGAAATAGTCTTACTGCTTCCAACCTAGCCACAGGTGAAAAAGTCTCTTCAAAGTCTATTCCTTCTTGCAATGAGTAGCCTTTATAGAATAATCTTGCTTTGTTCCTCATAATTATGCCTTCTTCATTTATTTTAATTCTAAATGCTCATTTATTTCCAATAACCTTCTTTCCTTTAGGTCTAGGATCCAATTTCCAAGTTTTTTTCTTTATTATTTGATCCAGTTCTTCTTTCATTGCATTAACCCATGATTCATCTTTACAAGCCTCATTAGTAGATTTAGGTTCCACTTGAGAAATTAGATATAATTCCTCTCTAGCCTTAGACCTAGTTAACATACCTTTATTCCTATCACCAATAATCTAATTTATAGGATGATTTCTTGGTACATACCTTGGAGTTTTATGAGAATTTAATTGTTCACTCAAACATATCTACCCATCATTATCAAAATCAACTAAATTTTTTTCTTCAATAGTCTTTTCTGAGTTTTATTCATAGATTCTTTCTTGCACTTGAAACTTCATGCTCTCAACTATCTTTCTCAATCTCAAGTTAAAACACCCATAAGCTTTACTTTTGGTAGAGTAACC
The DNA here is from genome assembly GCA_027943335.1 of Chamaecyparis obtusa. Classification (NCBI taxonomy): domain Eukaryota; kingdom Viridiplantae; phylum Streptophyta; class Pinopsida; order Cupressales; family Cupressaceae; genus Chamaecyparis; species Chamaecyparis obtusa. The sequence continues at coordinate 204,604 of BSBK01006101.1, forward strand.
AAGAAATATACCTTCATTGCTTCTTGAATCAAACTTACCTACCTCATCATATCTTTTTGATGCAGGAGCATCTTGGGTCCTTGGCAATCCCGTGTCACCAAAAAAAAAGTTTGTGTTTTCCTATGTTGCTCGGTTCCTACTTTGCCCAAGTCGGCTCAGTAGTTGCTCGGTTTCCTTTGTTAACCGAGTTGGTTGGTTAATTCTCTGGTGCTCAGTTATCTTTCCTGGCGCTCGGTTATACTTGCTTACCAAGTTATTAATTTTAGTTTTATGTTGAGGTCAACTTGTGCAGTTAATTATGGTTGCGGATTTAATTTTGGAATCTATCATTGGGAAGCGTGTGAACCTAGATCTGGTCATTGCTTCTGTTGATGGTGGATCTAAAGTCTGAATTGTTTGATAGCCTCTTGTATATATTGTAATCTTTGGTTGTAGTTTTAGGAGATAAGTTTGGATAGAAGATAGAAGTTAGAAGATTGAAGATAGTTTTAGATCCTCACATGTTGGAGGACTTCTGTACTTGAATTACAATATCTAGCCCTAACCGAGAAGGCCTTACAACCCGACATGTATGAATCAATTTGAAGTAATATAAGAAGTTGATCTACATTCTCTCTCTCATTTTGTGTGTTATTTCTTCTGCATGTGATCTTTGCAAGTTGGATCTGGTTAGGGTGTGTTGTTGGCCCCTCTCTGCATCCTCCTTTGCATCAGGTGGTATCAGAGCTGAGGTGAGATCTAGATCTAGATTTGTGAATCTAGGTTTGAGGGTTCCTTCTTGTCAAACCCTAGTTGATTTTTTGTGGGGTAGCAGATTGCGATCTAGCCTGCAATTGTAGAGGGTTTCAAGATGATTCATGGGAGGCGAGATGCGGATCCAGGATTGGCAGACATGTTGAGACAACTTGCTGCTAGATTAGAAGCTGTTGAGACAACCCAACAAAGAGGAAGACATCTTGAAGATGTTAGTGATGATGAAATCGAGGAAGAACAAGGTGATGTAGAACTTGCACTGGTGATGGATCAAGGTGAGGAAAGATTGTTGATGGATTTGACAAATCTGAAGTCTACACCACATTTCAGTCCTCCTGAGTATAGTGGAAAATTGGATTCAGACTGATTGGTGGATTGGATCACCAAGATGGAAAAGTACTTTGAATATGAAAATGTCCTTGAGGAAAAGAAGGTGAAAATTGCAAGCACAAAGTTGAAAAGTCATGCATCCTTGTGGTGGGAACATCTACAATTGGACAGAAAGAGGAAAGGAAAAAGCAAAATTAAGGTATGGAATAAGATGGTAAATAAGTTGAAAGGAAAGTTTTTACCTTGTGATTATCAGATTAACCTAGTTAGGCGAATGCAAAGTTTGAGGTAGAAAGATAGTTCGGTAAAATATTATGCTAAGAAATTCTATAAATTAGATATTAGATCTAGACATGATCAAGATGATGTGGAAATAATTGCTATGTACTTGAATGGATTGAGAGTTTCCATCCAAGAAGAAATTAGTTTGGTTAAATTGGAGAACATTAAAGCAACCTATCAATTTGCCTTGAAAGCTGAGGAGAAATTGAACAAAAGACATGAGCAAAGACAAAGAGGTATAGGTGGTAGATTCCCTAGAGGAAGAGGTAGATCTTATGGTGAAAACAATAGATCTGAACCATAAAAGACAAATCTGGATAAATGCAAGACCGAGTGGAAAGGTGAAAGTTCATCTAGGGGACGCAGCAATAACTACTGAGGTGGTTATAAGAGAGGTGGTTTCCGAGGAACTTGGTACAATTGTGGAGAAGAAGGACATAGATCATTTGAATGTACACATGCAAGTAAGAAGGTCGGTACTAGTAGAAATGCTTTGGTGCAAGAAGAGTCACCGAATGAACCTGAGAAGGAAAAGAACTTGATAGTAAGGAGAGCACTTTGGAGTGAAAGTAATAAGGAAGATCCGGTATGGAAAAGTTTGTTCAAGACCAGATGTAGAGTTTATGATGAAGTATGGAAGGTAATCATTGATAGTGGAAGCTCCGATAACTTGGCATCTGAGGAAATGGTAAAAAATTTGTAGTTGAAAAGGTTGGAACACCCGAAGCCCTATCAAATTTCACGGATCAAAGATGAGCATACACTCTTGGTAAGTGAACAATGTTATGTGAATTTGAAAATTGGAAAGTACTATGATAAGGTGTTATATGATATCATGCCTATGGATTGTTGTCATATTTTGTTGGGTAGACCTTGGCAATATGATAGACATGCTATATATGATGAGAGATTGCATAAATATACTATTTGGGCTGATGGGAGAAGAAAAATCTTGTTACCTTTGATTGAAGAACCTATTAGTAGTGTTTGTACATTTGTGAAAGTTTTCTTGATGGAAGGAAGAAAGTTTGTTAAGGATTTGAAGAAGAATGATGTATGCTTTGCTATGATTCCTAACAAATAGAGTAAGAAAATAGAGGATAACATACCTAAAGAGATTGATGAGTTAATCACCGAGTATAGAGAGATAATTTTTGATAATGTACCTAATGGTTTTCCACCGAAGAGAAGCATTGATCATTGTATGGATCTTATCCCTGAAGCTAGTTTATCGAATAAGGCACCACATCGGTTGACACCTACCAAGAATCAGGAATTGAATTGACAGATTCAAGAATTATTGCAGAAATGTTTGATCTAAGAAAGTTTGAGGTCCTTGTGCAGTACCAGGTGTATTGACACCTAAGAAGAATGGAGAATGGTGAATGTGTATTGATTCTAGATAAATCAACAAGATAACAGTGAAATATAGGTTTCCTATACCAAGAATGGATGATATAATGGACAGTTTGACTGGAGCAAAGTATTTTACCAAAATTAATTTAAAAAGTGGATATCATGAGATCAGAATCAGAGAAGGTGATGAGTGGAAGACTTCTTTTAAGACAAAAGAAGGTTTGTATGAGTGCTTGGTTATGACTTTTGGTTTAACTAATGCACCGAGTAATTTTATGAGATTGATGAATGATGTTTTGAAGAAATTCTTAGGTAAATTTGTGATTGTATACTTAGATGATATTCTTATTCAGTAAGACCAGAGAAGGACATTTATTGCATGTTAAACAAGTATTGTAGAGGTTGAAAGAAGAAAAGTTGCTGATAAATCTGAAAAAAGTGTTCTTTTATGAAAGAGGAGATTTTGTATTTGGGATTTGTGATTTCAGATGATGGTTTGAAAATGGATCCTGAAAAGGTTGAAGCTCTTTTAAATTGGCCTACACCCGAGAATGCTAGTGAGGTAAGATCATTTCACGGTTTGGCAAGTTTTTACTGAAAGTTCATCAGGAATTTTAGTTCAATTTGTAATGCTATGCCTGAGACTATGAGAGGAGGTAAAATAGAATTCAAGTGGACACATGGAGTTGATAAAATTTTTGAGACACTGAACCAGAAAGTTGTTGAATTGCCTGATTTCAATAAGGTATTTCAAGTGGATTGTGATGCAAGTGGTAGTGCAATATGAGATGTGTTGAGTCAAGAAGGTAAACCTGTTTCTTTCTTTAGTGAAAATTTGAATGATGCAAAAAGGAAATATTTTGTGTATGATCAAGAATTCTATGCTATTGTCCAAGCCCTGAAAAAATGGAGACATTATTTGATACCGAGTGAATTTGTGTTGTATACCGATCATAAAGCTTTACAATATTTGGGTAGTCAGAATAAATTGAATCAGAGACATATGAAATGGGTTGAGTATTTGCAAAGTTATACATTTGTGATAAAACATAAGAGTGGAGTCACTAACCGAGTTGCTGATGCATTGAGTAGAAGAAGATCTTTGATGAGCGAGATGAAAATTAAAGTTCTTGGTTTTGATGACATGAGAGATTTTTATGAATTTGATCCTAATTTTTTTGAGCCATGGAGAAAGTGCAGAGCACCTATTCAAGATCAACTGAGTACTAAATGGGAAGACTATTTCATTCAAGGAGGTATGTTATTTAAAGGTATTCAATTGTGTATACTGAGATGATCAATGAGAACTAATTTGATAATGGAGAAATATAGTAGTGGTTTGGCTGGACACTTTGGTGTTGACAAGACATTGAATTTTCTTAAGGAGAAATACTTTTGGCCACAGTTGTATAAAGATGTTCAAAAATTTGTGAAAAGTTGTGGAGTTTGTCAAGTTGCAAAAGGAGTAAGTCAGAATATTGGATTGTATACACCAATTTCTATTCTTGCAAAACCTTGGATTGATATCAGTATGGATTTTGTTCTTGGCTTACTGAAGACAGTAAGAGGTAATGATTCTATATTTGTTGTTGTAGATAGATTTTTTAAAATGGCACATTTTATACCCTGTAGAAAAACATCAGATGCAGTACATATATCAGATCTTTTCTTTAAGGAAATTGGTAGATTGCATGGATTATCAAGGAGTATCATCTCTAACCGAGACAATAAATTTGTTGGATACTTTTGGAAGACCCTTTGGAGAAAGTTTGGCACCGAGTTGAAATATAGTTCTACATTTCACCCACAAACTGATGGACGATCAAAAGTTGTGAATAGAAGCTTGGGTAATCTTTTGAGATGTTTAGTTGGAGACACATTGAGTAATTGGGATTCTGTGTTGGCACAAGCAAAGTTTGCATACAATAATGTATTGAATAGGAGTACTGAAAAAACACCTTTTAAGATTGTAATGGCATACAACTGAGAGGTATATCAGATTTGAGGGATATTGCTGATGAAGGAAAGAGAAGTGTTAAAGGAGTAAAGTTTGATGAGTTCATGAAGACATTGCATGAAGATGTGAAACATAAGTTGGAGAAAAGTAATCAGAAATACAAAGACAAAGATGATAGATCTAGAAGACATAAGACTTTTTTAGTCGGTGATGAAGTAATGGTTCATTTGAAGAAAGGTAAATTTCTTGTTGGAACATATGGGAAGCTGAAAATGAAGAAGTTTGGTCCTTGCAAAATTTTGAGGAAATTTGATAGTGGAAATGCTTATGAGATTAAGTTACCTGATGACATGGATATATCACCTATATTAAACATTTTTGATTTGTATGAGTACCATGAATTTGATGAAGAAATGACAGTACCGAATGATTATTCTAAGAAATAGATAAAAGAAGTTGAGCAGATTTTGGAACAAAGAGTTGGCAGAAGTACAAGAGGAAAATAGTTTATGGAATATCTGGTAAAATGGAAGAATAGACTGTTTGAAGACAATTCATGGATTTCACAATCTGAGTTGGATTCAATTTGGGTTGTACTTGCGGCATGATTCATAGAATCATTTCAAATAACCCCAGGTGTCTGATGCAGGAGCATCTCAGGTCCTTGGCAATCCTGTGTCACCAAAAAACAAGTTTGTGTTTTCTTGTGTTGCTCGGTTCCTACTTTTCTTGAGTTGGCTTGGTAGTTGCTTAGTTTCCTTTTTTAACCAAGTTGGTCGGTTAATTCCCTGGTGCTCGGTTATCTTTCTTGGTGCTCGGTTATTCTTGCTTACCAAGTTGTTTGTTTTAGTTTTCTGTTGAGGCCGACTTGTGTAGTTAATTATGGTCACAGATTTAATGTTGTAATCTATCATTGGAAAGCATCTAGACCTAGATCTAGTCATTCCTTCTATTGATGGTGGATCTAAAGGCTGACTTGTTCGGTAGCCTCTTGTATATATTGTCATCTTTGGTTGTAGTTTTAGGAGATAATTTTAGATAGAAGATAGAGGTGAGAAGATTAAAGATAGTTTCAAATCCTCGCATGTTGGAGGACTTCTATACTTGAATTATAATATCTAGCCCAAACCGGGAAGGCCTTACAACCCGACATGTATGAATCAATTTGAAGTAATATAAGAAGTTGATCTGCATTTTCTCTCTCATTTTGTGTGTTATTGCTTCCGCGTGTGATCTCTGCAAGGTGGATCTGGTTAGGGTGTGCCTTTGGCCCCTCTCTACATCTTCCCTTGCATCACTTTTGATAAAACATTTGCTACCAAAGATTCTGAAATATGTCACAATAGGAGTATAACCAAACCAATGTTCATAAGGTATTTTAGTATTACCTTACCTGATCTAAACCATATTCAATGTGTATACTATAGTATTGACTACTTCTCTCCAATGCACATGCAATACATTTACTTCAATCATCATTGTTCTAGCAACATCTGGTATAGTTCTGTTCCTTCTTTCTACAATCCCATTCTATTGTGGAGTCATAGGAGAAAAAGTTTTCTTGTATATCCCATGTTGTTCATAGTATGAATTAAATGCAGGAGATGTAAAATCTCTTTCTTTGTCTGACCTCAAACATTTTATCTTCAAACTTGATTCATTTTCTACTTTTACCTTGAAGATTTTGAACTTGTCAAATGCTTCTGATTTTTCTTTAATAAAAAAAACCCACATCATTATAGAATGATCATCAACAAATAGTATGAAGTACTTTTCACCATAAGAAGATCTAGCCCTTGTAGGACCACACAGATCTGTATGTACCAGATCTAGCTTCCCTTTGGCAGCAAATAACTTTCCCTGAAAACTCCCCTTTGTTTGCTTTCTCATTACACATTCTTTGCACATAGTGTTAGAGAGCTTCACAATTTTTGGTAAATCCCTAATTGCGTTGATGTTACTTCCTTCACAATGTTATCAAAATTCACATGAAAACATATGCTATGCCATAGCCAACTTTCACCAACCTAAGTAACAAAACATCTTGCTTCTACGGTATTCAATTGAAATACATTACCTCTTGTGTTTGTTCCAGATGCAATCAAGTTTTCCTTTTGTCCTCTGATAGTGTATGATCCATTTCTAAACTGCAGTTGATAACCTTTATCCATAAGCTATCCAATGCTCAACAAGTTATGCTTAAGCCCATCAAAAAGCAACACATCATCAGTTTTAGTCTTTCCATCTAGAGAAATAGATCCTACTCTAGCAATCAGTTTAGGAGTACTATTACCAAATCTGACAATTCTGCTATCATGCATTTTTAACTGAACAAACTTATCTTTATCACCAGTCATGTGATGTGAGAATCCACTATCAATGATCCATTCAGATTTTCTTTCAACATGTGACACTAAGGATTTTTTTCATGAATAGGTTCATCATCCTTTATAGCTACAAATGCAATCTCATCGATTGTTGGATCATCATCGAAAACACCTTCACTAGCATAATAGCATTCCTCATCATAGAAATCTAGCCTAATGAACTTAGGTTTGTATTTAGAGACCCTTGTAGGAAATATAGATGCAAAGTGACCAACTTTATTGCAAGAAAAATATTTCAAAGGTAATTCTCCTTCAAATTTACCCTTACCTCTTTTCTCATTTCTCGCTATCGGAGAAACAAGTTCTTTCATCTTCTTATCTTCCTCCTCTATTTCCTTTAGTTCATATTCATAATCTCTAAGCTCAGGATATTTGTTGACTCTACTAGTGCTCGCAAGGCTTGATGAACTCTTTTTATCATTATGAATAGTTGCCTTGAACGCCCTTTTTTTTTTAATCTTAGATACTGAATCTTGTAATTCTGCAGCCTCAAAGGTAGTTGACTTAGCTATCAAAATATCTCTATTGAATCCTTAAGTCAATGGAATGATCTCCTCAACTGCCTGTACTTTAGTCTTGTAAGCAGGTGTCAAAGATCTCATAATCTTTGTGGTGACCTCTTCTTCAGTATAAGTACCTCCTGAATTTATGATCCCTGTAACAACTTCTGAGACTCTCTGAACATAAGCTCTCACATTTTCATCTTCTCACATTTTTATATTTTCCATCTTTGTCTTCCAGTTTTGTAACTTTGCCCTCTTGGTGTATACTTGTCTCCTTCATAAAGTGCTTCCAGTCTTTCCCAAATTTCATGAGCTAAATCTAGGTCCTTGACTTCTATAAATTCTTCTTTAGATAGTGCACTTATCAAGTCTTCCCTTGCAACCATATTACAAGAAAATATCTTCTTTTCATCATCAATAACATTAGGAAATCCACTTTTTGCAACAATATTTTCTGTATTCTTTGTAATCATCCAATAATCAATTCCTAGACATAACAAATGTGTCCTCATCTTGTTCTTCCAACTGTCAAAATTTTGAGCATTAAATTTAGGACTGTCCTTGTAGTAGGCCATCTTTAGATAACCTCAAGCAATCAAGCTATCTCTCTGAGGACCAATAGATTTGATACCAATTGTTAGATAAAATTGAGAAGGGGGGGGGGGGGGGGGGGGTGAATCAGTTGTATGTACTTAATATAAAATTTATCTTTTCACATCAAACATTTAAATCCACCTTCTGAAGGTTAAACCCACCTTTTGGAACCACTGTCCAAATATAAGTATATAAACATAGTGATAACAGATAATGAGCTGACTAACAAAAACTCCTTTGCTAAAATAGTTCCAATGAAGTACAATAATCACAATGCCTACTCTACATCTAGAAGTCCTCACATCCACACTATTTCATCCTCACCTTCTCGACAAAAAACCCTTCGCATCACTTATTTCACTCCTTTATACAAGATACAAATGATTTATTAGGTTGGCACGAAATTGGACTTTCCTAATAAAAATGATTAGATAAAATCTTGTCCATATACACATGGGATCTTGGACAAGAAAACAGCAAATATCAGTCGAACATCATACTCCATAATCCACATATTATCTTCACACAAGGTAGAACACACCACATCCCATAGGTCAACACCGATTAAGACCTCACAAGGTCACACACAATAGATGACATCACCAAGAGTGTGAAAAACAAGGAATTAGGGAGATTATTCCTCAATGAGTCTTCTATCATATCCTAAACATGCACAACATGAATACATCTTGCATCCAAGTAAACGTAAAAATTCAGAGAATAACTCTATTATAAACCTCTATTTTTGTTCCCGCAACCAGTCAGTACTAAAACTCTTGTAACTTACTCCTTTGATTGCATTATTGCATGCAATCTTAGATATAAGATCTAAACTCCTTTTGAAACATACATCCAAGCTTGCAGAGTCAGACATGTCGTACACAATCTGTACCACTATGATGATTCTACTTGTTCTTGTCTTAGACATTTCACTGCAACATCATATACAAACAATCTTCTGAAACATATGTTGACATCAATGACAACACATGTCTAGAAAAAATTCCAACAGGTAGTTCCCCTACTGAGAAGACTTTGACACCTGTTATGAGTAAGTTTGTTTTCGTTGACAATATTTTTAGGTAAGGTTAGTAAATGGAGTATTTTGGTTGGAGTTAACAAATATTTTGACTAGCTTAGTAAGGATGAGAAAAGAAAATTAAAGATGTTTTTTTGGGCATGGATAAGTAAAGTCTTACTCGAGTTGCAAGGTAAAATCCTTATCTCTCTATTTTAGCAAGACCAGATCAGTGTTCAAGACCTACAAGAGGTTGATAAGATTATTAACCAGTGAGACTCAATCAATACATGATGTGATAAAAGCTATGTTGAAGATTATTTTTGGGACATGAGGAACCAATGAAAGAAGAAGTGCATGATATTGAAGAGTAACTAGTGCATGAGAAGCCATAAATTACACATACTAAGGAATGATGGAAAAATGGAAATGTTAAGATCATAATTGGTGACATTTATGTTCCTTATGATCCAAAGGAATCATTGCAAGTACACATAGATGTTTCAACTAGAGGCTCGATGAGAAAAAAGTGAATAGGTTCATACTGATGTTGTACAAATTGAAAGTGCAGGAAATAATAGTACAAATTCTAAAGGTATCAATGATAATGATATACTCGTCATACAAGGGAAAACTATTGTCTATGCTCTGAGAGCAAGAGAGATGATAGAGATTTCTATTGTTTTGAAATGTAAGGCTAAGAATACAGTTAAAGAAGTTCAAGTCAACAAGAGATGTATTTTCAGATCTAATACCAGAAATTAATTGTGATGAGCATGCCACAATTATTGCTAAATTCAAAAATTGTTGATTGTTGCAGGACAACAAATGAAAAGTCTAGAGTATGCAGAAATGTGTTGATTTAAAGATACATGAGCATCAAAGGAAAAATAATTTACTCTAATCCATTGCATTGGAAAGAGTCAGTTTATTAGTGAGTTTGAACCAAGTCAGAGAGCCTTACAGGGAGGTCAAGTTTGTCAAGAATGTTGAGAAGAAGAAAGATAAGACAAAAGAAGAAATCAAGTATATGTTGAGGTAGACTTAGTTCTATTGGTTATGTGTGAATTTGATACATTAGAGGAGTAAGCATGTTTTATGAAAGGAAAAATTATTTTTACTGAAAAACCTTTTGAAGAACTGGAAGGTTGATCTTGAAGCATTGTAGACAAGTTTTGCTGAGTGAAAGTTTTTGTAAAGTTTTAAGTAGTAGCTCCTACATATTTGAATTGGTAGTAAGTGATTAGCTAAGGGAGAGTAGTCAAAAATTGATGGAGATGGTTACAATAGATGTAGACTAAGACATGTTGCACCTTTGGAATTTTTGTAGAAGGGGAGAGATGTACTGAGAAGTGGTGAGAAAACATAAATAATCAAAGGATGAGAAGTTTCAGTAAAGGGATAAGAGTCATAGAAGAATTAGTAAAGCATCTAAAGGAGAGAAGTATCAGTAAAGCGAAGGTTCAAAGATGAACTAGTAAATATGATAAAGAGATCAGGAACTGATGAGAGAAGCCATTTATTTTCTTGGTATTGTTGGTGTTGCCATCAATGGAAAAGGGGGAGATTGTTGGCATAAGTGATGAGATTGTTGGCATAATTTATTTAACTTATGCAAAGTTCAGATGAGTATGTTATGTTATGTATTTGATGCAGGTATGATGATAGGATTGATCAGTTATGATGTTTTCATTGATGTCAACTTAGTGATTTTTGGTTGGCAGTGTTTTTGTTATGCTGTGGTATGTTCAAGATGTTGAATCCCACACTATGGTAAGAGTTGGAGTGTGCGATCATAAAGGAAGATGGAGTGATGTCTCTAGATGGTATATCTATGACCACATAAGTTTATCTTATGTGTGTTGTGACTTATGATTGTTTTAAGGATGAAATGTAGACATGAAGAACATGATGAAGCCAAGGAGTGATGATTTGATGATTGTGTCAAGATGGTTTAGATTCAAGTGTTGCGATTCAAGCTGTGTTATCTTCATGATATTAATTGATTTTTGTTGTAGTCACATCAATATTGGTGATCGATGGACAAAGTTACAGTGGAAAGGAGATCACTCAATGGAAGGCACAAGATGGTGGTAGGGAAACTGGTTAGATCCTTAACCGATGATGTTGCACCATGTTGTGATAAGTTATTATGAGTTCAAAGGATCATGGTGATGTGTTAGATCAACGTGGAATGATGAGTTGGAATTATCATGATTGTCATGATTAGATTTATTGGAGTTGTGCAAGTGCATTGGAGAGTGTGATATGGTTTGACTTTTCTTTGTCAAATCATTTATGCTATTGATCTAGAGGCTGACATGAAGTTACGATTGTAATTGTTAGTTGGTATTGCATTTTAGGATTTCAAGAATGAGTAGGAATTGATTGGAATGATTTATTTTGGGTCTTAGCCGACCTAATTAGTGAGCTTGTATTTATATATCATCTGTGATATATTGTAAGTTAGTGTGAGAGGATAAATATCAATGTGTGTTGCTGATATTATTGTTATAGTGGTTTATGGTGATCAGAGGTTTTAGAAAAGAAGTGAAGAAGTGTTTTAGAGAAGACCATTTATCAAGGATTAGACTGGATCTGTCATACATTGAGTATAATTATTAGACCACTATTTACTTGTTGATTCTTCCAGGTTGACAAGAGAAATCCCTTAACCGGGTCACTCCTAATAGGGTGAGTAGGATCCTAATAGGTTGAAGACTAAATCATCTAAATCATCTAACAAGGTGACTTCTTAACTAGATTTCTAAATCCTCTTGCGAGGTAGATCCTAATAGGTCTTTTTTGTAAGCTCCTAATAGGGATGAACACTCTTAATCAGGTGAACCCTTAACCGGGTGGATGTAATGCTCCTAACATGGGATCTTATTGCTGCAGTAATGAGGATTTGTGGGTGCTAATTCCTACACATGGTTTTTCCCTCTAACAAGGGTTTCCATGAGAAAAATATCTATGTCAAAGTGTTGCATTCTTTTGATGTTTGATTTACGTTGTTACTATTTTGCTATTTGCATTGCATGCTATATCTCAAGGAAGTTGGTGGTGGAAATTGTTAGATTTTTGGTTGTGCTAGTTCACCCCCCCCTCTCAGTGTCTTCTAGCATTAACTAAACATTAGATCATAAGAGGAATTATCTATGCCATTTCATTTTAAATGCCATAGAAGACTAGAAAAACAAGGACATACACTTGCATGCTTGGAAAGTTCAATATCCATGCACATGTTATCTTCTTTCTAAAAATTTCATAAGTACACTTGGCACCAAAGGGAAGCTTTGTGTTTGGTATTTCTTGTTTCAAGATAAATCATTATGCTATTACAATAGAGTAAGATTGGCTAGAACTTTGATGAAAAATAAAAGGTTTCAAGTTAAAGAAAAGGATGAGTAACTCTAAAATATATCCAAGGTTTTAGATTCAATAAAGATTTAAATAAATATGGCAAAGAAAAGGTCTTAGTTTTGATTAAGAGGCAAATACCACCTATCTTGTTTCTTGCTATTCTTGAATTTTTCAAAGGAGTGCGAGCTGGTTCTTATTTTTATTCATTTTTCAAAGGTATTTGTAATAGAAAGTCATTAAATATAGTTTATCAAGCTTGAATACCAATTAGGAAGCATTTAATGAATAATTTCACACATAAGTATACGAATTTCAAAAGATGATTGGAGGGAAATGAAAGGGCATATTTGGGTGCCCTTTTTTGATGTCTCATAAGAGTTATAATTTAATGAAGCCTTCAATGGTGATAAGAGACAAAAATCAATAACAAAAGGGATGGAAAAATAACTTGCATCTTGTTCTAGATAATTAAATAAGAAATAATGTAGGCAATTGACCCACCAAAAGGAGAAGTATAGAAAGAATATGTTTGTAGATGTGTTGGTGGTTTTCAAGGAAGCCATGAGAAACTTGTAGAAAAAGTTCAAAAATTTGATTTTGAAATATAATTAAAGCCATGAGCACGAATGCTTGAAGATTTGAAGGCATGAAGTGTGTGGAAACATCATCAAAGTTCTAATTTTTGTTTCTTGTTGAAATCCCCCATGCATGCAATTTTTTTTGAGGTATTTTGTTTCATGGATGTATAAATAAAAGATTCAATAGAGATAAGTTTGTTATTATTTTCATAGAATGGATTGGATGACATGTTAAAGGCTGCAAGATTGGGTAGTTTTGTTAGAGTATTGTATTGTGTCACATATTTTTTGATAATACAAAATATTGATATATTCTTTTGTGGAGTTTTTCTCTCCAAAGGTTTCACCTTTTTATGTGTTGAGTTTTCATTTCCTTTTTTTTTAATTGTTAAAAGATTATTTAATCTCCAACCTCCCATTCCTTTTCAACATGGAACTTGAGTAGTTCTGGGCTAGCTTACATATATCTTCAAAGGTCAAATATGTTATGTCACCTCCTCCCATCATATTTAATGCATCAATAAAATCATCATTGACTCCTCTCAAGAAAATAAGCTTGAGGGACTCAGGGGAAAGTCTATTTTGTGGAGATTTGTTCACAGTAAATTAAAATATTTCCATATAATCCTCCAATGACTTATCTTCCTTCTGATCCATCTTGAAGATACCTTCCTTCCTTGTGTCTCCTCCTTTTCTATTATCTTGATACTCTTGTAAGAGTTTTTCTTTCATTGCTTCCTAGCTATTGATAGATTTTATGCCAAGGCCCATGAACCATCTTAAAGTAGCATCCTTCAAAGTGGATAGAAAGAGCGTTTTCCTATGTACATCTTTTTTTATAATCATAGCTTCAACATAGCACATCAAATTCAATTAGAAAAGTAGAAAGATCCTTTATCACTAAGCAGTAGAAATTAGGCAAAAAGAAAACGGAGGTATGTTCTTCATAGCAACATCTCACTCTTGGTTTGATATGAGAAACTCAAAACTAACAAGGTCAGTGGGATTCTCAACTTCTTCATCAACCATGTTTTCTGTGTGACGAGGTCCTTGAAAAGGCTCTTCTTCTTTAGGATCATTGAAAGGGTCATCCCAGTCTGCCACCATGTTTCCTCTTTCTATCTCCCTTATTAAATTAGATGGCTCTTCTTGGTTAATTCTCATAGCTAATATATCTTGTGTTGAAGAAAAGGGAAGAAACCTCCTAAGTGCATCTCTCCTTCACAACATGCCATTTGTATTGGAGCATGTAACTGTCTCCCTACACTTGTTAGTAGAGTGTTTTTAATTGAAAGTTATACTAACTAAAGTCTAAATGCTGAAAGATAACAATTAAACTAAGGAAACAAAGAACAAGAAATCAAACTATATTAGAAATCCTAGACATTGACACCATCCACGAAAACAATGCCTAAAATGATTGGTTTCTATAAAGGATGATTAGTAAGTATAGATAACTTAAGACACTATCCTAATGAAGAAACTAATCTTCTATTAAGTAACCACTCATCCTAATAAAATCTCATCTAATTATCGACCAAGAATGTATTTTCTTGGATGGCACCTACACTGTATGTGCAACAAAGACAATCTAGTATCTACCAAAATACATACCTGTTCAAAATAAAAAGCAAGTACATCAAAAGCATTCTACACTAGTTCTAATTTACACAACTTTGGCTATGGGTGAGACAATGTGGTTGTGTGTAACAAAATTAGTTTATGTAGTAACTTAACTAAAAGAAACTACTTGATAAAAAAATACCATAATCTTAACTTAAACTAGTTATGCACTATGTTAATCATGCAATGAACTAATTAACAATTACTAAATTGACCATGCATTGTGTCGAAGATGAGATTAATGAGAATGAACTATGCTAATTAAATAATTATGCAATTGTGATATTGTTATCAAGATTCAATTGTGTAGTTTTTTGAGTCAAACTCAATGACCCATGTTTCATGAGTAGTGATTGACACGAACCCATCTCTCATGAGAATAAATGGAAAACTTATCACTCATTGGATCTAGGTGATGCTAACATAGGTGAAGCACTAGGACTTCCTGGGAGGTCACCCATCCCAACACTACTCCATCTTGAGCGAGTTTAACCACAAAGTTTCCTCCATGGTTAAACCCACTTTCCTTGAAACCCCATTTAGAAAGAATTCACCAAGTGTTGTATCTTATGAACCATTCATTATAATTCCCCTTAAGCTCATCAATTGATAAGTAGGAGATATTTTCCACAGTAAGTCAAATTGTGACATTTCTATCATGATTCAATTTTGTATTTTTTTGAGTCAAACTCATTGACCCATGTTTCATGAGTAGTGGTTCACACGAACCCATATCTCATTAGAATGAATGGAACACTTATCACTCATTGGATATAGGTGATGCTCATAGAGGTGAAACACTAGGACATCCCATGAGGTCACCCATCCTAGTACTACTCCAACTTGCGCGTGCTTAACTACAGAGTTTCCTCCATGGTTTTACTTTGTAGTTAAGAACACTCAAACTGGAGTAGTACTGGGCTGGGTGACCTCTCATAAAATCCCGATGCTCCAACTTTGTGAGCATCACCTAGATCCAATGAGTCACTAATACATTTGGGGTGACATTGCGACGGCCATTTGCGACGGCAGGCAAATGTCATGTGGTTTTGCTCTTTTTTTTTCAAATATAGCCCGACACCGTCGCAATTTGCGACGACAATACATTTGTAACTGTCGCAATTGCGACGTTGTCGGGATATAAGCGCAAAATTTAAAAGGAACATTGTCATGTGTGTTTTGAACAGCGCCGTAACCCTCCGCGAAATCACATCACGATATAACGGCAAACAAAATAAGAACGTTGTCATTTGTGTTTTCAACAGCGCCGTAACCCTCCGCGAAATCACATCGGGATATAAGGGCAAAAAAAACAAGAACGTTGTCATTTGTGTTTTCAACAGCGCCGAGAGAGATTCCCTCCGTGAAATCACAGCTACAATTTCTGAGTACGTTGGGTTTATTTTTCTTTTGTCATTATTATGTAATCTGGTATTCAGCTGTTAGAGAGCTAAAATACCCAGAAATGAGGACATATCTATGTTGAATTTATTGTTAGCGGCTTTGGTTATTTAGAAGTTTAATTTTATTTGTTCATCTTTCAAGCACAAATGTTTTGTGGACCGTAACGTCTTCATTGTTTCGGGTATGCAGTGAAACAGCCCTAACTTGCAATTGCGATGTTGTTGGGATATAAGGGAAAAAAAAAAAGGAACGTTGTCATTTGTGTTTTCAACAGCACCGTAACCCTCCGCGAAATCACATCGGGATATAAGGGCAAAAAAAACAAGAACGTTGTCATTTGTGTTTTCAACAGCGCCGAGAGAGATTCCCTCCGCGAAATCACAGCTACAATTTCTGAGTACGTTGGGTTTATTTTTCTTTTGTCATTATTATGTAATTTGGTATTCAGCTGTTAGAGAGCTAAAATACCCAGAAATGAGGACATATCTGTGTTGAATTTATTGTTAGCGGCTTTGGTTATTTAGAAGTTTAATTTTATTTGTTCATCTTTCAAGCACAAACGTTTTGTGGACTGTAATGTCTTCATTGTTTCGGGTATGCAATGAAACAGCCCTAACTTGCGACTACCTTCACGGTACTTGTGTACATTATCATGTTGTCTTTACAGTGACTGTCCTCATTCAAGTGGCAATTACACAAGGGACAGTCACTGTGAGATGTCCTCATTTGTGACAAGGACAGTCACACTTAGGACATCTCATAGTGATATTCCCTTGTGTAATTTCCACTTGAATGTATTGCTATTGAACCACATTAATGCTTTTCTTCTTCAACAAATGAGGACAGTCACTGTAAAGACAACATGATAATGTACACAATTACCAAAAAATGATCTTGTTAATTGATGTAACACTTTGTCTTGCTCACTCCCTATCCTTCACTAGGGTCTCTTTAGGCCAATGTTTTGACTTGATAGGGTACTTAACTATCCCTACACTCTTTAGGTATCTCTACCCAAGATCCCACTCCTTCAACTAGTGCACACCAACAAGAAATACAACGAACTCTGCTCAATACCAATCTAGCTACTAGGACACTCCTAGTCTTGTCTTCACAAATTGAAACACATTCAACTAGAACTTTACTCCATGGAGAGGCTGGCCACTAGGACCTCTATTGGTTTCAATATTACTCCTTCACCTATACTTTTCATCAGTACTTCAATCCGGTTCATCAAACCATGCATGCCAATTGCACCCAAAAATAGGCTGCTAGCAATTAGGCCTTTGTCAAGCCTTTTTGTTTATATTAAGCCACCCAAAGGGCTTAGGATTCAGATGCCCTTTATTGAGAACTCCAAGATATCTAAGGTCTTCTCCTCCTAGATTTTTTGTACACCAACTGCTACAGCCATGCCTGAAAACAAGTATTTTGACACAACTTGGACAGTCTGACTAAGAGTTTGTTTTCTTAGCAGCCAAAGAAACTCACCCAATCTTCTAATTTAACTTGGGGCTTCTTTAGATGTGTGTCTACCTCTCCATGAGATTTTAGTTGAAGCAACCAATTTATTCAACTTGTTGTAATCTTCTTGTAATGATTTGTCATCCCTAACTGTGCTCAACTGACTCACCTAGGACATCATTGCAAACATAGAAAATGAGCTTCCCAGGGCCCCTCCATCCAAACATATAGTACATGGAGTCTCCTCACCCATTCCAAGAGCCCGTACAAAATTGACAATGGAATGATGAGCTAAGACTCCATTTGTTCAACCTGCCTAGTTCAAACCAATGATAGGGTACTTAACAAAAGAATTAACAAACTAGTTGGAATGCTTCAAAACTCAAAAAAAACACAACACAAAATAAAAAAACAACTTGTACTAACTTTTCCAATAGACACTGCGAGCTATCTAATCCATTAATCAACTGAAAACAAAGAAACAAAAAAACTCAAGAATTCACTAAAACCTTGTTACTCTACAAATCTTCTTAATTCCAAATGTTTTTCCCCCCAACCTTTTGCACAGATCGATGGAGGCCTCTTATAGTTGATCTGATGCCTAATTCAATGGTTTCATATAGTTACATAACCATCTTACTCGAAAATGCTCCCTTGCACAAATGTTGTCAATGTTGTGAATGACAACATTGACAACTTGTTACAACCTTTGGGATTTTGGTTCAAAACTTATTGTTCAAACACCATAAGACCCTAACCATGACTTAGTTAGGCTATTTAGACCTCACATAGGCCACTTCTACACTTCTTTGCCCAATTTGACCCCTAAATGCTTCATTCCCACTTTTGCCACAATATTGGTAACTTGGGTACAAATTGGCACTTGCCTTCACAAAGGTCACACATGAGGACATCTCACAGTGATCGATTGTCCCTTGTGTAATTGCCACTTGAATGTATTGCTATTGAACCACATTAATGCTTTTCTTCTTCAACAAATGAGGACAGTCACTCTAAAGACAACATGATAATGTACACTCACTGTAAGGACAGTCACAAATGAGGACATCTCACAGTGACTGTCCCTTGTGTAATTGCTGCTTGAATGTATTGCTATTGAACCACATTAATGCTTTTCTTCTTCAACAAATGAGGACAGTCACTCTAAAGACAACATGATAATGTACACTCACTGTAAGGATAGTCACAAATGAGGACATCTCACAGTGACTGTCCCTTGTGTAATTGCTGCTTGAATTACACAAGGGACAGTCATTGTGAGATGTCCTCATTTGTGACAAGGACAGTCACACATGAGGACATCTCACAGTGATTGTCCCTTGTGTAATTGCCACTTGAATGTATTGCTATTGAACCACATTAATGCTTTTCTTCTTCAACAAATGAGGACAGTCACTCTAAAGACAACATGATAATGTACACTCACTGTAAGGACAGTCACAAATGAGGACATCTCACAGTGACTGTCCCTTGTGTAATTTCCGCTTGAATTACATAAGGGACAGTCATTGTGAGATGTCCTCATTTGTGACAAGGATAGTCACACATGAGGACATCTCACAGTGATTGTCCCTTGTGTAATTGTCACTTGAATGTATTGCTATTGAACCACATTAATGCTTTTCTTCTTCAACAAATGAGGACAGTCACTCTAAAGACAACATGATAATGTACACTCACTGTAAGGACAGTCACAAATGAGGACATGTCACAGTGACTGTCCCTTGTGTAATTGCCGCTTGAATTACACAAGGGACAGTCATTGTGAGATGTCCTCATTTGTGACAAGGACAGTCACACATGAGGACATCTCACCGTGATTGTCTGTAATGTCCCCTTTTTGGCTAACTTGGAAAACAGGAACAATTACTCCACTTCTCAGACTTACTCTATCAGATACTTACAATTAAACTAAGTAATGGAGGTTACTTAAGATATCAACTGCTATTTCAGATTCAATCACAATATGTGTGCAAGATGATATTGATACCAATATGTTTAATAGCACTGTCGGATATAATGATATGAAATATGCTATGAATATGATGTTTCCTATCACTTATAGTGATAGTATAATGATGGTATGTCTGATATAAACAATATCGATATACAATCAATAAGTATTGCTTACAGCAATGTATTTGCTGTGTCTGATATGATGATGTAATTATGCAAATGTGTAATATCGCTATGAGTGATATGTTGCTATTTCAGATTCTGAATTATATGCTTGCAACTTCAAATATTGATGCTGTTTCTGACTATCCTTTCTATCTGTGCAATCATGGTGTTGTCTCTGATCTGCAATGATAAACTTGAAACCAAACTGCCAAAGGCAGATGCTCTATTGAGTATATCCAAATATGGATAAGTAAATAAAGTTCTAATGATGCCTTGAGTGACTGACGAGAATGCATTCTTATATTGTCTTTAACAAATGAAGAGATGCTATGAATGAGACGTGTCTTGTTTCTTCCTCCATGTCCCTTTGTTAAGCACACCTTTCCATAATCCGACAGTTCACATAATATTATTTCATTATTTTCTGATCATAGATAACTCCCAGATTGACTCAATATCAAATCTTTTTATGAAGGTAATCTTCCCTAATTGGTAGTGCAACTAGTAGTTAACATCCATTGTGTTTGTATTAGTTTGGTCTAACTATCATTAGTATTTAGTCAATCGATATTAACTCTTGCCTTATCCCATATTGTTATGATGATATCCAATCTTTCTACTCTGATATAAGTCGATATCATTTTCTGATAATTGTCCATTTATTGGTTGATTGCTGGTAATGGAGTTTGATCTTCAAATTGACTTCCATTCCTGTTAATACTTAAGGATACATTGTACTTATTATCCATGACTGATGCCTCATTCATCAATAGCTTGTGATATAATCACTGATGCTTTTGTGTTTCTACAAGATGTGGTTTATCTCAGACAATCGATAATCTTTCAATCCTTTAGTCGATATCCTCCTATGTGGTGTCTATTGATATAGATAGTGGAATTCAATCTAGTTTATGTTATTGTCATGATAACATAGGAAGTGATGGTGCATATTTGCTAGCGGGTCTTCATGTTTGATATTGCTTTATCGGATATGTCATTGTCTAAACTTGTGCAATTAATGATTATTTATAATATATGAATGGTTATCCTTCTTGCTTATCAATACATCTTCTGAAACCCATAGCGACCTATCCCTTATTCATATCATGTTGATCTTGACTTCATAGTATTTGGTTCATTAATCATCCTCTCATGGTATCGATGTGTAATGACTAGTGATTGTTGTATCACTTCTTCGTTCCTCATCGTGATAGATAATGCAGATGTTTAATGTAGATGTATATCGATTACAGATATTCGATATTTCTTTAAATGTTATTATTATTATTATTATTATTAATGTTATTGTTATTATTAAATATTATAATTAATGATGTTAGTAATATTAATAATATTATAATAAATATTATTATAGTGATAACATATTGTTTTATATTGAGAGGTTTATTAATATTATTTATATATTAAAATTATTATATCAATAATTGATTTAATATTATTACTTAATATATTATTATAATATAATATATATAATTTATTAATAATTATTTATTATTAATTTATATTATAATTATAATCATAATCATAATTATATTATTTATTAATATTTTAATATTATTTAATTAACATATTACTTATTATGCTAACTATATATTATTATTATCTTTTGATAATAATTATATATTATTGTTATATACCGTTAATAATAGATTATTATATATCATCTAATCATTTTATTATTATACTAAGTTCAATATGTCACGGCTCATGACATTGTCCCTTGTGTAATTGCCACTTGAATGTATTGCTATTGAACCACATTAATGCTTTTCTTCTTCAACAAATGAGGACAGTCACTCTAAAGACAACATGATAATGTACACTCATTGTAAGGACAGTCACAAATGAGGACATCTCACAGTGACTGTCCCTTGTGTAATTGCCACTTGAATTACACAAGGGACAGTCATTGTGAGATGTCCTCACTTGTGACAAGGACAGTCACACATGAGGACATCTCACAGTGATTGTCCCTTGTGTAATTGCCACTTGAATGTATTGCTATTCAACCACATTAATGCTTTTCTTCTTCAACAAATGAGGACAGTCACTCTAAAGACACCATGATAATGTACACTCACTGTAAGGACAGTCACAAATGAGGACATCTCATAGTGACTGTCCCTTGTGTAATTGCCACTTGAATGTATTGCTATTCAGCCACATTAATGCTTTTCTTCTTCAACAAATGAGGATAGTCACTCTAAGGACAACATGATAATGTACACTCACTGTAAGTGTACATTATCATGTTGTATTACAAATGGACCTTATGTTGGTCGGGATATAAGTGCAAAAAAAAAAGGAACATTGTCATTTGTGTTTTCAACAGCGCCGAGAGAGATTCCCTCTGCGAAATCAAGCGGGTTATCATTTGTGTTTTGAACAAAGCGGGTTGTCATTTGTGTTTTGAACAGCACCGAGAGAGATTCCCTCCGCGAAATCAAGCGGGTTGTCATTTGTGTTTTCAACAGCGCCGAGAGAGATTCCCTCCGCAAAATCACAGCTACAATTTCTGAGTACGTTGGGTTTATTTTTCTTTTGTCATTATTATTTAATCTGGTATTTAGCTGTTAGAGAGCTAAAATACCCAGAAATGAGGACATATCTGTGTTGAATTTATTGTTAGCGGCTTTGGTTATTTAGAATGCTTCCCCACAATACTTAATTACACAAGGGACAGTCACTGTGAGATGTCCTCATTTGTGACAAGGACAGTCACACATGAGGACATCTCACAGTGACTGTCCCTTGTGTAATTGCCACTTGAATGTATTGCTATTCAACCACATTTATGGGCCCGTTTGGACCACGACACACAGTAGCATCTATAGAGAAGAATATCCCAAGTGTAACAAGTTGTAAGAATATACCAACAGTTCTAAGAAGTTCCCTAGCACGTAGTAGCATCTACAGAGAAGAATATACAACATGAGGGCAGCCACTGTAAAGACAACATGATAATGTACACTCATTTTATGTGTACATTATCATGTTGTCTTTACAGTGACTGACCTCATTCAAGTGGCAATTACACAAGGGACAGTCACTGTGAGATGTCCTCATTTGTGACAAGGACAGTCACACATGAGGATATCTCACAGTGACTGTCCCTTGTGTAAGCCACTTGAATGTATTGCTATTCAACCACATTTATGGGCCCGTTTGGACCACGGCACACAGTAGCATCTACAGAGAAGAATATCCCAGGTGTAACAAGTTGTAAGAATATACCAACAGTTCTAAGAAGTTCCCTAGCACATAGTAGCATCTTCTAATTGTCTATACCACTTCACAAGGTATTGTTTACACACATTGTTTTTGGTTCTTTTGATGACCCTTGTTTTGAAATTGCTATTAGGCCTTGTAGCTTATATGTTTTGACTGCTGGAGAGCTTCTAAAGCTAAGCAAGAAGACCATTGCACGAGTTATAGCCGCGCGCTCAGGTTTGAAAATTGTATATTTTTTAATCTAATGCATATTTTAATCCTTTTGCCATGTCATGTAATATGTCTTGCCTTGTAGCTTATATGTTTTGAAATTGCTGTTAGGCCTTGTAGCTTATATGTTTTGATTGCTAGAGAGCTTCTAGAGCTAAGCAAGAAGGCCTTGTAGCTTATATGTTTTGTGTACTTTTGACAATTTTGCTTAGTCATTGAAAGTTGTAGACCGAAGTTTTCATAGCCCAATTTTTGCTTCCTGCGAAGAACGATCATGTCAGATAATATAAGTGAAGAAAAAAATAGGGAGACAATCGCTAGATTGTGGTCTAACTTGAAAAGAAAAGGTGATGGAAAATGTTATTGTCCCTGCAAAATTTGTAAGGGCTTAAACCGTAGAAGATTGCTAATCAAAACAGTTAAGAGACATTGTAGGGAGAATGGTCACATTGAAGGGGGGCATGACTATCATCCACTGGTAAGTTGTTCATTATATCATTTTAACAATTTATATACATATGAAATCACTTGATGATGAGTTGAAGATCATGGTTTATTTATGTTAATCAATTTTATATAGGTTGATCTCCCCAGGGAAGTACATGATATGGAGGAACATGGGGGTGCGAATATCCAAGGTGAAGATAATGATCCCATGGAAGATGACGATCATGCGCCAGAAAACACAATTGAAGATGATGGTATAAATACATTGATCCATGACACATTTAGTCCAAGCGGATCTGATCATGATGATGATGATAGCCTTGATGTACCTCTACTTGAGAAGGCATACGAGCCCCTATACAAAGACTCCCAAACAACTCTTCTCTCTGCTGTATTGTTGTTGTTGAACTTGAAGGTTATGAATGGTTTATCCAACATAACAATGTCACGTATGTTAAGGTATGTCATATATGTCTTTATAGTTAACAAAGGGTGAATAATGTACCACTAATATTGTTTATATTAACAACTTATATTTTTTGCTGTAGATTGATAGGCGAGTTTTTGTTACCACCATCAAATATTCTACCTCGCTCATATCGAGAATTATTTGCTATTATGAAAGATATTGGAATGGAGTATCAAGCAATACATGCTTGTCCCAATGATCATATTATATATTATAAAGAACATGAATTTGCAACACAATGCCTTGTATGTCATACGAGTAGATATCGAACAGATCGAATAACAAAAAAGGTGCCTCACAAGGTTCTTCGTTACATCCCCATTATTCCACGGATGCGACAATTATTCAGGTGTACTAGCTTGGCACAATTTATGGATTACCATGCACGCAATAGAAGTCGAGATGACATTATTCGAATCCCTGCGGATGGTTCGGCATTTATGCACATAGAGGAAAAGTGGCAACACTTCAAAGAAGAACCTCGTAATCTCAGGCTTTCATTGGCAGCGGATGGTGTCAATCCATTTGGAGAGATGAGATCTGTTTGCTTGGTGTGGCCTATTTTTGTTATCAACAATAACATTCCTCCGTGGATGTCAATAAAGAGGGAGCACATTATGTTGGCAATGATTGTTCCAGGTATTTTATCATTTGATAGTTATTAATTTACATGTACTTACAAATCTTACAGTAAAATGGTCACAATAATTATGTAATGTTACTGTTCATTCAAGTAGGTAAATATCAAGTTAAAGATATGAATGTATATATTGAGCCTCTTATTGACGAGTTGGTGGAGTTATGGAACGGTGTCACTATGTATGACGTGTCTAGACCAATAGGACAAAGACAATTTCAATTCCATGCAATACTTGTATGGACAATACATGATGCCCCAGGGCTAACACATTTTTGTGGTATGTTATAGTGAATTCAAGTTGCGCATGATAATTCTAATTATAAAAATCAACATATTTAATAATCCAATTATATCATTATCTTGTAGGTCTTCAAACAAAGGGAAAATTTGCATGTCCAGTTTGTGGTCCAAAGATGAAATCTCGTCATTCAAAAAGTTTAGGAAAGCATGTGTTTGATGAGTACAGACACTTCCTCCACAGGAATCATAAGTATCGAAGTATGGAAAAATATCTTTTCAATGGGAAAGAAGAGACTACATCAAAGCCACGAAGAATGACACCTCGCCTATGGAAGTTGGAATATAATAGAATTAATCGTCGAGGTAATGTCGTTCCACTTAATGGTTTATGTTTGTAATTTATATATTTCTATTGTGATTTTTGTTTACTAATTATGTAATTGATGATCGTGAAGGTCGTCAAGGCACTACTGACAACCTTCCAAAGGGACTAAAAAGCTATCCCAGACAATTTAGTAGGTTGCCCTACTACGAGGACCTACAAATTGTGCATTTGTTTGATCTTATGCATGTTGGAAAGAATATAACAGAGACATTGTGGAAAATACTGGATGGAAGGCGTGACAAAGAAAAAATTGTCAAAATTTGTAATGACATTCATGAATCCAATCATGCACTGAAGAATTTCATTCACTCAAATAGCAATAGAGATCAGATTAATATAAGTGCCCTTCCTTGGTTATTAACGGAGCAGCAAAGTGATGCCATAAAAGAAGTCATACGAAAAATTCGATTTCCCACAGGATTTGCTGGGAACATAAGCAATCTCATATCAAAGAAAAGTGAATTTGGGCCAGGGCTCAAAACGCATGATTGGCATACTTTCATCAAGGTAAGTTATGTTCTTCTGTATTTACAATATATTCATAAACTACGTGTACTATTCATTATGTTATGTTAGAAAATAATGAAATGATTGGTTTATAATTACTGCAGTACGTGCTACCTCTATCTCTCCCAGAGCACTTCAACAATAACATCAAACAAGTGATATATGATCTTGGAAAATACATGAGGTAAGCAGTAATATCTGTTCAATTTGTTGTATATATTTATTATATTCGCGATTTGTTTTTCTTGCTATGTAATCTATTGTATATTATTTTGTAAAGTCTCATATTTATATATTTTTTGTGACTTGAATCTCTTAATGTAGGTGGTTGTCATCTAAAGAAATCCATAAAGAAGATATAAACTATTGGAAGAGAAGAATTCCTCATTTATTGTGTGAAATGCAAAAGTGTCTACCTCCAACTTTTTTCAATGCACAAGAACACTACCTCATACACCAAGTTGAGGAGATTGAATTGTGTGGACCTGCACACACTAGGTCAATGTGGATGGTTGAGAGGCACTTGAAATCTTTGAAGGCTTTGGTTCGACAAAGAGCACATCCTGAGGGTTCTATGGTAGAGGGATACATGGTATACCAGACTATGGTGTACATTACTGAATATCTTCCTAAGTTTGCTTCAAATATCCATGTAGATCGCATTTGGGATCTCGACCCTTTTAAAAAATTCAAAGGAGAGTACTTGATGGGGAAAGGTAGATTGAGGAAAGTGACAGGTAATAAATTATAAGATGTTATTGTAATAAATTATTTCTTAATCTTCAAAATAAATCGGTTGTAAGTCGTCTATTTTTTTTTTGTACAGTTGCTCGAGAGTGGGATGCACTACATTTGTATATTGCAAACAATCTTGATTGGATGACGGTATGGATTGAACGATGTCAACATTCTGGTCACACATTAACATGGGAAGGTGTATCTTCATTGGTTAAAGAAGCTCATCGTAATGGAGATTCTAATGTTACGCAAAGGGAAATAGATTTAGCATATGGTTTAAGAGATTTCCAGGTACGTACAAAATTATTAATCACCCGTATGTTTATCAACTCACGATATAATAATTTTGACATGTTTCACATATTATTGCAGGTTAAACACCACAAGGGTATGTTCTGTAATGGTCAAAAATTTCACGTCAAAGTGTTGGATGACACGAAGAAAACTTGTGATTCTGGAATAACTGCAGTCTTTCAAGTGACTAATATTTCATCTAGAAATGACTTAGATCCTCAAGAGTCTAAAAATCAATACTATGGCATTTTGGATGATATACTTGAGTGCGACTTTAGTTCCTTCAAATTAGTACTCTTCGTTGTCAAATGGTACAGGCTACGACTTAATCCAAATGATCCTAATAGAACTGTTATTGAACATGATAATGGATTTACAATGGTTAATACAAGGTCGTTTGAGCCAGTTGGGGATGAGCCCTATGTTCTTCCAAGCCAATGTGAACAGGTGTTTTACTCAGAGGTTTCACATAAACCGGGTTGGTCATTTGTTGTTAGACATGAACCGAGAGGAAGGTCGATAAAGTATAATGCGATGGAAGAAGAAGATACCGAAGAAGTAGAAGATGATGTAGATGATGATCACGATCGACAATTATTGGATGATGTTCCTGAGACAAATTTTCATGAAGAAGAAGAAGAAGATGATGCTGCTACTGATGATGATGATGAAGATGATGTTGATGTTGATGATGATGATGTTGATGATGACGACAACGACGAGGACGACGAGGACGATGATGATGACGACGATGACGAGGATGATGATGATGATGATGAGGATGATGATGATGAAATTTAAAGGTATGCCATCAATCCTTAATGTATTTAATATTCATTTCTTGATAGAAATATATTTGTCTTAAATGGTTACATAGTTTATTCATTATCTATTTAAAAGCTATAAGTGTTATAATGTGTACGTTTTAATGTTTTTAATTTTTATGTGATGCTTATGATGGATGTGATTATGATTATGATGTGATTATGCTCACGATAATTGAATTACATTTGCAGGAAATTGAACCCCTTTCAAGAGCATCCCGCACAGTCTCATGGATCGACAGGTATAAGTCAATACACCTTATAGAAAGTCTATTTAATACACTTATCAATAGTAAGATTGATGTCTTCTAAGATCTCTCCCATTTGCAGGTACCAGCAAATAGGTATTTGTCAGAAGTGTCTTCCTCGAGTGAGGGAAATATAGGAATAGAAGAGGAAAGTGAGACATGCAGTTTATCTAGAATAGGGAGATTAACTAGAGGTCAAAGGACTAGAAGGAAATTCAATAAACACATGAAATTTTTCCTTGCTCAAGGGGGGTCATGTTCTTATGATGATGAGACGAAAGGCGACATCGAGGTGCCCTTGAGGTACCAACATCTACAGAAACATTGGGTACCCAAGGAACTTCCTCCAATAAACATTGATTTTTGTGTTAATGAGAGGATATATCGCATAGCACCATCATCATTACATGGTTTGGGCCTATTTTCTATGGATGGCATAAAGGTGTCTTACAACAAAGTTTCTGAATTGATGGAGTATGTTGGACCATGTTACGATTACAAAAGTTGGATGCATATTGTTCAATATAAAAAAAGTATGCGTAGGTATGCACTCTCGGCAAATTATATACAACAACAAGACAATAATCAAAGTAAAAGTGTGGCTATATACATTGATGGAAGGCCAAAAGCAACAGGGAATATTGTGGGTTTTATAAATAGTACACGACCTGGGTCAACTATAAAGCAACCCAATTGCATATTTGAGGCGCGCGAGGGAAATCGTGTATTCATCTGTGTGATAAAATCAATACGTGCAGGGGAAGAGCTGCTTATTGATTACAATTTGAACCGCATAGATACAAACGAGGCTACTATCATGGGGGTGGTACATACTATTAAACCAACTTCTAATCAATGACTCCAACATACCATTTAGTTATTAAATTTTTGGCTAACATTTTTATACTTGATCTTTGACACAGGGGCACAATATGGAGCGACCGCCCGAAGGTGATGGTGACGATATTCCTAGCTCATCTACACATGAGCAGGTAAAATTCATTGTAATTGTGCAAACTAGATAGAAGCAAAATGTTATTTTTTTAATGTTATTTTCTTCATTCTTTTGGAGTAATTTTGATAATACTAATACTATTGTTGTCACAGAGGGCCGGTGGTCGGAGAGAGGGAAAGCAACCTGCAGTCCCTTAGGAGTCCCCCCTTGTGGACCCTTTTTTTATTGATTTAGCAGAGACCGATGACCCGATCGGTTCCATTAAAAAGCTGCTAAAGAAAATTGGGAAAGAACTTCTACGTTTGGTATCCATACATCCTCAGACTCAGGAAATAAAAGACAGGGCAGCTGAGTTGTTGTGCACTTCTGAAAACTTTAAAGTAAGTATTAATGAAATTTTTAATTATTACAAGAGTTCAATAATGGTTTTTATGTTATGCTCTTTTATGACATTAATTAAAATATGGATGCATTGTCTTTACAGAGTTATTTGCGTAATTTTGAACCCCATTCCCATGATGAGGCCAGTATTGCAAGTGGTTCAGGTAGATCACATGTTCCATTCCCCACTTGTGTTTTCCACTGAATATATATAGGAATGATCATAATCATTGACAATACATGCTCGAACAATATTTTTTTTTAATGCTCTAACAATCTTGTCCATGCTAGTCCACGCGTTCTATATTTATGCATGCTCTAAAAATTTTATTCTTCAGCTCCTTTCCATGATGATATGACAACGCCGCCTCCATCCAGGACAGCCACAAATGTCTTGCCGACTGCCATGTCAACAACACACAGCCTAAATGCACCAACTGTTGCACCATCTACTGGTACACAAATCCCTCTTTTTCTCTCTTTTGTTATGTGTTTAAGTGTTATGTGTTTACGATGTAGATCCCTTGATTGTGTTTGTGCCATGGGTGCTCTGCACCAATTTATTTCCCTTGAAGTATTATTTCTTGGAGGCATTTGATAATGGTTTTCATTTTTTGCAATAGGAGATGCAACAAGTCCCGATGCAACATCATTTCCTGGATGTTCCCGTGTTCCTAGTACGGGAACGGTGAAGGATTGCGTATTGATCATCAGCGACGATGAAGGCGTTCCCTTAAAAGTATCCAAACTTCTAGGTACTTTAAAGTTATTATTATTCTATAGTGATATAATAGTAATTTAGTTTTTGATCACTCTTCATCGACTAATGATCCCATGATTATTTTGTAGGGAATGATATTTTTTGGTGAAAACTTGGTGACGAGTGTTTGCGGATATTCGGGCCCACCATACGTACATGGTGGAACATCATATCCTAACTAAAACCCCAAACCACTATTTTGATTTCATATCATTGCTAGAATAGTTTTCCTTTTCATCAATTTCTTGAACTATATTAAAGGTAGCTTCTCTTCATTTATGAGTCTAACATGTTTTTTTTTACTTAAAAGGTGGAATAACCAAGATAAAAAGTTGAAGGATGATCTTGTAGATAGTATGACCCAGCTTTTTGGACCTCGTGCATTCGAGAGAAACAAGCTCCTTGAAAGAGCTGGTTTATGTTTGAAGTATATTAGGGACCAGTACAGGAAATATTTAGAGGTTAACCCAAGGCACGAGCGTCCGCCCTGTGTTCTTGAGGCTGAGTGGCAGGGTTTGATTTTGGATGGAAAGTATAAAGCCGACATGAAAAAAGGAATTACGCCAGTAGAGAGTAGAGCAAGGTATGTGATACTTTTGAGAATGTAATTATGTACTAATTAACCTCTAAATTTTTCCTATACTGGTCTCTAACATATTTCAAACTTTTCATAGATTGCCTGACACATCAAAGGCAACAAAGGCAAGATTAGAAAAGCACGGGACACACAAGCTCGGCTCTGGTGGTTTTTCCAAACTTCAAGCACGAGTTGTAAGTATTAGTAAATGAAAACTTGTATCAATTTTTTTATATATTGCAAGGAAATTTTTTTTGATCAAACAATGCAAGTAAAATTCACCATACCAAGAAAAAATGTAGGGGTCAGAGTTCAATAGATGCCTCACAGAAGAGGACAAGAGAATTGGCTTCCAACAAGGCTATAGAGCCGTGGCTGAACGGCTACGAGCTGAAATCAGTGTGCAAGGTTCAAATAATGATGCATCTGAGCCACAGGTAAATAAGCTAAATGAAATTTATTTCAAATTGAATACTTTACCAATTAGTCTATTTGATGTTAAGTTCTAATATAAAGTGAGTATATCTATTTTAAGAAAGCAATGATAACAATGTGTAGGATATTGGAATGCAGCCTGACAATCCTTCTACACAATCTATGCATAATGAAGGTTCGCATGATGTGCATCCTAGTGGTGGAGGTATACATTTGCTATTAAAATTTTTATATGTAATTACAATTGGTGTTTGGATTAATGTAACATTTTGTATAGCAACTGTAGAGGATCGAGGGGTCGGTGCTCATGAGCATGTTGAGGTTGAGTCTAGACAAAATGATGTGGCCAGATCAGGTAATTAAAGAGCGCCACAGTTATGTTCTTTAAAATAATTAAATACTTGTAACAATTATAATTAAATATTTTAAATTTAACTCTTTTATTTGTTATTGTAGAGGACCCCCCTTTGCAGCAGCATAGGAATTTGAGATCATCAAGAACAAAGAACAAAACAACTGATGAGGGGGGTATTGATGATAACACTGATGCTCCTCTTAGAGCTTACATAGAAAAAAAAATTAGAAAGAGAAAAAAGAAATGATTGTCACCTAAATACCTTAATTGATAATGACTGAATTTTATGTCTCAATGAATTTAATTATGTGCTAATGAATGTTCATGAATTATGTGTTTATTTTCATATTGATGAATGTTGTGTGTTAACGAATCTAATGTGTTAATGAATGTTATCATGTGATATTGATTGAATGTTACATTTTATTAATAATTGAAAGAATGAATGAATGTTAGATGTTAACGGGGAATGTAGAGTGATGTTAGGGGGAGGGGGGTGGGGCCAAATGAGCTTCCACCTTCACGTGGTTGGCCCTGTTTAGTAGAGAATATTAAACTATATTCTCGAAACAAAGTGAAGCTCAATAAGATACTAAATGAGTCAAAATGGTTATCAAGGTCCTCTATCCATAAGATACTTGTAGTCAAAATGGTTATTAATAAGATACTTGTAGTCAAAATGGTTATCTAGGTCCTCTATCCATTCCATAAGTTCTTCACCATCCAAACTTCCTCCATAACAAGGAATGTGCTCTAGGTTAGTCATGAAGCCTAGCATGGACTCTCTGTCAGATAGAGCCACTATTTCAGAGCCTTTTTTGTGCATTTCCTTCAAGCACTATACAGTGTACGGATGTGAAAGGGAGGGCAGACCAGTGTGGAAGTTAGAGTATTTATATCTTATGCTTTGAGAGTTTATTTGGTAGATTCAAGACACCTTATATCAAAGTTATTCCTTTTTCTTATCTGTTGTTCTGTCAAACCCTCATTTTTTGGGTTATTGCATTCAAATGGCCTTAACTTGCAAATAAACCATAGGATATCCTCTGTTCTTTGTAAAATGCAAGTTAAGGGGGTTTATTTTCATATTTTAAAAGCTTTGGAACAGGATACTAAGCCAGAGAATTTCAAGAGCAAGCCCTAGGTCAAGAATCTCAATGTTCTTGACTAGGAGTTGATGGATTATGCAAGATCAGAGGGTAGCGGCAAGTAAAGGACCTCAAACCTTGTTGAATCTAGATCTTTAGAGCATGGTGGACATCTTCAAACTCTGATCTTGGTTTCATGCACCCATTTTCAATGCCTTGTTTTGGAACCCACACCCAAAGGCATGCATTAGGTCTGCGGACTCAATAAGGACATTGATATGCTCTGGAGTGGAGTCAAGGTCTGGGAGTTGGAGGATTGTTAGAACATCAAAAAGGGTACTCAAAAAACATATAAGTTCATAAGGTCCTTTGTCAAATTGAAGAGTTATTGCTGCAGAACAGGTTTTGGAGACCTACTAGAGTCACTAGGTCTATTTGGACCCGTTTGGACCACGACACACATTAGCATCTACAGAGAAGAAGTTTGGTATGCAATGGTCTTGAAACCTCCTGAGAAATTCTTGGTATGCATTTGTGTGGTGCAAAAGCTTTGTTGAAAGAGAAAAAGAAGAAAAGAATAGAAATGATTTTTTTTCTTTTTATGTCATATACTGTAACCAGCTACTTATAACTTGCAAAAATTATTATAACCATTTGAAATTGAAACTTAGTTTAATGTGAAACTGAGAACTGCTTTATTAGAGCTTTCTGTGATTTAGATTCAGACATCAAGAACATTGTTTGCCTAATATTGTGATTAATGTTTATTTATTAATATCTCATACTGACAAACAATTGATAATTGTAGGGAAAACGTCATTGGGGGTCTTTGAGGATCCACCAGAAGCCAAGGAGAAAATGTATTCAAATGCTAAAGATGGTGTAACAGTCCTTACAGCTGTTGAACCTTGCTGTGTAGATCATCTCCGATTCTCCAAGTTCAACAGTACTGTGGTATTCCTTTGGATACTTCTAATGGTAAATTTCAGACATCAAGTTCTTTTCGTATGAAACTACTACATTTGTAATCTGTAGTTTTAAACTTTTAGTTTATAAATGTTCATCAGCTTTAGTTCGTATGCTGCCATTTCAAGTATGATTAATGAAGTTACCTTTATCACAGGATGAAAGTGAGCAGTCAGCATACTGGTACGGAGCTGGCAGCATTGAAACGGTGACTAGGGCATCGTTTAATGGTGGTATTGTGTTTTCCCATATTTAGGGCATCGGCCTTTTGAAGCATTGCCTTCATCTTTCTTAAGTCTGAGTTTTAAGTTTGTTTATCTCTCTCAGCGCTGTTGAAAATACAAATGACAACGTTCTTGTTTGTTTTGCCCTTATATCCCGATGTGATTTTGCGGAGGGTTATGGCGCTGTTGAAAACACAAATGAAAACACAAATCCCTTGTGTAATTGCCACTTGAAGAAGGACAGTCACTGTAAAGACAACATGATAATGTACACTTACAGCCTGTGTACATTATCATTGTGTCTTTAGAGTGACTATCCTCATTTGTTGAAGAAGAAAAGCATTAATGTGGCTGAATAGCAATACATTCAAGTGGCAATCACACAAGGGACAGTCACTGTGAGATGTCCTCATTTGTGACTGTCCTTACAGTGAGTGTACATTATCATGTTGTCTTTAGAGTGACTGTCCTCATTTGTTGAAGAAGAAAAGCATTAATGTGGTTCAATAGCAATACATTCAAGTGGCAATTACACAAGGGACAATCGATCACTGTGAGATGTCCTCATGTGTGACTATCCTTGTCACAAATGACTATCCTTGTAAAGACAACATGATAATGTACACATACAATGAGTTTACATTATCATGTTGTCTTTACAGTGGCTGCCCTCATGTTGTATATTCTTCTCTGTAGATGCTACTATGTGCTAGGGAACTTCTTAGAACTGTTGGTATATTTTTACAACTTGTTACACCTGGGATATTCTTCTCTGTAGATGCTATTGTGTGCCGTGGTCCAAATAGGCCCATAAATGTGGTTGAATAGCAATACATTCAAGTGGCAATTACACAAGGGACAGTCACTGTGAGATGTCCCCATGTGTGACTGTCCTTGTCACAAATGAGGACATCTCACAGTGACTGTCCCTTGTGTAATTGCCACTTGAAGGAAAAAGCCATTAATGTGGTTCAATAGCAATGTATTCAAGCGGCAGTTACACAAGGGATAATCACTCTGAGATTTCCTCATTTGTGACTATCCTTACAGTGAGTGTACATTATCATGTTGTCTTTACAGTGACTGTCCTCATTTGTTGAAGGAAAAAAGCATTAATGTGGTTCAATAGTGATGCAGAGTAGTCAGGGCTTTTAGAATATACAAATATACATCCTTAACTCTCATTCCACCAAGGAAGAAGGAATTCCAATGGTTGAAACGTGAGTTAAGGTCTTTACATCAGTCAAACCCTGAAAATGAGGGTTTGTAAACAATGCACAGAAAATTTGAAATAACTTAGATATAAAACAAAGAGAATCAATCAAACCAACTTCCAAAGCATCAGATGTCACTATTACAACTTCCAGGCAAATTTTATCATCCAACCACCATCCGTACAGCCGTACAGAGTTCGTTTTTCACCAGAAATGCACTAAAACAGGGTTATTTTTATTTTTTATGAAAGCAAAATGATTACAATACTGGTTCTCTGTCTGTCTTCGACCATTTGAAGCCTAAAATAGGCTCTCCAAACGTTGGTTCAACCATCTAGGTGGTTAGAACAGTTTATCCAACAAATGTCAACTTTGCTAAGCAACTTTTAAAGTTGCATTACAACTTTGCAAACAACTTTGCCGAGAAGGTTAAAAATGTGTTGTGAAACTTTAGGAACCTTATTAAAGTTATTTTGGACCTTCAAACTTCTTAACAACATCTAAAAGACACCTAATAAACACTTACTATGCTCATTTCATCCAAGGACTCAAAAGATGCCCAAGGTTTATAAGTCACCAAGGGGTCTTGTGTCCAACAAGTGGATGTTTATAAGGAGATAAGATCAATCCTTAATATTTATTACAAACAAAGAAAACATCTAAAACTCCTATTCTAATTTATTGTCATTCAAAAAGACTCTGATTTGTCATTCAAAAAGACTCTGATTTGTCAATCAAAAGGACCTTTCACCAGTCAATCCTTCAAAGCTCCAAGGTGAAAATCTTATGTTCCAATTGATAGGATTTGACTCCTTGGCTTCATGGCAGCTTCCTTCAATCATGGTGTCTTTGGCTTGCATTAGGGATGCCCCTGCATCAAATAGCAATGCATTCAAGTGGCAATTACACAAGGGACAGTACATGCCCATTAAAGTTGGTGTTTTGTTATCCAGCATTACAATGGAGACAACATACTCTGTGTCAATTTTACTGATCAAATTTCCCTCCGCCAGGCAAAGCAACAATCTGGGTATGATAAGGTGAAATTTTGTAGTCCTTTTGGGTATGATAACAGTTCCAGTTTCCAATAAGATGGTTCATTTTTATAATCTAGCTTCAATTTCTCTTGTGAAAATCTTTTTTTCATTTTATGGGTGGTAAAATATAATTATTATGCTAGAGGTGTGTACTTATGGATGATAATGAAACAAAATGATAAGATTTAAGACTCTTGTTTTTTTTTTAAATAGCAATTTAAGTTTCCTTCTATTATAAATTACTGTTTTTCTATTTTTTAATGTATCTTTCCAAATCTTTTATATCAATTTTATTTATGAAATATAAATATATTAATAATGTTTTAGTGTTTTTAGGATTAGTTTATATCAATTCTATGTATCATCATTCGTCATTCAATTGTCAGTATTATTAATTTAGACTGTGCAATTGTAGAACTACTCGAATATGGGTTGGATGGATACTCAAGCAGGGGAACCCTCCTCAAATATCTCAAGCAGTGAACTTGGAAAAATGTGTCCTGAAGGAACCCTTTCCATCAGAGAGATAAAAGTACAAACAAGTAAAAGAAGCAGGCTCTGCAAATATGTTTTTGAGAAGAAAAATGATAGATTATTCGAGTATGGTTCATGAGGTATATCTAAAAAGACATTTTTTTTCTTATTATAATAAAAGAGGAAGTTGTGAATGTCAAAGTTGAGTGAAACAAAAATTATTTTCATCAAATTTTATTAGGCTTGCTTTTGGGAATAGTTTCTTACAATATTGCTATTAAGATTTTTATTGTGTAGTTTTTAGATTAGGTTTATAAAATTATATTTCATGAGTAGTGATTCATATTAATCAATTAACGATACTTTTGGAAGGTATTTTCAATGTGTCAAATTTTGATATTTTTACAAGAATTAGATTGTGTAATTTTTTTAATTAAAGTCATTGACTCATATTTCATAAATAATAGTTCTCATGAATCCATCTCTTATAAGATTGAATAGTCTATTTAGGAAGTATTTCTGATAGTATGTCAAATTATGATATTAATATTACCATTAGATTGCATGGATTTGAAGTCAACCTCGTTGACCCATATTCTTCTCTGTAGATGCTACTATGTGCTAGGGAACTTCTTAGAACTGTTGGTATATTCTTACAACTTGTTACACCTGGGATATTCTTCTCTGTAGATGCTACTATGTGCCGCGGTCCAAACGGGCCCATAAATGTGGTTGAATAGCAATACATTCAAGTGGCAATTACACAAGGGATAGTCACTGTGAGATGTCCTCATGTGTGACTGTCCTTGTCACAAATGAGGACATCTCACAGTGACTGTCCCTTGTGTAATTTCCACTTGAATGAGGACAGTCACTGTAAAGACAACATGATAATGTACACTTACAGCCCGTGTACATTATCATGTTGTCTTTAGAGTGACTATCCTCATTTGTTGAAGAAGAAAAGCATTAATGTGGCTGAATAGCGATACATTCAAGTGGCAATCACACAAGGGACAGTCACTGTGAGATGTCCTCATTTGTGACTGTCCTTACAGTGAGTGTACATTATCATGTTGTCTTTAGAGTGACTGTCCTCATTTGTTGAAGAAGAAAAGCATTAATGTGGTTCAATAGCAATACATTCAAGTGGCAATTACACAAGGGAAAATCGATCACTGTGAGATGTCCTCATGTGTGACTATCCTTGTCACAAATGAGGACATCTCACAATGACTGTCCCTTCTGTAATTGCCACTTGAATGAGGACAGTCACTGTAAAGACAACATGATAATGTACACATACAATGAGTGTACATTATCATGTTGTCTTTACAGTGGCTGCCCTCATGTTGTATATTCTTCTCTGTAGATGCTACTATGTGCTAGGGAACTTCTTAGAACTGTTGGTATATTCTTACAACTTGTTACACCTGGGATATTCTTCTCTGTAGATGCTACTGTGTGTCGTGGTCCAAACGGGCCCATAAATGTGGTTGAATAGCAATACATTCAAGTGGCAATTACACAAGGGACAGTCACTGTGAGATGTCCTCATGTGTGACTGTCCTTGTCACAAATGAGGACATCTCACAGTGACTGTCCCTTGTGTAATTAAGTATTGTGGGGAAGCATTCTAAATAACCAAAGCCGCTAACAATAAATTCAACACAGATATGTCCTCATTTCTGGGTATTTTAGCTCTCTAACAGCTGAATACCAGATTAAATAATAATGACAAAAGAAAAATAAACCCAACGTACTCAGAAATTGTAGCTGTGATTTTGCGGAGGGAATCTCTCTCGGTGCTGTTGAAAACACAAATGACAACCCGCTTGATTTCGCGGAGGGAATCTCTCTCGGTGCTGTTCAAAACACAAATGACAACCCGCTTTGTTCAAAACACAAATGATAACCCGCTTGATTTCGCGGAGGGAATCTCTCTCGGCGCTGTTGAAAACACAAATGACAACGTTCCTTTTTTTTTTTGCACTTATATCCCGACCAACATAAGGTCCATTTGTAATACAACATGATAATGTACACTTACAGTGAGTGTACATTATCATGTTGTCCTTAGAGTGACTATCCTCATTTGTTGAAGAAGAAAAGCATTAATGTGGCTGAATAGAAATACATTCAAGTGGCAATTACACAAGGGACAGTCACTATGAGATGTCCTCATTTGTGACTGTCCTTACAGTGAGTGTACATTATCATGGTGTCTTTAGAGTGACTGTCCTCATTTGTTGAAGAAGAAAAGCATTAATGTGGTTGAATAGCAATACATTCAAGTGGCAATTATACAAGGGACAATCACTGTGAGATGTCCTCATGCATGACTATCCTTGTCACAAATGAGGACATCTCACAATGACTGTCCCTTGTGTAATTCAAGTGGCAATTACACAAGGGACAGTCACTGTGAGATGTCCTCATTTGTGACTGTCCTTACAGTGAGTGTACATTATCATGTTGTCTTTAGAGTGACTGTCCTCATTTGTTGAAGAAGAAAAGCATTAATGTGGTTCAATAGCAATACATTCAAGTGGCAATTACACAAGGGACAATCGATCACTGTGAGATGTCCTCATGTGTGACTATCCTTGTCACAAATGAGGACATCTCACAATGACTGTCCCTTCTATAATTGCCACTTGAATGAGGACAGTCACTGTAAAGACAACATGATAATGTACACATACAATGAGTGTACATTATCATGTTGTCTTTACAGTGGCTGCCCTCATGTTGTATATTCTTCTCTGTAGATGCTACTATGTGCTAGGGAACTTCTTAGAACTATTGGTATATTCTTACAACTTGTTACACCTGGGATATTCTTCTCTGTAGATGCTACTGTGTGCTGGGGTCCAAACGGGCCCATAAATGTGGTTGAATAGCAATACATTCAAGTGGGAATTACACAAGGGACAGTCACTGTGAGATGTCCTCATGTGTGACTATCCTTGTCACAAATGAGGACATCTCACAGTGACTGTCCCTTGTGTAATTGCCACTTGAATGAGGACAGTCACTGTAAAGACAACATGATAATGTACACAAGTACCGTGAAGGTAGTTGCAAGTTACGGCTGTTTCATTGCATACCCGAAACAATGAAGATGTTACGGTCCACAAAATGTTTGTGCTTGAAAGATGAACAAATAAAATTAAACTTCTAAATAACCAGAGCCGCTAACAATAAATTCAACACAGATATGTCCTCATTTCTGGGTATTTTAGCTCTGTAACAGCTGAATACCAGATTACATAATAATGACAAAAGAAAAATAAACCCAACGTACTCAGAAATTGTAGCTGTGATTTCGCGGAGGGAATCTCTCTCGGCACTGTTGAAAATACAAATGACAACGTTTCTCTACATTATCATGTTGCCTTTACAGTGACTGTCCCTTGTGTAATTGCCACTTGAAGGAGGACAGTCACTGTAAAGACAACATGATAATGTACACTTACAGCCCGTGTACATTATCATGTTGTCTTTAGAGTGACTATCCTCATTTGTTGAAGAAGAAAAGCATTAATGTGGCTGAATAGCAATACATTCAAGTGGCAATCACACAAGGGACAGTCACTGTGAGATGTCCTCATTTGTGACTGTCCTTATAGTGAGTGTACATTATCATGTTGTCTTTAGAGTGACTGTCCTCATTTGTTGAAGAAGAAAAGCATTAATGTGGTTCAATAGCAATACATTCAAGTGGCAATTACACAAGGGACAATCGATCACTGTGAGATGTCCTCATGTGTGACTATCCTTGTCACAAATGAGGACATCTCACAATGACTGTCCCTTGTGTAATTCAAGTGGCAATTACACAAGGGACAGTCACTGTGAGATGTCCTCATTTGTGACTGTCCTTACAATGAGTGTACATTATCATGTTGTCTTTAGAGTGACTGTCCTCATTTGTTGAAGAAGAAAAGCATTAATGTGGTTCAATAGCAATACATTCAAGTGGCAATTACACAAGGGACAATCGATCACTGTGAGATGTCCTCATGTGTGACTATCCTTGTCACAAATGAGGACATCTCACAATGACTGTCCCTTCTGTAATTGCCACTTGAATGAGGACAGTCACTGTAAAGACAACATGATAATGTACACATACAATGAGTGTACATTATCATGTTGTCTTTACAGTGGCTGCCCTCATGTTGTATATTCTTCTCTGTAGATGCTACTATGTGCTAGGGAACTTCTTAGAACTGTTGGTATATTCTTACAACTTGTTACACCTGGGATATTCTTCTCTGTAGATGCTACTGTGTGCTGGGGTCCAAACGGGCCCATAAATGTGGTTGAATAGCAATACATTCAAGTGGCAATTACACAAGGGACAGTCACTGTGAGATGTCCTTGTGTGACTGTCCTTGTCACAAATGAGGACATCTCACAGTGACTGTCCCTTGTGTAATTGCCACTTGAATGAGGACAGTCACTGTAAAGACAACATGATAATGTACACAAGTACCGTGAAGGTAGTTGTAAGTTACGGCTGTTTCATTGCATACCCGAAACAATGAAGATGTTACGGTCCAAAAAACGTTTGTGCTTGAAAGATGAACAAATAAAAT
Organism: Chamaecyparis obtusa; assembly: GCA_027943335.1. NCBI lineage: Eukaryota > Viridiplantae > Streptophyta > Pinopsida > Cupressales > Cupressaceae > Chamaecyparis > Chamaecyparis obtusa. Next base: position 245,682 of record BSBK01006101.1, read on the forward strand.
TAAACTTCTAAATAACCAGAGTCGCTAACAATAAATTCAACACAGATATGTCCTCATTTCTAGGTATTTTAGCTCTGTAACAGCTGAATACCAGATTACATAATAATGGCAAAAGAAAAATAAACCCAACGTACTCAGAAATTGTAGCTGTGATTTCGCGGAGGGAATCTCTCTCGGCACTGTTGAAAATACAAATGACAACGTTTCTCTACATTATCATGTTGCCTTTACAGTGACTGTCCCTTGTGTAATTACCACTTGAAGGAGGACAGTCACTGTAAAGACAACATGATAATGTACACTTACAGCCCGTGTACATTATCATGTTGTCTTTAGAGTGACTATCCTCATTTGTTGAAGAAGAAAAGCATTAATGTGGCTGAATAGCAATACATTCAAGTGGCAATTACACAAGGGACAGTCACTGTGAGATGTCGTCATTTGTGACTATCCTTACAGTGAGTGTACATTATCATGTTGTCTTTAAAGTGACTGTCCTCATTTGTTGAAGGAAAAAAGCATTAATGTGGTTCATTAGCAATGTATTCCCAGCATCTGTACCTGCATCTCTCTTATATACTACAAGTTACTTGCCATCAGAAATTGCAGTTCCCTCACGTGACATTGATGGTGAAGTGTTCTTTTCAAAACCATCATCTATGGTTACCAATGCTCCTGTTTTAGGCAATAAGTTTGTTGCATTCCATGAGCCATTGGTCAAGTTTCTTCTACGAGCTTCTGATGCCTCAAAATCTAAGCAGCGCCTACGCATGCCTCGTTGTGGTTGATTATCATTCTGTACATGAATTATAATGAGTAATCAGTTTTGGGCCTTGGAATCTTGTATGTAACATGCACAGGCATTTCATGGCTAAATGAATCTATTTAAAAGCATCAACTTTTCTTACATGATGCTGGATACATAAGTAGAACAAGCGTATATCAAATTGGAAGCAATCAGAACTCCACAATGACATATTATTTAGAGTACTCTTCAGTTTAAGTAATAATGCATATATTGACACTGTAAAGACAACATGATAATGTACACTCACTGTAAAGACAACATGATAATGTACACTCACTGTAAGGACAGTCACAAATGAGGACATCTCACAGTGACTGTCCCTAGTGTAATTGCCACTTGAATGTATTTCTATTCAGCCACATTAATGCTTTTCTTCTTCAACAAATGAGGATAGTCACTGTAAAGACAACATGATAATGTACACTCACAGTGAGTGTACATTATCATGTTGTCTTTACAGTGACTATCCTCATTTGTTGAAGAAGAAAAGCATTAATGTGGCTGAATAGCAATACATTCAAGTGGCAATTACACTAGGGACAGTCACTGTGAGATGTCCTCATTTGTGACTGTCCTTACAGTGAGTGTACATTATCATGTTGTCTTTACAGTGGCTGTCCTCATTTGTTGAAAGAAAAAAGCATTAATGTGGTTCATAAGCAATGTATTAAATTAATTTTTTTTTTTTAATCCACCCACGGGCGTCGCAATTGCGACAGAAACCCGTCGCAATGCGATGCAGGCGCCCGTCGCAATTGCTTGGGAGGTCCGTCGCGATTGCGACGGCCCTCCGAAGCCATGCGACGGGGGGGGCGACGGCCATGCCGCTTCTTAAATCTTAGCCACATTGCGACGGATAGGTGTCGCAATTGCGACGGATACCCATAGACGTCGCAATTTGCGACTAAAAAATAGCGACGTCTATGGGTGTTGCTATTGCGACACATAGCTGTCGCAATTGCGACACATAGCCATCGCAAAATGACCCAAAATGTATTAGTGAGTGATAAGTGTTCCATTCATTCTCATGAGATATGGGTTTGTGTGAACCACTACTCAAGAAACATGGGTCAATGAGTTTGACTCAAAAAACTACACAGTTGAATCCCGATAGCAATATCACAATTTGACTTGCTAGAGAAAATATCTCCCACTTATCAATTGATGAGATTAAGAGGATTTCTAATGAATGATTCATAAGGCAAAACACTTGGTGAAGGTTTTGCAAATGGGGCTAAGCTGAAGAGGCTTTTTTATGAATGATTCATAAGGAAAGCCACTTGGTGAAGGATTTGCAAATGGGCTACAAAAAGAGTGGGTTTAACCATGGAGGAAACTCTATAGTTAAGCTCGCTCGAGTTGGAGTAGTACTGAGATGGGTGACCTCCTAGGAAGTCCCTATGCTTCATCTAAGTGAGCATCACCTAGATCCAATGATTTCTAAGTGTTTCATTAATTATTGTGAGATATGGGTTTGTGTGAAGCACTACTCATGAAACATGGGTCAATGAGTTTTACTAAACAAACTATACAGTTGAATCCTGATAGCAATACCACAATTTGACTTGTTGTGGAAATATCTCCTACTTATCAATTGATGAGCTTAAGGGGATTTATAATGAATGGTTCATAAAAAACAACACTTGGTGAAGGTTTTACAAATGGGCCTGCAAGGAGAGTGGGTTTAACCATGGAGGAAACTTCGTAGTTAAGCGCTCGAGATGTAGTATTATTGGGATGGGTGACCTCCCACGAAGTCTCGATGCTTCACCTATGTGAGCATCACCTAGATCCAATGAGTGCTACATGTTTCATTCATTCTCGTGAGATATGGGTTCATGTGAACCACTACTCATGAGGTATGGGTCAATGAGTTTGACTCAAAAAAATACACAATTGAATCTTGATAGCAATATCACAGTTTGACTTGCTGTGGAAAATATATCCTACTTATCAATTGATGAGATTAAGGGGATATATAATGAATGGTTCATAAGGCACAAAACTTGGTGAAGGTTTTGCAAATGGAGTTGCAAGAAGAGTGGGTTTAACCATGGAGGAAACTCCGTAGTTAAGCGTGCTTGAGATGGAGTAGTATTGGGATGGGTGACCTCCCAAGAAGTCCTGGTGCTTCACCTCTGTGAGCATCACCTAGATCTAATAAGTGCTAAGTGTTCCAATCATTCTAATGAGAGATGGGTTCATGTGAACCACTACTCATGAAACATGGGTCAATGAGTTTGACTCAAAAAACTGCATAGTTGAATCCTGATAGCAATATCACAATTTGACTTGCTATGGAAAATATCTCCTACTTATTAGTTATGCTATGCAATTATAAATGAAATAAAATTAACTGAAATACAAATAACTACACTAATATAACAAAGAGTTATGTTACCTCAAGTAGTCATTTCTTAAGGACAGGTAACTTCAGATCTACACAATACTTCCTTAACTAAAAGTTATCATCCACTTTTATTCATCATAAATAAAAGGACAACAATAGTCAACTATGACAATAACTAGAATCTAGCACAAAATCTATCACTATATTCTTTGTCCAACTAACTATCACTCATAGGAACTCCCTGATATATAGGATAAATATTATAGCAACAATAACAAAAGCTTGTAAATCTTTATTTACACATGTCATTTCTTAGAAAGAGATATACCTATACTAAAACATAACTATTAAAATGGAGCTATAAACATGGAACACTGAATGAGATAAACTATTCCTCCCTATTAAATAGTCACTGCTAGTTGCAAAGTCTTGGCTTGAACTGTGCATGGAAATAGTGGCTCAAGAACATTTTGCTTCATAAATATTTATTGATCATGGCTTTGACTATGTCCTGCATTGCAGTGGTAATATGTCCATCTCCCGAAGCTCTATTTTTTATGCTCTACAACTACAAGTTAGCTCAAATAAAAGGAGATATGAAAACACATTGAATTACCCTAATATATCACATAAATTAAAATTAATCATTGGTTCACACATATAAATATAATATGTATCATTATATTATGCATATAATAACCATATCATATCCATCATAATATGTTCAAGTATAACCAAGTCTTGGAAAAGTCTAATAAAGTACTATGAAACTAAGATCAAAACACCCCCAAAAGACACTAATTATGGACTCATCCAGAACAAGGGCTAAGACATTCCCTTATCAAACCTTTCTTAAGTAGTTCCTCCACTTGATTTCTAATCTCCTCATTCTCCTTGAGAGATAATCTATATGCAACCTTATTTCGTAGGCTAGCTCTAGGTACCAAATCTATATGGTGACTTATACTCCTCATAGGTGAAAAATTATTTGACAACTTGAAAGTCTTTTTATTGATTCTTGGATGATATACCAAAATATACACAGTTGTATTCTGGCGCCATAAAAATTAAAAATAACTATGCATATCAGGCTATTTAATTCAAGAACATTAAAAATATGTGTGTGAGCTAAGACATAAGTACTATTGAGAAAATATTTTCTTGAACATCTACTGTACTTGGAGAAAGTTTTTACTATGTGAAAAAGTTTTGAAAATATTGCACATTCTTCTGTACTTATCCAATGGCTAGTAGGTTCATAACTACAAAAAAGGGGTGTAAGTGTAAAGTTGCTAGTTTGATTGTAAACACATTTGATATTGGAATAGGGGTTGGTGCTCCTTGTAGTTGGTTCTACTAAACAAATGTAATTGGGTTGGTGCTCAGTGGATTAATAAAAAGGGTTACATGATTGGAGTGGGTTTTCTTCTCCAGAGGGTTTCCCACTCGACACAAAACATGTGTTATGTGATGATATGCTTGTAGTCTTCTATGTTTTCATATTTTTAATGTGAATAATTATTGTATCTCATTCTATAGTTTCTCTAATATCTTACCATTGTCTTGAGATTTCATTTGAATTTCTTCTTTTAATATTCATATGTTTTATTTTGTAAATCATGGTTCAATGTTGTTAAAACAACAAGGTCACATCTCTTAGATATATGTTTAAATGATAAAGTCCTTACCTCAATAATGATTTAATTAGAAATATACACTTAATGCTATTGATTTTCATTGAATGATCATACAAATACTTTGTGAAAAACTCAGGCTAAGTTGACAATCACTTGTTTTGTTTGGACAAAGTTGGTATTGCATTTTTCTAATCAAGCATTCAGTTTTCATATTTCATTAAAGTGTTAAAGGTTTTCTATCGTAACAAATTTTAGATCACTATGATTCATTCCCTCCTCTTAGAGTGATTCCACTTCCAATAATTGGTATCAGAGCATAGCGTCCTTGCATATAGGTATGTCCTAGGGATTGATCCTGGTCTTTTGGAAGTGTCATGGCTCAATAAGAAGGTGGTTATCTTACAAGAGCTCCTCTTTTTGATGGCTCTGACTAGTAGTTTGGAAATTTATGATGGAAGCTTTCTTAAACTCTCTTGATCGTAGGATGTGGGAAGTGGTAACAAGCAAGTATACTGTTCCCTCTACTATTCCCACAAATCCTGATGATAAAAAAAACTATGAACTTGATAAAAGAGCCAACTTTTCTATTTTTTGTGGTCTTTCTAAAGACATCTTTGTAAAAGTCATGTATTGCAAATTTGTAAACGATGTTTGGGAAAAATCTTGAAACAATTTATCAAGGAGATGCAAAAGTAAAAGAATCAAAATTTATTACTCTCAAAATTCTATTTGATGCTTTAAAAATGAATGAGGATGAAAATGTAGCAAATTATTTTCTCCGAGTTGATGAAGTGCTCACTGCTTGTAGAGGCCTTGGTGAAACAATTGAGAAATATGATGTTGCAAAAAAGTTGTTCGAACTCTGCTACCCAAGTTTGATATTGAAATATCTTCCTTAGAAGAGAAAAATAATTTCTCTAACATGACCCCACATAAATTTCAAGGAATACTCACTTCCTATGAAATGAGGATCGGAAGCAATCCCTCTACTTATAAGGAAATTGCCTTCAAAGCAAAAAAGAAAGAAGAGAGTGAACCTGAACTTTCAAATGCCTTTGAAGCTTTAATTTTTAGAAAACTAAAAAGGAAATACAAGGGTAAAGTGCCCTTCAAATGTTTCAATTGTTGAAAATCCTGACACTTTGTTGCTAAGTGTCCCTACATTGATCAAAATGATGATAAAGATAAGTCTGAAAAGTTTCCTAAAAGAAAACCTTGGAATTTTAACAAGAAGTTCAATATCTTTAAGAATAAGAGTCTCTTTTCTAAAGAGGACTCTGAGGAAGAGTTAGATGACTCACTTTGTGAAGGTAGTGAAAAATTTTTTATGGCATAAATTGAATTTGATAATAGGGCTGGTCCTAGAAAAATTGAAGTAACTTTTGATTTTGAAAATGAAGAAGTTGATCTTGAAGAAGAGCTTCCCCGTGCTCTTCAAGAAGTTAAAAGGCCTAAGAATTTTGTAGCTACTCATGAAAGTGAAAATCAAGTCCTCCAAGTTGAGTTACATACATCAAACCATGTGATTGAAAGTAAAAACCTCTTAATTAAAAATAAAGAGTAGTAGGTCAATTGTTTAGAACAATAAATTAATATGCTTCAAAAATAGATTGAAAAAAATGATACTTTGATTAGTCAAAAATACAATAACATGACTAATCTACATTATGATAAAGCTAAAAGTTCAAAGCAAGAATTTAAAATCCACAATTGGAAATCAATCCTATAATAGGGCTTCCTTTAAATATAGCCTTTATCACAACTATTATTTCTATTGTCATACATTTGGGCATAAGATTAGTTCCTACAAATATTTGATGCCTAAAACACCTACCTTTGGTCATAAAAAAGCCTATGGTTTTCCTAAAATAGTACGGTGTCAAAAGTGCCATCTTTATGGATACACCTCTAGCTAGTGTAAATCAAGTCATGGTATTACTCAAGTATGGAAGCCTAAACTTGTGTCTAGCATAGAGAAATCTTCGCTAGTTCAAACTGCTTTGTTTTAGAATAATGCTACAACATGGGTATTAGACAATGTTTGTTCACACCACATGACTGGAAACAAATGAAATTTTTACTCTCTACAAGACTTTGATGGTGGTTTTGTGAGGTTTGGTGATAATTAAAGTGCATACATAAGAGGTACAGGTTCTATTCATTTATGTTCAATGACACTCCTATTCATGATGTCTATTATGTTGAAGGGCTAAAACACAATCTTCTAAGTATTAGTCAAATTTGTGATAGTGGTTATCATGTTTCCTTTCATTCCAAGGGTTGTGCAATAAAGAGTAAGGTTGGAAAGACAGTTTCTATTGGTCTAAGGACTGGTGGAAATATTTAGAATATGCTTGATTCAACAAATCACAAAAATATTAAAGGTCTTTGTATCATGAGTCGAGTAGAAGAAAGTTGGTTGTGGCATAAACGCTTGGGAACCGTAAATTTTGACAACTTGGTTTGCATAAAAAAGAATCAAAATGTTAGAGGTTTACATGTTCTAAGTAAACCTACAAATGTTATTTGCAAGGAATGTTTAAAAGGTAAACATACTAAAGTGTCTTTTAAGACTAAGGAATATTCTTTCCCTAGGCCTTTGGAACTTGTGCATATATATTTATGTGGTCCATCAAGGACACAATAAATCAATGGTGAAAAATAATTTATGTTGCTCGTTGATGACTATACTAGAATGGTTTGAATTACCTTTCTTAAACACAAATCAGAGGCATTTGAAAAATTTAAGATGTTCAAAAAAAAGGTAGAATGAGAATCTGACCTAAATTTTAAATGTCTAAGGTCAAATAAGGGTGATGATTTTACCTCACAAGATTTTGTTGAATATTGTGAAAAAAATGGAATAAAAGGAAAGTATGCTGTTGCTCGAACACCACAACAAAATAGGGTAGTTTAAATGAAAAATAGAATTATTTAGGAAATGTCACGAACAATGCTAAATGAGGCAAATCTACCTGAAAGGTATTAGAAAGAAGTTGTCCATAAAATTGTCTATATTCTAAATCGGGTGCAAATTAGGGTAAAGAATTCCTTTACTCGTCAAGCATTTTTGAGTTGACACATCAAACATTTCCCTAGGTTGACTCGTCAAGCCTTTTCTTAGGTTGACTCATCAAGTATTTTAGGGTTAACTTGTTAACCGACATAAGCCTTGTTATATTGGCTTAGGGTTAGGGATTTCATTATGATGTATGATTTTAGTACTTGCGGTAGAATTGAGCTGTAAGGGATTACAGATTCTAATCAGGTTGTAATCACTGGATAATAAAATATTGGACTCACTGTTGGTGGACATAGCCCAGGGATTGGGTGAACCTCGTTAAATCTTTGTGTCTTGTGTTCTCTTCTGTGTGGTTTATTGTTTTCTGATAATGGTTATATTTGCATGTAATTGTTATTTCTGCCTTGTTAATCCTAACAAGTGGTATCAGAGTGAGGTTATTTCGTTCGTTCTTTCATCTATTCTCTGAAGCAGGACTCACGAGTCAGTGGGAGAGTCTCTTGGTTAAGTGGGAGAAATGGCAGACGAGGGTAGGCTGAAGGTTGATAAGTTTAATGGGTAGAACTTCCAGTTATGGAAGATGCAAATGGAGGACTATCTCTATCAGAAAGATCTATGGTGGCCATTAGAGGGAATAGCCAAGAAAGAGACAACAATGTCTTAGGAAGATTGGGATATTTTGGATAGGAAGGCACTAGGGAGTATTTGTCTATGCTTGGCACAATTGGTGGCATTCAATATTACTGGAGCAACAACAACTCAAACTCTGATGGAAACCCTAGCGAAGTTGTATGAAAAGCCTTCAGCTTCAAACAAGGTATTTCTTATGAAGCGTTTATTTAATATGAAAATGGTAGAAGGTGGATCAGTCGCTGATCATTTGAATGAGTTTAATACAGTTACAAGTCAGTTAGTCTCAGTTAAAATTACTTTTGATGAAGAGGTTAGGGCTCTCTTGATTTTGTGCTCTTTGCCAAAAAGTTGGAATGGCTTGGTAATGACTGTTAGTAATTCTATTTCTGGTTCTAATACCCTAAAGTTTGATGATGTTATTGGTGTTATATTGAGTGAGGAAATTTGTAGGAAAAGCTCAAGGGCATCCACATCGGGTAGTGTATTGAATGCAGAAAGCAGAGGCAGAACAAGAGATAGAGAAAACAACTCTGGAAATCATGGGAAATCAAGAGGAAAATCAAAGGGAAAGAGGTCTGAATCCAAAGGGCCAAATGATTGCTGGTACTGTGGAAAACTAGGTCATAAGAAGAAAGATTGTTGGTCTCGAAAGGAAGATCAAGGAGACAAACATGATGGAAACAAGGAGGCAAATGTGGTAAGTAACAAATCCGAAGAGGATGCTTTGCTCTTGTCTTTAGAAAATGTTGATGATTCATAGGTGTTAGATTCGGGGGCTTCATTTCATGCTACACCCCATAGAGGTTATTTTGTTGATTATGTCCAAGGGGATTTCGGGCTAGTTTATTTGGGAGATAATGAACCCTGTCAAATTGTTGGAAAAGAGAAAATCAAGATTAAGTTGCACAATGGGAATCATTGGCTACTACAAGAGGTAAGACATGTTCCAAGGCTGAGTATAAATTTAATTTCAGTAGGGCAACTCATTGATGAGGGTTGCACAATTACTTTTCATGATACAAATTGGAAGGTTTCAAAAGGTTCCTTAGTAGTAGCAAAAGGTACGAAAGTAGGCACCTTATATCTTTGTATAGGTCATACTGTTCCTTCTACTTTAATTTTTTTAGAAGATAATGAATGTTCAGGAATAGTGGCTGTAGTTGAGTAGGAAGAACATCAAACCGTTGTTGTTGATTCTGACACAACACTGTGGCACAATAGACTTGGGCACATGAGTGAAAAAGGTATGAAATTAATTCATTAAAAGAAAGTTTTACCTGGTCTGAAATGTGTCAATATGGATTTCTGTGAAAGTTGTGTTTATAGAAAACAAAAGAGAGTTAGTTTTGTGAAGAGTGGGAAGGAAAAGAAAAATGAGAGATTAGAGCTTGTGCATACAGATGTATGGGGACCAGCTCAGGTATCTTCCCTTGGTGGCTCTCTGTATTATGTTACATTTATAGATGATGCAATAAGAAAAGTATGGATTTATTTCCTTAGACAAAAATATGATGTATTTCAAACTTTTAAGAAATGGAAATGCTTGGTTGAGAATGAGACTGGTAAAAAGTTAAAATGTCTCAGATCTAATAATGGTGGTGAGTATTGCAGCACATAATTTGAAGATTATTGTTCCTCTAATGGTATTCATAGGCATAAAATTATACCAAGGACTCCACAAGAAAATGGAGTGACTGAATGCATGAACAAGACAATAATGGAGCGTACAAGGAGTATGAGGTTGCATGCTAGGCTACCCAAAAATATGTGGGCAGAGGTTATGAACACTGCTATTTATTTAATCAATAGAGGCCCCTCTACTCCTTTGGACTGTGGTATTCCTGAGGAAGCATGGAGTGGTAAGAAGGTGAATTATTCTTTTCTCAAAACCTTTGGTTGTGAAGCTTTTGCACTTATAGATTCTGAAAATAGAACCAAGCTGGAAGCTAAGTCAAAGAAATGTGTATTTGTTGGATATGGCATTGATGAATTTGGTTGTAGGCTTTGGGATTTTGAAAATCATAAAATTGTAAGAAGCAGGGATGTCATATTCAATGAGAAAGTATTGTACAAAGATCTGTTGCAGCAGCATGAGAAGAAAGAAAATGATTATGTAGTACTGGATGATACTCCAAAAGTTGATGTTCCAGTAGTTCCTTATGCTCTGCAACAACAGCAACAAAAAATACCACACACCCCAGTGAATGTTAGATGGTCAACAAGGCTAAGTAAACCTCTAGATCGATTTTCCCCATCTTTGTATTCTATCTTATTAACTGATGCTGGTGTCTTGAATGTTATAATGAAGCTATGCAGGTGGATACGAAGCTTCAGTGGGAGTCTGCAATGATATATGAAATGGACTCCTTGCTGAAAAATTAGACTTGAGATTTATGTAAGTTACCTGTAGGTAAATAGGCTTTGCAGAATAAATGGGTTTACAGGTTGAAAGAAGAAGATGGAGGTAAGAAAAGATTTAAAGCCAGATTAGTCGTAAAAAGATTTTCACAGAAACATGGTATTGATTTTGATGAGATTTTTTCTCCAGTTGTTAAAATGACTTCTATTCGTACTGTTTTAAGTATTATGGCTACTGAAGATTTGCATTTAGAGCAGCTTGATGTTAAAACATCCTTTCTTCATGGTGATTTGAATGAAGAAATATATATGGTACAACCACAAGGATTTGAGGTCAAGGGTAAGGAGAGTTTAGTGTGGAAATTGCAGAAAAATTTATATGGCTTGAAGCAAGCACCTCGGCAATGGTATATTAAATTTGACACTTTTATGAATGAGCATGGATATAGTCGGTGTCATTCTGACCATTGTATTTATTTTAAGAGGTTGGATGATGACAACTACATTATTTTATGTTTATATGTTGATGATATGCTTGTAGCTTTGTCTAACATGGATCACATTAAGGGGTTGAAACAACAGTTAGCACATTCATTTGCGATGAAGGATTTGGGGGCAGAAAAACAAATCCTTGGTATATTTGTAGAGATAGGAAACATAGGAAGTTGTCTCTATCTCAGGCTGATTATATTGAGAAGGTGTTGCAACGTTTCTCTATGGAGAATGCCAAAGCTGTCAGCACACCTTTGCTTGGTCATTTAAAATTGACCAAGGATATGTGTCCCAAGACACTAGAAGAAGAGACTAAAATGTCTAAGGTACCTTATGCTTCAGCTGTAAGGAGCTTAATGTATGCTATGGTATGTACTAGGCCAGATATTGCACATGTAGTGGGAGTCGTTAGCTGATATATGAGTAACCCTAGTATTGAGCATTGGAATGCAGTCAAATGGAATCTCAGATATTTGAGAGGTACATCCAGTAAGTGTTTACACTTTGGGGGTTCTACTACTACTGTACAAGGCTATGTTGACTCAGATTTGGTAGGATATATAGATAGCATGAGGAGTACTACAGGTTATGTATTTACTGTTGGTGGGACAACAATGAGTTGGATTTCTCGACTACAAAAGGTGGTTTCTTTATCCACTATAGAGGTAGAGTATGTTGCTGCTACATAGGCAGCCAAGGAGATGATATGGCTTCAATTCTTCATGGAAGAATTGGGACATCCTCAGATGGGTAATTTTTTGCATACAGATAGCCAAAGTGCCATTCATCTTGCGAAAAATTCTACTTTGAACTCAAAGACAAAACACATACAGTTGCGGTACCATTTCATTTGGTCAGTTTTCGATGATGGGCAGTTAAAGCTAGAAAAGATACATATAGATGATAATCTAGTAGATATGTTTACAAAGGTAGTAACAAGGGAGAAGTTGAACTCCTGTTCAACTTCGGTTGGTCTACTAGACTAAATAGAATAAAGGGAGAGTTGAGTCCAGGGTGGTTGGATCCAGTGGGAGCCTCATAGGGTAGCGGTTTAGCTACATGATCAGTCTCCAAGTGGGAGATTTTTGTTTGGTGTGGAGTCTGATCAGTTCCCAAGTGGGAGATTGTTAGCTTGTGGTGACTGATCAGGAAAGTACCATCTAGGAAAGTACTATACACTTTTCATTCGTCATGGGGTTAACTCAGTGGAATGTAATTGGGTTGGTGCTCAGTGGATTAATAAAAGGATTACATGATTGGAGTGGGTTTTGTTCCCCGAAGGGTTTCTCACTCGACACAAATCATGTGTTATGTGATGATGTTTGTATGGTCTTCTGTGTTTTCATGTTTTTGATGCAAACCATTGTTGTGTCTCATTCTATAGTTTCTCTAATATCTTACCATTATCTTGAGATTTCATTTGAATTTATTCTTTTAATGTTCATATATTTTATGTTGCAAATAATGGTTCAGTGTTGTTAAAACAACAAGGTCACATCTCTAAGATATGTGTTTAAATGATAAGGTCTTTACCCTAGTAATGATTTAATTAGAAAAGTAAACTTAATGTCATTCATTTTCATTGAATGCTCATACAAATACTTTATGAAAAACTCAAGCTAAGTTGACAATCACTTGTTTTTTTTGGACAAAGTTGGTATTGCATTTTTCACGTTGAAGCATTTAGTATTCATATTTCATTAAAGTGTTAAAGGTTTTCTATCGTAGAAAATTTTAGATCACTGTGATTCACCTCCCCTCTCTTTGAGTGATTCCACTTCCAACAATAATACCATACCAGAGTTTATAAAAGTTCTTTTGTTCAGGAAAAAAATATTATTTTCTCAACTGGAAAGAGTTTAATCGATTGGGTGTTGTAGGACATGAAGATCTAGATTAAAATTGCCTAGTGTAAAATCAATTATATTATGGATGTTTCCAGTTTTGTTTCATTGCAAATTTTCTTAAAAGAAAGAGATTGACTTATGAGAATCTTCAGTGTTTTGTAGCTACCATAAGATTATGCATTAAATTTAAAGTTCTTATGTTTAGAAAATTTCTAAATTCTCACCACATAGACAAGTTTGAAGAGTCTTTGGGCTAGAGTTTGTAGATATGTTTTTTATGATATAGCTATCAGGATTCAAATTCATAATTTAATGAATCAAACTTATTGATGAACAATAGTTAACATGATTTTTGTGTTTCAAATTATGTAGAGGCCATAAACAACATAGAGAACTATTGAACTATTCAAGCCTGCATAAGATCTTGCTAGTTGGAGAAGGAGACTTTTCATTGTCTTGTACTTTAGCCAATTCTTTTGGAAATGTAGAAGATATGATTGCCACATCCCTTGATAGTGCATGTCTAAAATATTCTATTTTTCATTCTTTTCTTTTGGGTTAGATCTATTGTGAATGCTGGTAGTATCTAGACAAATGTAGTTTTATGTACTAATTCATTCACCAACAATTTTATACTCAGAGAAGGTTTTAGGTGAGTACATAACTGCAATGAGTTCAATTACTAACTTTGTACTTCATGGAGCATGGGTGTTAATTGGGGTTCATGCAACTAGACTGGATCAATTACTAGAATTAAGAGGGCATTTTTTTGATAGAATTGTTTATGATTTTCCTCATGTAGGATTTAATGGCTGGGAGAATGATGATATAGATATATGGAGGCTCAAGGATTTAGTAAGTTCTTTGAAAGTGCAAGAATGCTTCTGATGAGCCATACTAATGGCATATTTTATGATGTGTTTCTATGACTTTTTAGGGTTCTTTTACTTGGTTTCATGCAAACTTGAATGATGTTATGTATGGTTTTTATAAGTGTATGGTCAATACTTTTAAATACTTTATAGTTCAGCTGGATATGTGACTTAAAGAGCTTATGGTTAAACTTGTAAATTGAACCTAACATTTGAATTAAGTAGATATATATGTGTGTTATTTAATGTTCATCTCTCTTAAGTTATTTTGGGTTAGGTTCCTACAGCCACATATCATGCAAGATTTAGATAATGAGATAATGTCTTTTCTGATTTAAATGATGCAAAATATATATGTTTTGAATTTGGCATGTGTTACTAACTCCATGCATGAACAAGTCAATGACACATTCATTTGGGCAATGTGGTGGATTTGACAAGGTCACTTTTGCAGTTCAAACAATAAAGGCATGACTATGCATTGCCTCCTTTGTAGCAGCCAACCGGTTTCTTATTATACCTGGGCACAGATCTAGAAGCACGACCTTCTATATTCCTGGAAGACTTATTTCTGAAAGTCATTGATTCTATTATGTATCATTATGAATCTTAATTGATCCTCAATGTTGGAGTGATCATAGTTTTAGGATTTATTTTCCTCGTGTTTGTTTAAATAAGCTGTTGGTATAACTTTCAAGAGATTAGAGAAAGTTAGGAAAGTTACTGTAATCCTATAAATAACAAATAGAATTCAGTTCTGTTTCAAGTGTACCTTTTCAATGAATGAATAAAATGTATTTTTCAAGTTCTATCTTTTCATCTTGATCATATTCTATTCAATCATCCAAGGGGTCCCACTTGGTGAGTGAATTCTACTATCAGTTAGGATCTATTTCATGCTTTCCTAGATTTAGAGAGAACTCTGATGTTCCTGCAGCCATTGGTATCAGAACTAACAGGTTGTTCCTACAGTAAAGGCAGATAGAGAAGTTCCTATTCGTGATTACCATTTTCAGTAGATTAAACTTATTCCTTTCTTAGGTAGCTTATTATTTCAAAATTTTAATCATTCTAATTTCAATAGTCAAGATGAGTGGCAATTAGGATGATTTAGAGCATATACTTTGCAAACACTATTTCAAGCCTACGTCCCTAGTTGATAATATAAATGGGTTGAATGAGTTAATTAGCTATTGTTTAAGATGTCCAATGTTGAATGAGTGAGTGTTATGCTCCAAGTATCTAAAGCATTTGTTTGGCTGATCATTTTTGGCATCATTACCAAAGATGGTGTCAATCTAAACTTATCATAAGGGTCATTTTTCCCAAATATTTTGTAATATAGGGCTGAGTTAAAATTAATTTTTATGCATAGAAGAAGAGACCATCTTGGAAGATTTCTCCCTCAGAATGTTCACATAGTTTTTGAAGAGCTCTTACCCCTTGAGTAGGAAAATCCCCAAGAACTTGACGGTGAAGAGAATCAACCATTTGAGGATCCATTTTCTGACCTACATCAAGGCCTTCCATCACCACCACCAGAACATGAATATCAGGAGAATCCTTGGGCCCTTGTTGTTTTTAGAGGACAAACCGCAGCTTCAAATACTCTAAATCTTCCAAATCCTCCAAGGATGATGCTTCCCACCTTTCCCTTTCCTATCATTGACCTTCATGATAATAACAATATCAAGAATATTCCTTCTTCAGTACTTCCAAAGTTCTATGGCTTGATTACTGAAGACCCCGAGACATTCCTTTTTGAATTTGATATCCTTTGTAGAAGTTATGACTATACAATAGATGCCCATAAGTTGAAGTTGTTTCCATCTACTTTGAAAGAGGTAGCACTGAGATGGTTCATGGGTTCAGGAGCCAATGTTGTAAGAGACTGGGATGGCATGAAGAATGCATTCTTGGAGAAATATAAAGAGTATTATTGGGGTAGTGATATGAAAGGTGATGACATTTTTAAAATGACACAAAAAAGATGAGGAAACACTTGAAGATTATGTTACAAGATTCTTGTTTAGCCTCCAGAAGAACACACACCACACTTTGAATGAAGAATTCATGAAGCATATCTTTTTACAAGGTATTAATGAGTCTTGTATCGAAGCTCTCGACTTGATAGTTGGAGGAGATATCACTCAAGCCACTTGGGATGACATTAAGAGGATATGTCTTAATTACTCTAGAGCTATAGTGAAGAAAGGAAGAGGGCACAAACAATCAAGTAGCAGAACTAATGGTGCTTGTGTCTCAAAGATGGAGATATCTAATATCTTGTCTGATTTTGAGCAAGACATCATTAAAAATGTAGCCACCTAGCTGGATACCATGCAATCCAAGACGAAGCATGAAGAAGTAGAGGCTATGTTAGATGAATTTTGTTCTCATTGTAGGGAAAAGAAAAGGAACTACAAATCCAATATAGTTGCATGCATGGAGACTCAGTCAATGCCAACTGAATTCAAGGCTATTGATGAAAATGGAGAGGTCTTTTATGTTTCTTAGCAAAGACCATGGGCCCAGAGACAAGGTATGCGTCTTGACCCTTTGCACAATTCTAGTTTTAATAATAATAATCAATGGAAAATCCAAAATTCTTAAAAATTTGGTCCTCAAGGTCAAAACTAGAATAACAATTAGTCTTATCAACCTTAACCATAACGGAGTAACCAAATTTGGTCTTATCAATCTCCTCCTAACCTGTGGTAGCAGTCCAATCAAAATTGGCATCAAAATAACCAATGGAAACCTCCACAAGGTAACTGGCATCAGTCACCCCAATGGGGTCTGAATCATCCTAGTCAGCCTAACAAGAAAGCCCTTATTCCACCTTCTCAGTAGAAAGCTATAATGCCTCCACCTCCCATAGCTAATGATAGTCCTCAAAAGAAAACTCATCTTCTCGCTCAACCTTCACTAAATCACAATAATATGCAACCTAATCAGCAACAAACTTATATTCTATTACAGTAAATGATATTCACTTGAGATCAGGAGCAACATTACCTGTACTGAAAGGTCTTGTTATAACTGAGGTTACCAATGAGAATGATAACCCTAAGAAAGAACATGCTACTCCTATACTACCTACTATAGTACAACTAAGGATCCGCCATTTCCTCAAAGGCTCACACAGTTTGTAACCCAAAAAGAAAGTTCATCTGCAACTGATCTTATCAACTAGTTGAATCAAATGAATGTGAAAATTCCTTTGTTGGATGCCCTTAAGGAAGTTCTAGTATATAATAAGGCTATCAAAGAAGCTTTTCTTAAACAACCTGGTTGGAAGAAGAAAGATCCCAAAACTATTCATGTTCTTGGACAACTCTCTGATCTTATGTTGAGTAATGCTATTCTACCCAAATATTTTTATCCAGGTAGCCCTGTTGTTACTATTTATATTAATGGTACTCAGATCCAGAATGTTTTGATTGACTTAGGAGCATCCATAAATGTAATGAAAAGGGAAGTCCTCTTAAGGCTTAACATCATTGGCTTAAGATAAACTCCTACAATCCTTTAGTTAGCTGACAATTCTATTGTAAGGCCTAATGACATGGTAGATGATATAGTTGTAACACTTGATTTGTTAGACTATCCCTCAAACATTGTAATCTTATCTCCCAAAGATACTCTAGGTGGTTATCCTTTAATCCTAGGAAGACCTTGGTTGGCCACCACAGATGCTTGCATAGGTTGACGCTCTGGAAAAATGACTATATTAGATGGAGTTAGTACTAAAAAGTTGACTTTATATTCTCCTGCTAAGCCACAAATGAAACTTGATCAAGCTGTTTGCCCTGACCTTGGTGACATTGAGTTAGAGGTAAATTTAGTACATCAGTTAATGGTTATAGAGAGGAATCCATTTATTATATCCCAAGAAGAAGATGACATACTTGTTGCCATTCTTACAAACAAATATGGTGCTGAACCATTTTCCTGTACTGTTCCTAATTATACTTTGCAAACCATACCACCTCCACAAAGCTCACCTTAACTTCCTGCAGCAATTGATTAGCTCCATACATTTCTACCACATGAGATAAAGTCACCTTCATTTGTAGAGGTCATCATGTTGGATAAAGTAGTCAAAGTAGAAATTGCCCTAGGTAGGGAGTTGAATGTTAACAAGAACCTTCCTCCTAAACATTCAACACAAATTCTCAAGCTCCTCCAAGATAGCCAGTAAGATTTTTATTGGGATTACAAATATATGAAGGGATTGGATCCAAGGCTTTGTACCCACCGCATACACATCAGTCCTAATTTTAAACTAGTCCGAAAACCATAAAGAAGAATCAACCCAACACTAAGAGACATAGTTAAAATTGAATTATATAAATTACTTGATGTTGGTTTTATTTATCGCAATTCTGAGAGTCAGTGGGTCTCACCTTTGGTCATCATCCCCAAGAAAGGAGGGAAATGGAGAGTGTGCATGGATTATAGGGAATTGAATAAAGCAACAAAGAAGGACCACTTCCCATTACCTTTTATAGATCAAGTCCTAGATAACCTGGCTGGCAAAAAGTACTTTTCATTTTTTGATGGATTTAGTGGATAAAACCAAATATAGATAGCACCTGAGGACCAAGACAAGAAAACATTTACATGACCATGGGGAATTTTTTCCTATTCTATCTTACCTTTTGGATTGTGTAATGCACCGGCTACATTTCAAAGAGCAGTGATTAGTAATTTTTCTGACATATCTGTTGATTGTGTGGAAATTTACATGGATGACTTTGCTACATATGGATCCATGTTTGAGGAGGCTCATGCCAACTTAGAAAAAGTCCTTAAAATATTCCATGAACACAATCTCTCTTTGAATAGTGAAAAGTGCTACATGATGATGGAAGGAGTTGTTTTAGGACACTACCTCTCATCATTTGGGATTTGGGTTGATCTAGCCGAAATAGAAGTCATTAACACACTTCCCACGCCAACAAAGCAGAAGGATGTTCAAATTTTTCTTTGCCACATGTGTTACTACAAGAGATTCATCAAAGATTTTAGTCAAATTGGAGCTCCATTGTACAATCTCTTGAAGAAGGAATCAGACTTTGAATGGACTGCAAACTGTGAGAAATCATTTCAATAGTTGAAGGAAGTATTGACTAAAACACCATTTCATATCCATACAGATTCCTTAGAATATGTTGTTGGAGCAGTGCTTGGGTAGAAGGAAGGACTGGTAGAGCATGCCATTTATTATATAACAATCTACATGGTGCTGAGCTAAATTACACTGTCACTGAAAAAGAATTATTAGCAATCATATATGCACTCAATAAATTTAGACACTACATTACTGGTTATGAAGTGTTTGTGCATATAGATCACTTAGCAATCAAATACTTGATGAAAAAATGAGCCATCTTAGGCAGGTTAGCCATATGGTTACTCCTCATGCATGAATTTGATATCAAAGTCATTGATAAGCCCAGGAAAGCTAACGTGGTTGCCGATTTCCTGTCTAGATTGCATGTTCTTGATGATCCTACAACTATTGATGAAAAATATCTAGATGAACATTTGTTCTCTATTATTAGTCATAATCCATGGTATGTAGATATAGAAAATTACCTTGCTATAGGAAGAAAACCTCCACACTTCTCTCCTAAGGAGCGCAAAATCTTAGTTGAGAAAAGTTTTAACTTTTCATTGATTTCAAGATTTATGTTTTACACAGGTCCGGATCAAGTCATAGGAATATGTGTTCATGAAGATGAGAAATGTGACATCCTTCATGCATGTCATGATGAAGCATGTGGAGGACACTTTATAACAAAGCACACAACATTCAAAATTATCACCACTGGTTATTACCGACCTACCCTACACAAAGATGCTTCTAAGTACACCAAACATTGTCATAGATGTTAATGAACAGGTTGTCCAACCAAATCAGATGAAATGCCCTTGTAGCTACAAGTTGTGGTAGCACAATTTGACAAGTGGGGAATTGATTTTGTGGGTCCTATAGAACCTTCCTCTCATGGTAAGTCCTATAACTTAGTCTGTACTGATTATGAAACCAAATGGGTAGAGGCTAAAGAAATGAAGCATGCTAGTGATGACAAAGTAGATGAATTTCTATATGAGTCTATATTCACTAGGTTTGGTGTACCTAGAGAATTAGTCACTAACAAGGTGCTCAGTTCACGTACAATCTCATAAAAGCCTTGATGAATGAATATACGATCTGACATAGGAAATCTTTTCCATATCATCCCCAGGCTAATGGTCAAGCCAAAATTACAAATAGAGAAATAGAAGACATTTTGACCAAAATAGTTGTTGTTCACAAAAAAGGATTGGGCAACTCGACTTCCTGAAGGCATTTGGGCCTATAGGACTGCATGGAAAACTACAACTAGTTTTACACTATTTGAGTTGGTTTATAAAAAATCTTGATGAACTACAACTAATTTAGAACCTAATTGAAGATCTATGATTAGAGATCACCGAGTTTCTGATTAGATATATGATATGATTAAATCAGTAATATGTTGTCATTGATGTCAATTAGTTTGACAACACTTATTTTGTAAGTTGCTATACCTAAACATCTATAGAAAAGGAGTAAAAGAGATGAAGAACATAAATATCTACATGAGGAAGATATATATGAGAGATGAGGATAAGGAATACATTGGGTAACTTGCTGATGAGTCTATGACCTTATGTTATTGACTTGATTATGTTTCATTCATCTATGATGAGGAAAAGAGCTGAAAGACACAAGGCAGTGTGGTCGGTTGATGAAACATTACAGTATACACTGAGTAGTGTAGTGTATACTAAGCACAGTATAAACTGAGCTTGTGTTCATTGACACATTTCTTTGTTAACCGAGCAGGAGAAAATGAACTAAATGATTAGTTTAGCCGTTAAGGATTGATGAGCTATAAAGTACATCGAAATTAGAGATGGAGATAATGTTTGTTACGAAGATCAATTCAAGGAAGATCTAAAGGATGAAATCAAAATGTGTTACTGGCACATTAGCTGAGGAAGGTTTAAGAGGAAAAATGGATGAAGGAGAATAAGCAGAAAAATCTAATGAAGGAGAAGAAAATGGTTTACTTGTCTATTTAAGAGACTAGGGTTTCGTTATGAAACTTATGCCAGAAGAAGGAGACTGCAGAATTATCACATGAACAAGCTTCATGTATGCCTGATCAAATTGGTCAAGGAGAACCAAATTGCAAAGTTTACCGAGCATTAGAAAGCTATTACCGAGTGATAGTAAGTCATTGATTATTGTTGATACAGAATTGTTATACTGATCAAAGGATTTGAATGAGCATAATATAGATCTGAACGTCTTCAATTGAAGTTGTATTGTAATCAGATCAACTACTATTACATTTTAACCATTGTAAACAGAGAAATCTCTTAACAGAGTGGACTTGAAAGTCTTATATGTATCATTCATAGAATGAACATTGTTATCCTGTCAACCCCATAGTAAATGCTAGTTGGACGATAACAGTTGGTCTAAAATCCTCTAACAAGGTCACACCTCACAGTGTGTTTGTAACCTTTAACAGAGTTGGGTCTTCACCGACCTCACTTCAAAAGAGTGAACATTTTTGGGTTGTTGGTCCCAAGTGGTTTTTCCCTTCACAGGGTTTCCACGTTAAATCTTTTATGTTATGTGTTCATTGTGGTGATTGTTTGTTATGATACTTTGCATATTACATGTTAGATTTGATCGGTAATCATTACATGTTATTTAATTGGTAATCGGTAAAAGCACAGACAGTATAGTATTTTATGTTACCGAGCTGCAGAAGTTTAAGTAAATTGTTTTGGATTATACATTTTGATTTGGGACTGTGGATAACTGATTCACCCCCCTCTCAGTTATTCTAACAAATATGCTATCATGCCTGTTGAGTTTCATCACAAGACACTTCAGACAACACTTGAGCTAGATATAGATCTCACTAGGGATAAAAAAGAATGACTCATCCAACTGAATAGCCTGGATGAAATAAAAAAATCCACTTTGCACAACACAAAGATTATTCAACAGCCAAAAAAGAAATGACATGATAGGTTCATGAAGGATACAAATTTCTTTGTTGGTGATTGGGCCTTATTATATGATTCCCATTACCAGCACACTTTGTTAGGAATGAATGCTGAATATATCCTATGGGGGAGTATTCATAGCCATTTTGTAGTAGTAGTTGTTGCATTCATGACTTTGATTGTCATTGATGTCAACATAGTGATCTACTGAAGATTACCAGAGAAGAAGATAGTGTTTGTATTAGCGCACGTGGGATATTGAAGATCAAGCTATGAGGAGTTGAGGAATTAATATATATTGTGTCATAAGATTGTGGTCAAGAGCGCATATGAAAATTCAACTATTCATAAAAATTATGTGTAATTCAATGGAAGCAGTATTCAAGCAGTGTTCCTGAGAAGCGACTTGTGGAAATTGGATGATATCTCCTAATCAGGATAGAATCTGAGCATGTGAGGTTGTACATATGATGAAGACATGATGATCATGATGTGGACATAACAACAAGGTTAGAGGTTGCACGAGTGAAGAATTATCTTGATTGGAAGTTGACAGTTTTATGTAATTGTGGAATATTGTGTAATGTGTGGAAGATTATATTTTGTATATTGTATGCCGACTCATTTGTAATTATTTGAGTGTGGTATAAATGAAGAATTTATTTTACTTATTGTAATATGTACATGAGAGATAGTATGAAAGTGAATTGTGGAATTATGCAATATTTGTTGTAAGAGGATATGTGAATTGCACAGATTTGGTATTGAGATTTGATGAAGTAGTTGGTGCGGTTTAGCACAGTCAGAGGAGAAGTGATAAGTTGTTGAGATCAATAATATTTTGATATTATTTTTTTGAGTAATACAAAGATTAGTTGGACATTGTGTTAAGTGGTCTTTCCCTTGAAGCTGTTTGGACAGTGGGTCCTTTTGTCTTCCATAACTCCTAACAGGGTTAGAATCTTTTAATTGGTATTCAAAATCTCCTAATAGAGATTCATATGTACTGAATGTATTTCATAAGGCTCCTAATAGAGTCCATCCTCTCACAAGGGATTTTCATGTTAGTGTATCTTTTGTGGGCATCATTCCCACCGGGGTTTACTCTTTGATCAAGAGGTTCCCTAGTCAACATATCTTGTGTTATTGTGTATGTATATCTTTCTATGGTTGTTGCTTACATTTCTTACATGGTTAAAATATGTTAAAGGTGATAAAAGTTGTATTTATCTGATAAATGATTCACCCCCACCTTAGTTATCTTGGTGGACTTTACTTTCTAACACACTCCAGAAAAGTTTTAGAAACGCTGGTTATGTCCGTATGAAATTGTTTCTATTTTTGATAATGGCGTCATGTTGTTATCCACTATTGATCTGGTTCGATTCAAACTTCTATTCAATGGTCACCGACTCAAGCTCTACCACAAGCCACAAAGTAGAGAAGAGTTCTTGCAAGAGTTCACCCCACAAGGCGTACCCAACAGTCTTGCAACAGAAGAATCTGGGTCTTCTACCCAGATTGTCACTACTCTTCGATTTCCATCAGAGATTCCATAATAAAATTTCACATTTTGTGAAATAATTTCTCCATAATAAGTGTTCATCTCATCTCCTTTGTCTACCAACCTCACAATTCATCATATCATTCCAACAGTGGATGTTCACACAACAACAACTCTCCTTCAGCAACAACACGTTAGTAATATATACCATCTTACATATTATTTCATACATTTATTTTTAGCAAAGATTATTTGTTTCGTTACTACTCTTACATATGTGGCATGGTGGGACCCATGCCTAAACTTAGCTGAGGGAGGGAATATTTAACTATGTGTATATTCAAAAAATTTATTATCTTTTCAAAATATTTTCGCAATCTTTTTGCAAGTTTTATGTGACCTGTCATTAAACTTTCCATATCATATTAATGATTAAAGAAAGAGTGATTAAGGTGTCATATCATAATTAAGTCATTAAGTACCTTCACGACGTGTTGAAGGAAACAAACTTTGGCATGTGTGAAGGTAATTATAGAATGTTATGGTAACATTTTTCTCTTTTGGGAAGTTAATCCACTGAACTAGCCGTATTTTGAGAAGCGAGTTCTGCATTTCTTGGAGAGTCTGAACTTCTGATTTATGTGTGAAAAAATTCTCTGTGAATTTCAGCTCCTCATTTGGGATTTTGAAGATATTTGTTTCTACAGAGTGGAAGCATGGGTGGCGATTTAATAAGGCATGAGCCTTCTGATCATACAATGTTATTAAATGATCCTCCTTGTTGACAATTGTTCGAGAAGAAAGGCTAGTTAGATTATTGTTTAAAATTGAACACCTTTGATGATGAGGTGGCCTTCTAGTTCTTGAATACTCTGAGAGATGAAGTTGCAGTAGTTAAAGGTCTTCACATAGAGTGCAATGAAGAAATCATTACTGAAGTATCTAGGTCACCTCAGGAGGGAGAGAATTATGAGAGATACTTAGACCCTTTCTCAGCTAGGGCACAGTTCATCAAGGCTTTCTTTACCACTTGAATTTATGCAGCCAACGTTGTACATGATGAGGTATTTGACCTATGAGGGTCGATATACCTGGATGCATGCTATGCATTTCAAAATTCTCAGTAGCCTACGTCATGTGAACATACCGGTGAATCTTCCTAGCTTCTTGTTCAATATTTTGAAAAAGCAAGCTGCAAACGTACAAATGGGTAAGCCTCAGTCTGTATCTCATCATTATTTAATCAAATTGCTAGTAGAAAGAGAATTAAATAAGCAAGCATTAGGAACATGGAATTTTTAAAAAACTATTGATGAAATAATGCCTAGAACAGTCAGCCCTAGAGGTCAAGGGTTTGGTAGAAGAGAGAAAACAACCTAGGGAATTGTTAAAATTGTTAAAAGGATGGAAACCATTGCTGAGGATTCCACCTCTATCCCTAGGCCTAATAGAAGGAACATTGTTGAGCCTACTTCCACTACTCCCCAGAAAGATAAATAATTCATTGTTTCACAAAACCTCCAGTCCTCCATCAAAACTAGGTCTGCTAGCAAATGAAGGGAAGGAGAAGTTCTTGAAACTCAGGAGTTAACCCTAGAGTCACAACCTGACACAAAAGAAATTAATGAAAGGACTGTTGAAACTCCCTTGCCAAAGAAGAGAGGAGCACTAAAAGAACCTCCTCCAGCCTCTGCTGAAGAAGCCTCTTCTAGTAAAAATAGGAAGAAAAACCCTAAACACTCGTCTGGAACTCCTGTCTGGCAAAGTGTTTGGTTTGCCCTTGATTTGTCTTAGGCTGAAATATCTACACCTCCTATAGTCAATTTGGATTCCTTAGAGTCTTTTAAAACTCCTTCCGCAATAAGTATGGATAATATAAGTGATGACTGGATAAATAGTGAGAGTGTTCCCTCTCCAAGCGTGCATGATGCCACTATATTCCCAAATGAACCACCTGTTCAACATGAAGAAAATCACCCTAATTTTATCATTATTGATAGTGATGAAGAAAGTTCAGAATTAGGACAAGGTAATAAAAGATATAATTCAATGGATGTTGATGAAAAATCCTTTGGAGAAGATATTCCATTTGATCAAAATGTTCCTACAACATTAGAGGAATTACCCTCTGAGGATTTCCATGAAATCAACATGGAAATTGTTAATTCTATCTTCGAGAAACTTAGACATGATGGGTTAGACACTCTTGCCCAGGTGGCCAAACAGTGTATAGAGCAGAATCCTAAGAGGGCTATTATTTTATGGGTAGATAAAACTAAGGAAAAAGGAATTCCTAATATAGCCCAGGGATGGACAAACATTAATAATCAGGGACCAATGCCACCCCTAGACTTATCTACTCCTTTGACAGTCGGGTTGAGTTTATATCAACAAATGTTACTAGAAACAATGCAGTGGCAGTTAGAGAAGAAGAGATTAAAATAGATTATTGATAAGCAGGCTCATCAAATTGAACAACAATCAGATAAGATTGTGGTGTTGGAAGAAACAATTACACAAATTGTTGGACTTGTCCCAGAGTTTATGAAGTGCATGTCACCTTCTCAGGTGTATGCACTGTTCCTTAAAGAACAATTTTTGAATTATCAAATGACAAGAGTGGTTCAAGGACTTTGTGCTTTGGTTTCCACACCACATGAGTTTTATGATACATTCCATTCTTCCCCAATGCACATTCAAAATTTATTATGTGAATTATATTTACACAACCTAGCAATTCCTGATAAAAGAGACTCGAATTCTCTCATGTATATGGGAGATATTCAACTCAGGACTTTCATGTCATGGGTACAGAATGAAATCAGTCAAGAACACTAGGCTCAACCTTATAGGGGCGATGAAATGGAAATGCCATTTTTTATTAGACCTGAAACCAAAGAAGCCAATAGGACATTTTATGACTGGGTAAAAGTCACCTTGACAGATAGTGGAATGCAAAATATTTATCCCTTGAGGGAAAAGGCCTTCAAAGTTTATGAGGAATTCACTGCCATAGAGATTCCTGGAGCCATTTTTGCCACTACTCATAGATGGGTAAGAATGCCTGCAAAATTAAGGGCTAAGGAGCCCCATTCCCCATAAAATCTGACCTTGGCTAGTTGACAAGCTCCATGGTATATCATGTTGGGCAGGACTAGAACCAGCTATTGGTTTCCTTTGAAGTTCCAACCACCTATTCTTATGAATCCTCTATTAGGGATGAATGAAGATGCAGATGAGCATGATATGGCAGTAGAGGTAAATAGGTGGAACAAGCTTGAAGTAGATAAGGGCTTCATAAACTACAAGGAAGGAGAAACCAGGCAGTGGATTGCAGAGGACCTGCGGATGAAGGCTAGGATCATAATTTTATGCATACTGGAGGACCAACAAGAATTTAAGCTAGAGGGAAATGATGAGCCATATAAATGACATATTTTATGATGTTTTTCTGTGACTTGTTAGGGTGTTTTTGTTAGGAATAACAATCCACAATACAATTGAGAGGGAGGGGGAATCAGTTGTATGACCGATTATGAAACTTTAAACTTTAAGTAGCAGCAATATCAGATCCAATGAACGCCAACACAATAACACAATATTTTGGTGTCGGGGAAACATTGTTAAAGATAAAAAAACCCGATGGGAATTAGCACCCACAAATGATGTACTAAAAGTATAGTTATCCTTTTTAGAAGATATAGCCCTGTTAGGAGCTTATTGAAACATTACAGTACATATTCCTTGTTAGAGGATAGAACCTATTAGGAGTCAAGAAGAAAAGGGAGGGCTCATTTCTCAAGGCTCACTTCTCAAAGAAGGTTAAGTCCACCGTTAGAACTCGTTGTTTGAAACATAAGTGTATATGAAGAAATACACATTCTTTTTGAACTATTTGGCAACAATTGTCTTTGCTTGATTAGTTCCAATGAAGTCCACCAAAAAACCTATGGTCTACATACAAAAGACACAAGCTCACAACTTTCACAACCTCTCTATATCATCTTCTTCACATCCATATCTTTTCCAAAGAAAAGACCTTTCATTTATACCTTATTACAATTCTCATGAACAGGTCGGCCCATAAGGCTTTCCTAATTACAAATAATTACATAAACCCTTGCTAAGATACACATGGTATCTAGAACAAATATACAATGATTACATTACAACAATTAATGACCGACATCCTTAATTCAAGTTCGCCATCCATCATACACACTACATCTCTATAGTCAGCTTCCAAATAGATCATCTCCAGAACAGACGCCACAACTGACATCATCCTGCCTTCCGTACCTTGCACATTTCATATAACATTCTTCAATACTCTATCTTTTATCTCTAAAGTTTTCATATACTGATTCCATATCGCCTGTAATCTATACACAAAACACAGAGACTAACTCTATCATTTATCACCGTCACAGTCAGTGACCAGTCTTCACCAAAACATCTGTAACTCATCCAATATGAAACATTACATGATGCGATCTTGGATATAAGATCAAAACACCCTCTTGAACTCTCATTTGTCTTTGCAACATTTGAAACATTCTTACACTGTTCGTACACTATGATAACCAACATGTTTTCATCATAGAAATATATGTTGACATCAGTGACAAAACATAGATGACAATAGTATGAGTGCCCATTCAGTAACATAGTGATTCAACATATTAAATATCTTAATCACCTCCCTATGCATTAGCAATATCCAACAATCTCCCTCTTTGGCATTGATATCGACATATGGGAAAATCCATCATCCTAAAGTTATATCAATCCAAAGTTCTGCAACCAAACAATCTCCCCATACAGTAGGGATTTTCTCATAGAAACACTCCCCCTTTGACAACAATGGAAAGGGGTGCCATGATTCATCAACTTATTTCCAACATCTTTCTTCTACGATCACTCTCCTTGAGGAGTAGATCCCTACATTCAGTCTAGATTATGATAAGGCTCTGAAAACCTCTGGACTGATGCATCTTTGCATCATTTAATTATGACTAGGAGGGGCCTAAACCCCCAGCATACCTCTAAGATATTCAAAGGTGTCTTTTGGCAGTGGCTTTGTGAAGATGTCTGCAATCTTCTCTTTTGTACTAATATATTCTAATTTTATTTCCTTCTCTACCACCTTGTCTCTCATGAAGTGATATTTGATAGAAATATGTTTAGTCTTAGAGTGCATCACTAGATTCTTAAACATATTCACTATACTGGTATTATCACAATGGATAATCGAAGGCTCATCAAAAGTTATTCCAATGTCTATCAGCATTTGTTTCATCCAAACAATTTGTGTGTAGTTTATGGAAGCAACAACATACTCTGATTTAGTAGTAGATTGTGCTATACAATCTTGTTTCTTACTTAGCCAAGAAACCAAATTTTTCGCAAGGAAAAATCCACCACCACTAGTACTCTTTCTGTCATCAATATTTCCTGCCCAATCAACATTAGTATAAGCATGAAGTTCAAAGCTATCATTTCTTTCATACCATAAGCCATAGTCTATGGTTCCTTTTAGATATCTCAATATCCTTTTCACATAAGCTAGGTGTGTTTCTTTGGGTTCTGCCTGATATCTAGCCACAATTCTAACAACATTAGCAATATCTGGTCTGGTGTGGGTCAGATATTGTAATCCTCCAACCATTGATCTGTACAAGGTCTGAAAAACACACTTTGATTCATCATCAATTGTTAGCTTATTACCAGTCACCATGGGTGTTCCTACTAGTTTAAAATCTTCCATTCCAAACTTCTTTAGCATTTCTTTGAGATACTTAGTCTGAGAAATAAAGATACCATTCTCATTCTGAGTTATTTGCAATGCAAGAAATAATTTCATTTCACCTATCATGGACATCTCAAATTCACTTTCCATTTCCTTAGAAAATTTCTTACTTATACCTTATTTGAATTATGTTCAATGTATACACTATTGTTCCAACAACCTCTCTCCAATGTACATGAGATACATTTCCTTCAAGAAACATTTTCCTAGCAGCATCAAGTATAGTCCTATTCCTTCGCTCTGCTATCCCATTTTGTTGTGGAGTTCCAAGAGCATATGTCTATCTCTTTATTCCATGCTCTTCGTAGTATAAATTGAATAAGTCTGAAGTAAACTCTCCACCTCTGTTTGACCTTAGACACTTAATCTTTAAGCTGGATTCATTCTCTACTTTTTCTTTGAACAACTTGAATTTATCAAATACTTCTAATTTTTCCTTTAAATAAGTAACCCACATTATTCTAGAAAAGTCATCAACAAAGAGTATGAAATACCTTTCACCATAGTATGATTTTGTCCTTGTAGGTCCACATAGGTCTGTGTGTACCAGCTCCAACTTCTCTCTTGATGTATATGCTTTTCTTTTGTAATTGCGTCTAGTCTATTTTCCCATGACACACTCTCTGCAAACAATGTTAGATGGTTTCACAATCTTCCACAGATCTCTTACTGCATTAGTCATACTGGCCTTTACAATGTTATCAAAATTAACATGACAAAATATACTATTCCATAACCAACTGTGATCAACCTTCACAACAAAAAAAGAGACTCCAGATGTATTTAATTCAAATATGTTACCTCTGGATTTAGTACCACTTGCAATCAGCTTACCTGCCTTACTTCTGATAAAACATTTACCATTAACAAAACTTAATTGAAACTCTTTTTCCATTAACTTTCCAACACTCAACAAGTTATGTTTCAATCCTTCAAGAAGTAGTACATTAACTGTATTAGTCTTTCCATCTAGAGTAATAGATCCTGCTTCTATGATATATTTAGGAAGATTGTCTCCAAACCTCACAACACCACCATCATACTTTACTAATTTAACAAACTTGTTTTTATCTCCAATCATATGATGAGAACAACCACTATCTATTATCCATTCAGTTTTTGTGTCAACATGAGATACTAAAGCTTTTTCCTCATGCACTGGCTCATCTCTAATAGTAGCATATCTGATCTCTTCATAATTTAAATCATTATCATCAGAAATGCCTTCACTAGCATAATAACATTCTTTGTCCCTTTTAATCTTGGCAAAATTAGGTTTGTACTTAGGAACTCTTGTAGGACATCTAGATGCAAAATGACCTACCTTATTGCATGAAAAACATTTCAAGGTTAACTTTCCTTGAAATTTGCCCTTACCTGTCTTTCCTCTTGTAGCAATCAGTGCAACAAGTTCATCCATCTTTCTTTCTTCTACCATTATCTGTTCCCATTCCTCAGCATACTCACCAAGATCTTCTTTTAGGTCCTCATTTCTCGTGTTCGGAAGTGCAGACAATTTATTGTGTGCAGATGCCTTAAATGCAGATTCAACTTTAGGTACAACCTCTCCTAATTTTGCAGCTTCAAAGGTAGTTAGCTTTGCAATCAACATCTCTTTGCTAAAGTTTGGAGTCAGAGGTATAGTTTCTTGAATAGACATAGCCTTGAACTTGTAAGCAGGTGTTAATGATTTGAGGATCTTCGCAATAAATTCTTCTTCATCATAAGTGCCTCCACAGTTTCTGATTCCAACTACAGCTTCTGTAACGCTTTGGACATAAGCCCTAATGCTTTCATGCTCATTCATTTGTAGCTTCTCCATCTTTGTCTTCCGATTTTGTAACTTCACTTGTTTGGTATACTTGTCTCCCTCATATAGTGCTTCTAATCTTTCCCAAATATGTTATGCCGAATCCAAGTCTTTAACTTCAGTAAACTCTCCTTCAGAGAGTGCATTGATCAATGCTTCTCTTGCAATCATGTTAAGTGAAAATATCTTCTTTTCATCCTTAGTAGCAGTTGTCAATTCATCTTCGGTCTTTATAGCTATCTTGTTCATTGTAATCAACCAATAGTTAATCCCCAAACAAAATAGGTGAGTTCACATTTTGTTCTTCCAACTGTCAAAGTTTTCAGGATCAAATTTCAGACTATCCTTCCTATAGTATGCCATCTCCAGAATCACCTCAAGTTGTTAAGCTTTCTCTCTAAGGACCACTTTCTCTGATACCAATTGTTAGGAATAACAGTCCACAATACAACTGAGAGGGGGGGTGAATCAATTCTATGACAGATTATTAAACTTTAAACTTTAAGTAGCAGCAATATCAGATCCAATGAATGCCAACACAATAACACAATATTTTGGTGTCGGGGAAACCCTGTTAAAGGTAAAAACCCTGGTGGGAATTAACACCCACAAATGACGTACTGAGAGTATAGTTATCCTTGTTAGAAGATATAGCCCTGTTAGGAACTTATTGAAACATTACAGTACATAGTCCTTGTTAGAGGACATACCCTGTTAGGAGTTAAGAAGAAAAGGGAGGGCTCACTGCCCAAAAAAGGTTAAGTCCACCTTCAGAACTCATTGTTTGCAACACAAGTGTATATGAAGAAATACACAATCTTTTTGAGCTGTTCGGCAACAATTGTCTTTGCTTGATCAGTTCCAATGAAGTCCACCAACAAACCTTTGCTCTACATATAATAGACACAAGCTCGCAGCTTTCACAACCTCTCTATATCATCTTCTTCACATCCATATCTTTTCCAAAGAAAAGACCTTTCATTTATACCTTATTACAATTCTCACGAAAAGGTCAGCCCATAAGGCTTTCCTAATTACAAATAATTACATAAAACCTTGCTAAGATACACACGGTATCTAGAACAAGCATAGAATGATTACATTACAACAATTAAGGACCGATATCCTTAATTCAAGTTCGCCATCCATCATACACGCTGCATCTCTGTAGTCGGCTTCCAAATAGATCACCTCCAGAACACACACCACAACTGACATCATCCTACTTTTCGTACCTTGCACAGCTCATAGAACATTCTTCAATACTCTGTCATTCATCTCTGAAGTTTGCATACACTGATTCCATATCGTCTGTAAGCTATACACAAAACACATAGACTAACTTTGTCATTTCTCACTGTCACAATCAGTGACCAGTCTTCACCAAAACATCTGTAACTCATCCAATATGAAACATTATATGATGCGATCTTGGATATAAGATGACAACACCCTCCTAAACTCTCATTTGTCTTTGCAGCATCTGAAACATCCGTATAGTGTCCGTACACTGTGATAACTAGCCTGTTTTCCTCACAGAAACATATGTTGACATTAGTGACAAAACATAGATGACAACAGTATGAGTGTCTATTTAGTAGCGTAGTAATTAAACATATTAAATGTCTCAATCACCTCCCCATGCATTAGCAATATCCAATAGTTTTTACTTGGTTTCATGCAAACTTTAATGATGTTATGTATGGGTTTTAAATGTTTATGGTGAATACTTTTAAATACTTTATAGTTTAGCTGAATATGTGACTTAAATAACTTATGGTTAAACTTGTGAATTGAACTTGATAGATGAATTAAGTAGATATATATGTGTGTTATTTAATGCTCATCTCTCTTAAGTTATTTTGGGTTAGGTTCCTAGAACCACATATCATGCAAGAGTTAGATAATGAGATAATGTCTTTTTTGATTTAAATGATGCAAAATATATATGTTTTGAATTTGGCATATGTTACTAACTCTATGCAGGAGCAAGTCAATGGCACATTCATTTGGGCATCATGGTGGATTTGACAAGGTCAGTTCTGCAGTTGAAACAATAAAGGCATGGCTGTGAATTTCGTCCTTTGTAGCATTCAACCGGTTTCTCATTATACCTGAGCGTGGACCTAGAAGCACGCCTTTCTATATTTTTGGAAGACTTGTTTTCGAAAGTCATTGATTCTGTTGTGTATCATTATGAATCTAAATTGATTCTGAATGTTGGAGTGATCATAGTTTTAGGAGTTAGTTTCCTAGTGTTTGTTTAAATAAGCTGTTGGTATACCTTCAAGAGATTAGAGAAAGTTAGAAAAGTTATTGTAATCTTGTAAACAACAAATATGATTCAATTCTGTTTCAAGTGTACCTTTTCAATGAATAAATATAATGTATTTTGTAAGTTCTATCTTTTCATCTTGATCGTATTCTATTCACTCATCCAAGGGGGCCCACTTGGTGAGTGAATTCTATTGTTAGTTAGGATCTATTTTATGCTTTCTTAGATTTAGAAAGAACTCTGTTGTTTCTGCAGTCGTTGGTAGTAGAACTAACGGGTTGTTCCTGTAGCAAAGGTAGATAGAAAAGTTCCTATCTGTGATTACCGTTTTTAGTAGATTAAACTTATTCCTTTCTCTTAGCTTAGTATTTCAAACTTTCAAGCATTCTAATTTCAATAGTCTAGATGAGTGGCAATTAGGATGATTTAGAACATGTATACATTGCAAACACTATTTCAAGCCTACGTCTCTGGTTGATATTATAAATGAGTTGAATGAGTTAATTAGCTGTTGTTTAAAATGTCCAATCTTGAATGAGTGAGTGTTATGCTCCAGGTTACTTTGTCTTTTTTTGTGTTCTTTTATTAGTCTTTTATTTTTTAACTTATTGTTTTGCTTCATCTGTCTGGCTTAGTCGCTAGTCGCTTGTTTTCTCGTCTCTTTGGTTCCTCTTCATTTTTTATATGTTTTAGTTCTTCCTTTCATTGGTTAGCGTGTTGCTCCTTCCCCAACTCTTTTTATATCTCTCGTGAGAGGCTATGTCTGCATATTTTACTTTTCATTCCTACTCTCTATTCCTGATGATGGATCACGGAATGTGATCCGAAACGTCGATGCAAAAAAATTTCACACAATCAAATCCAAAAACTTATTATGCATCATAATAGACTCTGAAAATCTGATCTTGTTATCTAAAACAATGTCAAAAACATCTGACAAATAATTTATGCACAATTACCCAAAATTACTGCTCTTCGCTAGATCCCTCCCCTATCTGATGAAGAGTCATCCTGACACAATAATCTGTCACCCTCGTCAATTGTAACATTCTCATTAATTAGTGTCAGTATTTTTCCACCTCTCTTTTTCCTTTGCGTTGGCGAGGACTGCCCTGTGTAGGGTACTTAGAACTCGTACTCAACCTTTCGGCATTTGACAGTGTGTCGATATGGCGCATTTGTCTCATGTGGGTTTTAAACTACTCATAGCTTGACAAGTTTGTAATCTGTACAGATGGTGCCTTCCAGATGATCCCATGTAGATTGTGGAGTATTTATTACAAGTACGGCTACCCCAATTCACAAAGAAAGTTGTACAACTCAATATCTTTTTGCAGTCTTCAAAAGCCAGTGAACTCATTTCTACACTGTCCGAGGAATATTTTTGGCTGTCTTCAAATGTCAGTGAACTCATTTCTTCACTGTCCAAATATTTCCTTATTTGAGGAACATTCAAGTCGCTCTGAATGGCATATCAGATAGGATTGGTTTTGAGACTCAGTGACATGTGGTTCATAAGTTTGGTAAACTTTTTGTTTTATATTTATATGCAATCGTATAGTCAAAGGTGTTGTAGTCAAAGTGTTCTAGGGGAGATGATCTATTAGTTAGAATTCTAATTTTGCACTTGTCAAAATCTTATTTAGAAATTTCACATCACTCCCAATTTTTTTACAAGACTTCACTTGACAAGTCCTCTACTTATAACTAAGGTGTAAAGACCAAATTTTCTAAATCAAGTAAAACATATCACAAGAACAAAAATGCTAAAGGTCGACAAATTAAATTCCATAAATGTCATTATTGTTCCATAATTCGACCATAAGTGTTGTTATACAATAATGATAAAGGATTACAACTTACTACATTCGACAATATCGTCGACCAGTACAAACATTAAATCTGAATAAATACATCTTTATTACAAAGTTTCGACCTTCTGTCGAAATTAAAAAAAAATACAATAAATCAAGAATAACATTTATTTCACACTGTATCAATCCATGTCTCCTAAGCCTCTAGACAGAATGTCCACCTGCAAATCCTGAGACAGGAGTGTGGCCCAGACACTTTTTCAGCCCAACCATGGAGTGGTTAACTCCCCCGGGGCTTACCCTGATATGAAGCGCACTGACCCTACTCGAGAAGACTAGCAACTTGGCATTGATGAGCCGGAAGAATATGAAGCAACTGTGATTCTATCTACTACAACAATCTTTAGTCTGAAATAGAAATCTTAATCACAGAATGGCAGAGAGAACATACAACACTAACCAAGCATATTAATGAAACATATGCGAAAGTAATCTTTGGCCAAAGAATCTTTTTCAAATCAGTAAAACTAACAGGTAATTCAACACAATTACCCTTCTCTGTCTTATTCCAAATTACGCTTCAATTCTAAAACATACCTTAAACACACCCTTAGTTTGACAGGTCTACTTTACTGATTCTTTTTGAACTCAAAACACTTAACAGAGGAGATCAGTAATAAAAATGAAATACTAACAAATGGAAATCTCAAAGGTACAAACTAATTATTATATTTAGAGAAACACATAACAGTTATCCCAATTTCCACAGATAGTCACATCGTCATTCTCCTACACATTAACAAGTATTTCCAAATTACGTAAACCTTTATAAACAAAATTAATTGTTTTGATCCCCTGTATTTCATACTTATTTTAAGTGAGATTTTTCTAGAATTTTTGTAATCTATAATAAATTAATATTCTGTATAATTTTCATGTCTCTACAATTGAATATTTTGTATAATTTTCATGTCTCTACATTTTAATATTCTGTATAATTTTCATGTCTCTACAATTTAATATTCTATATAATTTTCATGAACCACTGATTTAAAAAAAAATGTTATGATGCATATCTCTAAAGTTATTAAACTTAAACTTTACGATCATGTACAACGTTTTAATTCTCCTAAAGCCTAAATGGCATCTGTAAATTTTGAGTTTAATGTTCCACAAAAATCTAGCATTTGGAAGATTTAAGCGAAGGCTTCACGTTTGGTTTTTGTTCAATTTTGCTCAGTTTACTAAAAGTGAATGGCTTCAGATCGTATAGATCGCAGGCAGTAAGAACAGAAGATAAAATAACATAAAACTTCAAAGAATTGGATCTAAAAACAAACACCCGTAATTGATTCTAAAAAATTTGGAGTTTATACAAACACCCAGATCCATTTTCTTACGCAAGCTAAATTCATTGATATCTTAGGTGAAAACCCTTGTACATCAAATTATTGGTCAAAACTCATAAGTTTTAAGGAGACATCACACTACAAACTCCATAAGTTTTTAAGGAGACATCATACTACAAACTCACCATTTCGCAGGAACAAGGTCAAATTGACAGTAGGGTTTGAAAGTTTGATAAATTGCAACCAAATACTACGTTATCTATATTGAATCCTCACTACCAGCCAAGACATTACGCCTCTGGATTGCTTAGCAGCCACAAGGAAAAACACCAGTTCCATCCCAAATCGGCTGGAGACTAAAATGACTATGCCAGAGGTTGCATGTGAAAAAAACTAAGGGAATAGGGATATGCGGTGGTGTTGGCTCGAGATAATAATGACACAATAGGTGAGAAGTCTATGAAAATAATAGAGCATCCTTGGAAAAGGTTGGGGTGTGTTAGGAGATTGTTGCGTAGGATACCAGGGCAGAAAAATATAATGGCACAAGCCTAAAAAAAGTTCAACCAAACTCACGCTAAAGTTGGAAACCGATAAACTTAACAAATTCCCAAGAATTTCACTTTGTCAGTCATAATTAACATCCAAAATAAAAAATGATAGAGAGGAACCTGAGTTTTTATGCGTAAGATGTAAACAAAAAGGCCTCTCCTCTTCCTTGCTGTGCAATCCCTACTAATTTCACTCTTTTCCACTAATTTACATTTTTCCTTTTTACCTCCTTTCTTTGCTCTCTTTTCTTTGTACTAAAATGCCTCCTTTTTAACTCTCTTTCCACCATCCCCTATTTCTCTTTCTATCTGAATCCTTCTCCCACTTCCATGCGTATTCTTCCCCTTATCTCCGATCCTTTCTCCATTCATTACTTCCTCTATTAACTACACTCCAGTCCTCCTCCTTACCCGGCGTCCAGTACCCAAATCAAAACTTTCTTAAGCTATTTACAAGCCAGGTTACAGCCCCAAGATAGGATATTAATTAAAGTTTAGTTAAATTCTCACCCAGATAACTCCTACTCATCTTGTTGAAACGACAAGATATTATAATGAAAATAAAAAATAAGATCAAACGAAATTAAAAATAACTATTTCATTTGACCAGTCCAAATCACAATTAATTTTATTCACTTTTTTACTAATATCTAAAATATCATCAAATCATTTCTTTTAAAAGAAATCCAAAGATAAAAACTATTTTACCTTGTTAAATAATTTCTTAAGCAATATTAAAATTTAAATAACTAAACACAAACGAACAAGCACTATGGCCATACTAACACAAGATTACATTTTCTCAACACTAATTCAATATAAAAAAACAATTCACATTATTAAATTCTTCATATCTAAAATAAAAATAACTAGTGGTGTGTGCATTTAACCATACAATTCCAGACTCATCCATACCGAGGAGCTAGGCTCCCCTACCTTGACCACACCCTCGTCCTCAGATCCTGTCAACAGATGAACACTCCAATTTTTTATCAGTAGGTTAGTTCCCAAATTCTATAACCAAATCAACTTGAAAATCATCTATTATGAGCATATTTAATCATATCAAGAAAAATGATATACTTAAAAACATATATAACACATCTTATCATGTTAATCATTAACGACTTCCAATTTATCATCCTAAACAAATTAACAAATTTACCTTAATAAATTTTAGCAAAGCATCTAGCAAGACAATTTATTCCTCTAGGGTTGCCGAAACTCGACTAAGTCAAAAAGTCCATAAAGGTCGTAAGGTAACTAAAAAAGTCATAGGTCTACAAAATCGGTTATGACATAAGGTTTCAAGATTTCATTATCAAACATGATGCAAAATCAACATGCTTTTTGACAAGGTGTCTAAAATAGCCCCCAAGAAAGGTGAGACCAATCACCTTACAAAAATGGTACCTTAATTGTGTAGCTGGTGTGGCATCAACAAGTGTGGGTATTAAATCAACAACTCTTACCACAACCATTTGAACACGTTCAGGTATTGGGTCCATCCCCTATGTAATTCTGACATAACTCTCCTGTTTAGCAACTTAATTTTTTTTTAATGTTTGCACTATTTGTTCAAATTTTTGGAAGACAATATTACTTGGAAGAGGAGATTCAAAACAAGAATAATTTTTCTGATCATCACTTGAAACCCTAACCATAAACATTGATTGTTTATTTATTCAAACATCTTCGTGTGTTTATGAAAAATAAAGATCAGTTTTTTTGCATAGAACACTCATGATAGAATAAAGCTTCTTCCCATAGAATACAAGAGGGATAAGGTAACAAAAAGAATGGCTAGAAAAGTGATATTGATTAGAAAAATATTTTTATAGGTAGAAAGGAATCAATAGTGGCTATAGCTAATTTCATACATCCATATATCTTAAACAATATATTAGATTTCACAATTTTATTTTGTTGTCTTTGTATGCGTTTAACTCCTTAAAGCTAAAGTTTCCACTTCTGGGTATTAAGATGCACACTATGGGAGTAATTATACATGAAAGGGTCAAAAAGTGGTAATTTCAAAGTGTTGTTGGATACCTGCTTGAAGATTGTCCAATCACCATCCACTCAAAATCACTAGTACTTGTGGACAAATGTCCTCATGCACAAATGTGCCAATCATGAGTTAAAAAAGTGCAAAATGATACCTAATGATCAACTATTAACACTATATTAACCACTGATGCCTTTTTTCCCTACCAAAAGAATGAACATATCAATACTCAAAATGACCATCGACCAACTATGAATTAAAATTTCTATGGAGAGAATGATCTTAAGTCAATGTCTTAGAGTTGTAACTGAATCCTTCCACAATCCATTCAACCCAAACATAAAAAGTAGTAAGAGGTAAGCTTTGGTGAGGATATTTTGTATTGAATGATTGTATCTCTTTTTTTTCACTGCTATGTATTTTTAATAAATTGACTTATTTTTTTACCCAATATCTATGGATAACATCTATTCATTATAAATTGTTTTATTTAATATAAAAATAGAATGAATGCAGTTATGAACTTTCTCAAAATCAATCTTAACAAAATAAGAGAAAAATAAGATTGTTTTGACATTCTATTGCATTGTGTGTAGGTACTTTATTCAACCTTTGGATGCTGCATATATTCACTTGTATTACTTGTGTTGAAGACCTATTAAATGAGTTCTTACATCATAGGAGGTTCAAGGAATAAATTGATAAGAAATCAAAGCTAAAATTTAAATAAATTTTAATCTAGTATATAATTAGTTATACAATAATAAATCTATAGATGTTTTGATCATAAATATGAATTATGATTAGCATATTGGAAAATAGAGAAGACTCTTTAAAATTTCTCATCAATGTAAAATATGACAATGACATGTGACCAATTGTTGTTTAGAAAGGCTTGAAAAATACATTAAAACACATTATTTATGCCTTCCCAAAGATTAAATAATCTCATATACAAGCATTTTTGTCCCTTTACTCCTCTAAGTTCAATGATTGGAGATTTTTCAAAAGTGTTTCTCTAACAATCTAAAGTTGACAAAGAATATTTGAAGCCACCTAAAAGAAGTCATAATATTTAACTATTTTTAACTCTAGAAAAGATTTGAAAATATAAGTATGTAAGTTATAATTGATTTCAACTTAGAATTTAGATATTATATATGCTTATGATAATTTATGATTTAATCTATTTATAATTTTAGATATAAATTATAATTTTTCTAGATTTTTTTTTAAAGATAAAAATGTATACTTATTTTATTAATTTATAATAAAAAGAGTATACATGGAACCTGGTTCAGGGGAGCATACCGACAGGAAAGAACTGGGTAAAGGAACTTTTGGCTGTAGCTCTTGTTGTAAACCTAGGACTTAAGACATTGTTACAATAGTACGAAAAACATTA
Source organism: Chamaecyparis obtusa (assembly GCA_027943335.1). Classification (NCBI taxonomy): domain Eukaryota; kingdom Viridiplantae; phylum Streptophyta; class Pinopsida; order Cupressales; family Cupressaceae; genus Chamaecyparis; species Chamaecyparis obtusa. The sequence goes on from BSBK01006101.1 coordinate 286,287, forward strand.
TGATACCCTAGTACAAGAACATATGTTACCCAAACTCAATCCCAAGAAAGATACCCAAAATAATCTTTCAAGATTACATCCCAATCCAAATATTCAATTCCTAGAATAATCCCAAGTATAAGGAGAAGTAGGATCCCATATGTTAGATGAAGAGGTCAAATCCTGAGGGTTGAGAGGATGATCTTTAGGAAGATACGTTTGCAATGGGTCAGGTGTAGTAGTGGTATCCTAAAATGAAACTGCCACCTATGGGTATGTGTAGGATCATGGTATACCAAGCTACAACCTTAAGTGGCAATGAAAAATTAGAAAATTAGGGTTAGTCAACTTGACGTAAAAAGTTGAACATCTTATCAGCCTTGTATGTCTGACCACCTTAATCACAATCAAATGATGATATTTTTTCACAAAATTCTAGATATAAGTAGTAGACTTATGCTCGAATGTAACACATATTTTTGTGTAATTATTTTCCAACTAAATAATTAATTGTGAATTTTATGCTACAACTTTTCAGAATAAAAAAACTCCCGTTTCTGACCACCTTAACTAATTCTAGACTTTACAAAATTGAAAACCTCTTTTCTTTCTTATAGTAGACGAAGCAAAGAATGTTACACATGTTTCAGATTAAAGATTAAACCGTTTAAAGTTATGGTTATTTTTCAATTAGTCTGTCAATCAAGACTTTAGAGGTAACTCAATTAGAAAATAAGTAATAATTACTTACTGAACTTGAAATTTGACAACAATTATATTGATGGAAAGATGATAATCTCTTTAAGAAACCCTTTTCATTTCATCAAATTCAAGTGAAAAAAGGTCGTCAGCTACAAAGTTGAAGTCTGGAGATCAAAGGAAATATGGTAAACACATTTTTTGGGTTAATCATCCATGTTTGGCATTCCAAAGCCAAAATCTGAGGCAAGTCCTGAGCCTAATCAGTATCCGAAACTAAATTAGGTATCCGAAACCAAATGGGGTATTTGAAATATAATCAAATACCCGATTTGGACAAGTTTGAATTCAAATTTCACTTTTCCCACTAATGTCATTTGAGTTCTTTTTGATTTGAAATTGTATTAGTTGATTTATAGGGGATTGAATTTATGATTTTTTGATTTATATTTGTTCGTTGGTGTATTTTAATTTATTTAATATTTTTTTATAATATTTTTTAACTAAAATATTATCTTTATTAAATTATTTAAATAATGTACAAAATTAAAAAATATATGTTATTAGATATTCCCTTTTAGATCATGAGATATACTATATTTAATGATATATATAATATATTATATCTAATGATATTGTCTCTCTACTTTCTCACTCTATCCCCAACAATACATATACAAATAATAATATAAATAATAATAAATATAATACTAATATCATATAATAATAAATATAATACTAATATTGCTAAATATCATACTAATATTAATATAATATAATATTAATATTATACTATTATACAATACTACTATAAATAATAATAATATAATACTAATTTATTGATACTAATACTAATATCATAATATTAATATTATAAAAAATTAAATCTAAAACAAAAATTAAAAACTAAAATCAAAATTGAAAATAGTATTCAAATAAAAATATTGAAAATTGAAAATGTTGAAATTTTAAATGAAAAGCAAAATTTGGGCCAAATCAAATATCCGATTTTGTATGGGATACCCAATTTTGTATCGATTGGACTTGTGCATCGTAATTAACTTTGCTATGTGTTCTGAAAAAAGTCACCATTTTTTTAGTACACTTTCGAATGAGTGAAAAGAAGATTTTTTTCACATTATCACCTTTTGGCATACCATGATCTTGCACATAGCCCTATAAAAAAAGAATAGGTAGAATGTTATCTCCCACACACTAATCACTTTGAATCAAATAGTCTAATTAGCCATTAAACAATGAAGATCCCGGGACACAAAATCATCGACTGTGTGAATGCTAGCTGAATTCTGCAATGACGTCATTGATGCTGCCAACCTATACAACATTCTTAACAATAGAAAAAACATCTTGAACACAATTGTTAGCCATGAATGAATGGAAGTCCAATAAAACCAGCTATAGGAAAACAATAGTAAGGAACCTGGGACCTGCTCCACTTCTGAAGGTAAGGCCAATGGGTGGTTGACAAGACAATCTAGACCAAGGTGCAAGCAACAACATCAAGGTGAGCACAAGATAAAAGGAAAACGAAAGATAAATATTCCTTCGTTCTACCCATTCCAATTGAGATAGCTGCATTTCATTTCATAATGCAGGTATGTGTATAGAAAAAAACTAGATAAAGAAATAATGAAAGTCATCATCATAAGTTTCCTGATTTAAAACCTTCTTAGAAATGTTAAAAATGAAGTCCACATCAAGAGCCAAATCCATAATCACAGTAAGAAGTCCAGACGCCAACTTAGTCGAAAGGGCAGACGAATTAGATGTTAACCATTCCAGACCCAAAAGAGTACGAATTGCCACTTCAACATGAGCGCATTCCAAATTAAAAACTGACCCAAGTTTCTGAGAGCCATACTCATAGGGATTCCTGCATTCCCATTGCAGTTGGGGAAGCTGAATACGGTACTTCGTAGCACAACCAGCAAAGGAGCGATACAGACATAAAATGAGCAGAGTATGTGATTTGAAAATAATGCAACCAAATAAATACCAACCCCATCAGATTTGAGAGGTAAATAAAGTCAGCAAAAATGAAATAAACGAGCAACAATTAGAACACTGCAAACCATGCCAAGATAAATTGACCACTAAAATAGCCCAGTTCGATGCGAACATGATATTATAATGTAGGAAATTCATAATTTTTGGGCACTAAACAGTAAAAACAAACCCAATTGGATTCCGAACATATAAGAATGTGCAAACAATATTCCATCAAAGTACCACAAGAGCATGCAAGATCACATAGAAGTGACGGAATCAAGTACTTCGAATCATCAAAATGTCAGCATGATAAGAGATCTACCTTATGCCAACATAGAGATAGCATACAACTTATAAACATTACCCAATTAATAGCCTAAAAAAGAGTGAAAAACTAGTGTCTGCGTAATACCAAATAAGGTCAGCACAATATAAGTCTTCGAAAAGAGCATAGAGACCAATCCTCAGAACAAAAATGCATCAAGCCCACAACAATAAGGTAATCAGTCATGGAGGCAAGTGTGAAAAGTGCAACAAGCAATAATCTCCATCACCATATATTTTATTGTAATTGGCCAAGAACAATAAAGAGGCCAAAGTAGAAGAAGAAATATACATAAGTAGTTGTGTACACATACCATTGTTCCCGAACCGGAGAAGTAGATGTCTTCCCTCAGCTAATTGGACAGACAATGATGCAAAAAAGAACCCAACCTATATTCAATAGAAAATAGTCCATATTAAAACATGGATGCACCACACCAATGTATTTGGCTAAGGACAATGAAGGGGCAAGAGTGAAAAAGAAATAAAATATACATAAGTAGCTACCATTGTATATCAGACCAATAATGAATATGTCACCTTTAACCTAGTCTGACATACAATGATACAAATAATTAAGTGCAATTCAACATATACTCAATAATAATGATTTCTCCAAATTAGAATATAAGGTGCATCACAACAATATCTTCTGAAGAAAGATTCTAAGCATCATCCATTGACAAATCAAATAAAAAACTTCAAACCGCTAAAAATCCAGACGGAAAGGAGATACCATCCCATCTAGGCCTTCACTGGATAGAATATGCAAGAATTATAAGGTCCAGGAATACATGAGCAATACCATATTTGCATTTCCAAGATAATGAATGTCATAGTCATAGCATACATTTGGAAAGAACCAAGAAGACAAGCCTCCTGCAATAGATATCATAAACACAAAAGAACCAGTTTGGGCAATACTATCATTAGGATCCCCACCACAAGGTGGAACAAGTGGGTAAATCCTCTTCATGAGATTGTTAGCACAAGGGGTAGAGTGCAACAAGGTTGCATGTCATTTGCCAAATGTTGGAGCAAAAAACAAGCAACAAACAAAGAAGGGACCACATGGGCAGAGGAGGCCACATCAACAAAAAGAGGTGGAGTAGGATCCATAGAACCAGAGGAGGCCAAACTAGTAGAAAGACCATCAACCCAAGAGGATTCATCATCACCCTGTTAAGACTCATTAGTGGAAGAATCAAAAGCTAGGACAGCTATGTGATCACCATTAGTGTCCTTCCACCAAGTGGCACCGGTGCCTTTATGGTGTGAGAGAATAATTTTTGGCCAAGTGGCCAGTAGAGAAGTACCAATGAAATAAAAAAGGGAGACCCTCATAATCCAATGATTGAGTCCATGGTCTATCCCCAACAATGCGAACCACATCCCCAAGAAGAGGTATAAAGATGTCAATATCAGTTCCAATATGTGTGAAAAGGTATAAAGCCCCATATAGGTAGTGGTATTATCCATCTTTAAGAAACGACCTATAGAGTTGTAAATGGTCTCAAAATAAGAATTCTCCCAAAAATGAAGGGAGAGATTGGAAAGATAAAGCCACATTAGATGCATACAAAGTGGTTCAGTAAGAGGGTTGAAGGAGGTTATCTAGGGGTTGAATGAAGGAGAGTGAATCCCTAAGTTTATAACTTTCTCAACACAAAATCTTGGTCATCAAAAGAAGCAATAAGAAACCTCTTATCACAAGGGAAAACATCAATTTTACCAGAAACTAAGCATCTCCAAGATTCTCACTCATCAATGAAGATGTGGTAGAGAAGGCTAGAGACTAGTAAATATACACACCAACCCAAAAAAATTGGTAGAAGCCCACATTATACACCATATCATGGCCACAAACCACAACAAGGGAGGTCTTAGCACAGGGAAAAGGCTGAGATTTTCCCTTGGGAGGAAGAGCCACAAAATTTTTGGAAACATGAGTAAAGATTCACCCATTAGCAATAGAAAGAGTGTTTGGGGGAGGGAACCCAACATTCATGACATTAGTAAATCTAGGAAAAGGTCTCCTAGAAGAGTGCCCAATGAGAAAAGGTTTAGAAGCACTTATAAAACCAACAAGCACCACCTCAACAGAAATCCCCACATGAAAAGTAGCAACAGTGCCAAGTCCTAAGACATGCACACCTTCAAAAACCTCAGAACAACTTACACCAAGAGGTGGAATAGATGTACCCAACAATGAGACAAAACAATCTTCAAAAATATTTACATGAGTGTTAGCATCCAACAAAAGATTCCTAGACCTAGGATTGAAATATCCATTAGGTCTAAGAAGCATTTTTGAAGTAGACATTTTAAATTAGCAAGATGAGAGATGATAGTAGTCGTTGAGGGGTTTTTAATAGGAGACAACATCACAAGAAACTACTATTGAGAAGGATTATGATATCTTACTAACAATAATTTCTATTAACAAAATAAAAAATATATTTTTTCTAACCTGATATACCTTCATAATCCTAATCTGGATTACATCAATGATATTTTTCACATTATTCATGTATGAAGATTATGGTAAAAAAATGATCACTTTCCCATATTACACAAGATGACAGACAATAAATTTATTCATAAAGAACAAATTATATAAAGCTCAATATACAAGACATGGACACATAAAAACTTTCATTTCTACATAGCATTATTATGAAGATAATTCTTGAGGGAGATTATTAATAGTCCATTTGAGTTTTCTAAGGAAGTCCTCAACGGAAAGTACACATCTTCAACTATCTATATTGTGTTTAATAAAATCTTACCACAAATTAATTAGACTTCATCTTGAACATATTAACTATAGACATCATTTCTAAGATAAAACTCAAGTTAATCAACATCACTATCTAGTAGACTCATAACAACTTAATAAAGTTCATGATACTTTTCTTGATCACTAAGAAAATTTAACTTAGTTTTAAAACATAACTACTACAAAGTAAAAAATGTCCCATAATTTCCTCATTTATTCTTATAATTTAAAACTTTCAAATGTTTTGAAAAGATGAGAGAGTGAGAGGAAAATAAATCAAGGAAGAAATTAAAAATATTAATCAAGACATTAGAAAATTTTATATCAACCCAATGATTAGGGAAGTAACTAAGGTTATAGATAGTTTATACAATAAATAACAACAACATACTCATGCTAATTATAAAGCCACATATCTCAATGTTAAGTATGATTATAATATCTCATTTTACTGCTCTTTGAATCATATTAGGCAATAAAACCAATCCTAGTAAATCTAAAAACATTTAAAGTACAACACTACTCATCTCGAAAGCTCTGGCTATTCTCCACACGAAGTGGTATGACTACAAAACTACAAATCTACATAACACAATGTGTTTTCGTTTGTATTTTTTCATTTTTAGAGTATTGTGGAGGCAGATTAGGAGGACTAGACAAGTGAAAATTACGTGAAAATCGGTCGTGGTATGAAAATTTTGGTTTTTGTATGGGCGATTTGCATTGTATCCTATGTGGAGAATAATTGCATCCCAAATCAAAGTCATAAATTCTACCTCATTCTAACTATTTTACTGCTTAACCTAGAGGATCCAACATTACATTGTACAAATCCAAGCTCTATCACCATAACTTTCCTAATGCAATTACTCCAAGTTGGCTGTGTCAAGTTTATAGTGATATATGAATTATATTGAACATGTTAGCTGACATGAAAGACATTTACTTTTGACCATTCACACTAAAGTAAAACTATTCTAGCCAATAAAAAAGAGTGGCCATTGCGATGTTTCTAATGATTCCTATATGATATCAAACTAAATAAATTTTCAAGTAGGTGATACAAATTAATTATGAGATCTCCAATTAAAAAAGAGTCATAGCCATGTTATGAGTAGGGATGACAACTATCTTAATAGAAATCTATTTTTAAACATTTAACAAATTCAAAGAAAGGTTTCTATATAATTTTCAATAGACCTATTTGGAATGTATTCTTCTACCAAGGCATTCACTAGTCTACAAATTACTTCCACACATTTTATCAAAGATTTTACATGTGTAATCTATGCTTCCCCATTTTCATTCATGTTTTCAAAATGAATGCATGAAGAAAAAGAAAGGCTACTTGAAGAATAATTTCTACATGTAGTACTTTTCTTTTCCCACTTCTTGTTCTTTGTTAATCTTTCTCTACATGTCCCATTGTCATCTTAAAATGTCAAACACATAGTTGAGAAATCATAAAGATATTATTTTTAAGGTGTTAGTTCTTCTTCTTCTTCATCATCATCATCATCATCACTTATACTCACTTTTTTTTTCATTTTAATAATAATGTTTTTATTTTATTATGATATCATTTTCATATCATGACATTGTTGTTATATCACATTAATTATATAGATAAACACAAACAAGTATTATTGTTATTATTATATATTTTTATCTTTTATAATAATAATATGATAATAATATACTAAAAAAATATAATTAAGATACGATAATAAACTAGAAAAGTAAAGATGTTACTAAAAAGATTAAGGGTCCATTAATAAGGGATAGGATATTTCATGAAGTGTTAATAGGTATATTCTAGGTCAACATTTGATCAATATGATACGTACTTGGTAAGTGTGTTAGTTGGAGCCCTTGTGGTTATTGGTCTTATTTTGTGTTCTTGAACCTTGTCTTATATCTTTTTGTTATTATCTTGTGATTATATTGTACTCCTTATGCCATGTTATCACTTGGTGTTGTGTATGTGTTTATTTTGATCATGTGTTTTGTAAACTTAGTTCTGTATGTAATAAACAAGAGATTATGGCAAGTTACCTGGAATACATGTGATACGCGATGCATTCCATTCTACTTGATTTAGTTTAGTTTGAACATATGACACAAAATATGAGTGATATAATCATATGAGAAGTGGGTAGTAGTCATTTTAAGACAAATATGGTCTTGGATGGTTGAAATCGATTATGATTGATTTATCATGTACTATATGCTTTATATATTATATTTTTGTGTTTTTGAGTTTGTGATGGGTATATATATATATATATATATATATATATATATATATATATATATATATATATATATATATATATATATATATATATATATATATATATATATATATATATATATATATAGTTAAATTCAAAAGGAATTATTAGAAGTGCAACTTATTGGAAATGTGTATTTTTATGCAAAGTAAGGGAATAACTCAATATAATATAATCTCTAAACTTGTCTTTGTTAATTTAGGGTTCTTTATCCAAGTTGACCATTATTTAGTTTTGTTTGTCAATTAAGTTATTAGCTTTTATTTAGTTGTTTATATATTTTTCTTTGACATCTATAATATTAAGATGATATTGTCCAAATCTTCCTCCTATGTATCACTAAAGATCTATATATCATCCAAGTAAATGATTAGAAACTTAACCATTTTTTTTTTTCAAATTCTCTTTCATCAATCTCATAAATGGACTTGATGTGTTGTGTTCTATTTGTCTCTAATATTGTATTCCATTATTTCTATCTTTGGTTAGAATTTCATGATGTCTACTCTTTAAATCAATCATGGTACAATAATTTTCTCCATTCAAACAATTCATGTTACCTTATCCAAATAATTCGGTGTGCATTCCTTATTCAAGAGATGTCCACATAGTGGCATTCCAAGAGCATGTAAGAGAAGTGATTCTCAACCTGAACTTGTTCATGATAAATGAAAATTTAGATGAAATAGTTAGACAGTGAAAAGAAAATAATTACTGGATTATCCTTTTTATTTGAAATATTAATTTAGCTTCCATAGGATCAATCTTTGAGGGTTTTAAAACATTACCTAATAAATAAAACCTATGCACTGCTAGAAAGAGTTATTGCACTTCTAGAGAGAGCCGTTGGGCTGTTGGAAAGATCCATTTTTATGATAGAGGTCATGGTGGGAAAGCAAATCATTTGGGATTCAAAACCAAGAGTCATTTTACAGCTGGAAGACAGGGTAGTGGAAGAATGAGAGAGATTTCAATGGAAATCCAAGGAAATAGTTTAATGGGAAAACTTTCCCAAGGTACTCATTAGACAATAGCTTCGTAAGGCAAGGGGTGAGAGGGAAGATGGGTCTGTTTATTCTTTTCATTGATAGGAAGGTATGAGATCTAGGGAAAAGAGTTGAAATCAACATAATTAATCAAGATGACAGGGATAGAAATAGGTATGGCCATTAGAGAACCTAGGTTAGAATGAATATCCTTATAGAAGGATTTTAAACTCTGAAAGATACAAATTAAGAGACTGGAGAGGGGGGAAGTATTCATCATGGGAGAATGCAAAAGGGTCATTACATAAAGATAAATGGTCTACTAGAGTGAGGAAAGGAAACAACACTAGATTCAAAAACAATAGAAGGATTCAGTCAAACATGCTAGATTTGTCAAAGAAGAACATGGTTGAGGAAAATATGGAAACATAAGGATGGTGTGGAAGGACAAGGTGGATAATAGCTACAAGGGAACTTCCTGTGGACATGAAATTCAAGGAGACTCAATAGCATGCTGAATAACATAAGGAAGACTTTCTCAAAGTTCAAAGGGTTCCAATGGAGGGGAGCAATTCTCAGATATCTCAAAACTCAAAGAATATTGGGAAATCCAAGATCATTGCATCAAATTCACTAATTCTTCATTAAAATCTATATAAGTACTTCAGAATCAAGCATTGAACTGTAAGTTCTAGAACATTTCAATTTTGTTCCATTGTTTGAGAGTTTGGGTTAGAGAGGAATGGGGAGATTGTCTTAAGGTTTCTTTTTTGGGTGATGCTCACAATTTTCTTATGGTTTTGTTTGATTCGAAAGAATCTAGAGACAAGATTTTTAAATGTAAAGGTTGGTATTGTTGATTCCATTTTTTGTCCTTGATGATGTTCTGCTGACATGGCATTTTGGTTGCATTGGAAAATGGAAAGTCACGGTATTAAACTGGTTAAAACTTTACCCCAGTTAAGTTAAAAAGTAATCATGGGATAAGAATATTCATGCAGAGTAATCCACGTGGTTTGGATTTAAAACATTATGGGCGACTTGATGAGAACGGATCTCAAATCATTTGTATTTTGGCAAAGGTTTTTCTGCTCACAATTGTTTTGTTTTTGCCCTAGCAGTTGAAAACAATGGCCGTTTGACACTCCTGCAATTTTGGTCAAGCTTCTAGTTTTGGGTCTTTGATATATGGTTATGCTAGTTAAAAGATGAAGGAATATGGTCATTTTTCTCTCTCATGATAGTTGTGAATGGGTAACAGTAATTTGTTTTCCCTTCTTTCAGGTATGACCCAGCACTTATTTTTTTCTCTTGTCTAAAAGATGAAATGGTAACAAAGCTATCTTAGTTTAAAAGATTTTGACCAGTTACTTTGCATCAGCAGTGATGATTATTGCTTAATGGTTGTTTATTAAAGATTGGTTATTCTTGCTCAATTTGCTTGGCAGATTTGTCTAGTAAGTAGTTTGAAAGGGTTTGACTCTTTTCAAGAAAAAATTCACAACCCTATACGAGGGTTTTGTGTGAAGACTGTTATGAGATAATGTGGAAACTTACACTGTTTATAAGGTTTCAATTTTGGAAGATGGTTACAGATTGTCATGACTCATACACTCATACTTATTACTTGTAACCATGATAGTTTTTATGGTTTTACATCTGTAATATTGATTAACTCTTCACGGGTAAAGGTGGTTACATGGTTTAAAATTTAACTACTTGATTAACTACATTCAACTGTATGTATGTATGTGTTTTAACTAAGTTAAGCCATATATATATATATATATATATATATATATATATATATATATATATATATATATATATATATATATATATATATATATATATATATATATATATATACACACAGAGGTTTGTAGGTTGAAAGTGTGTGTGAAAAATAGTAAGAATTGGATCAAGCAGTGAAAAAGATCTTTGAGAGTTTTATTGAAAATATGTGATATTGTAATAAACAGGTTTATTGAAATAGAGTTGTAGTTTGTGCAAGTATATTTCTATAAACCTCCTTTCTGGATTGAAAAAGGTTAGGGGTTGAAGCTCCTCAAGTAGCAAGGCTGCAAAATTGGATGTATTGGTTGGTGTTTAAGATTAATAAAAGGATTGGATTATTTTTTCCCTATGATGAAATCTAGTTGGATTTCGAGGGTTTCCACTCAGCACAAAACTGTGTCTTTGTGTTGGTCTCTTAACTATGTTTAGTGCTCTGATACACTTATTCCATTTTCTCTTATGTTTTGTTTACAGTCATATGTTGATGGAAGTTCTCTAATATACTCTTAGTTTTCTATTTTTGTTGCCAACTTAGTTTTATTCTGATAATTTTAAGTTTTAGTGTACTTTGATTCACCCCCTCCCCCTCTCAGAGTACTCGTTACTTCCAACAATTGGTATCAGAGCGTAGGGTCCTCATCGGTTTGTCCTAGGATTGATCCTGGTTATTTTTGGAAGTTGTCATGTCTCAAGCCGAAGGTGCCTCGCTCACTAGAGCTCCTTTATTTGATGGCACAGATTACATTTTTTGGCAAGTTAGAATGGAAGCATTTATTCATTCTCTTGATGTCAGAATGTGGGAAGTTGTATCTAGCAAGTATATTGTTTCGTCTACTGTACCTACTGATGCAAATGAAAAAACAAAATATGAACTGGATAAGAGAGCTTGCTTTGCAATTCTATGCGGGCTATCAAAATATGTATTTGTTAAAGTAATGTACTTCAAATCAGCAAATGAGGTATGGACAAATCTTGAATCCATTTATCAAGGTAATGAAAAGGTTAAAGAATCAAAATTGATTACATTAAAAAATCAATTTTATGATTTAAAAATGAATAATGATGAGTCAGTGGTAAGTTATTTTCTTCATATTGATGAAGTTGTAAATGCCCGAAAGGGTCTTGGTGAAGAAATTGATGAACATGATGTGGTTGCAAAAGTTATTAGAACATTATTACCAAAATTTGAAACTAAGATATCTACTCTTGAAGAAAAGAAAAATTTCTGTAAAATGATTGTGCATGAGCTTCAAAGTATACTTATTGCTTATGAAATGAGAATTGGTAATACCCCTTCTGCCTCTAAGGAAACAACTTTTAAAATTGAGAAATAGGAAGAAAGTGAGTCTGAATTATCTGATGTTTTTGAAACATTACTGGTTAGGAAACTCAGGAAGAAGTTTCAAGGAAAGTTTAAATGTTTTGGCTGTGGTAAAACTGGACACTTTGCAGAAAAATGTCCGTATTTAGATCTAAGTAAAGATGAAGATAAACCTAAAAAGTCGTTTAAAAAACCTTGGAATTCTAGTAAAAGGTTGAACAATTTTAAAAAGAGGAGTCTTATGTCAAAAGAAGATTCTGAAGATGAATTTGATGAGTCAAATGATGATGGCTGTGAAACACTATTTATGACCAAAGTTGAATTTGAAAAACTAGTTGCTGTAAAATCTGAACCAGATTCTGAAGTTGAAATCGAAGATGTAAATCTCGAAGAACTTCTTTGTGCTCTTTAAGAAGTAAAAAGATTTAAGAAACTTGTAATTTCTTATGAAGATTCCAATCAGATCTTACAACTGGATCTAGTTAATGCAAACAAGGTTATTGAAACTCAGATAAGTCTTATTGAAAAAAAAGAACAAGAAATTAGTACACTGCAAAAACAAGTATACACTCTTGAAAATCAACAATGTTCTAGAGTTACTACTGAAAAAGGTGAAACTTCACATCAGAATCCTGTTACAGCAAACATAAATCAGTTTTCAAATAACAGATTTTTCCATGGCTATTGTCAGTTTTGTAAACTATTTGGGCATAAAGTAAATACTTGCAGATTTGCTAGAGTTCCTACTTTTGGTCATAAACAGTCTTTTGGTTTTGTTAGAGACATAAGATGTTTTACATGTTATCAATATGGTCATACTTCTAAGTACTGTAAAAAGTTACAAAAACCTGCAAAAATGTGGAGACCCAAACTTGAACAATCTATGCTTGTTCAAACAGCTCTAATATCTACAAAATTTTCTATTTGGGTTTTGGACAGCAGATGTTCTCATCATATGACAGGGGACAAAAACAAGTTTTCAATTTTAGAAAATCATCTAGGAGGGTTTGTCAAATTTGGTGACAACATAGGTCTTTACATTACTGGAATGGGAACAATCATGATAAACAAAGACACTCCTATAAATGATGTCTATTATGTTGAAGGATTGCAGTATAACTTGCTAAGCATTAGTCATATTTGTGATAGTGGATGTCAAGTTGTGTTTAATTCTTATGGATGTGTGATTAAAGAAAAGTCAGGGAAATTAATAGCAAATGGTTTCAGAACACCTGGTAATTTGTATCATTTTTCAGACTCCACAAGTCAAGAACAAAGTGTAGGCATGTGTCTTATGAGTCATATAGATGAAAATTGGTTATGGCATAAGAGATTTGGTCATGTTAATTTTGATAATATGATCAGAATTAGCAAAAATGAAAATGTTCGAGGTTTACCTTTGATTAGTAGACCTACAAACTTTGTTTGCAATGAATTTGTAACAGGCAAACAAACTAAGTCATCTTTCAAATCTAAGGAGTTTCTGTCCTCAAAGCTATTAGAATTAGTTCACACAGATTTGTGTGGTCCTACGAAAACACAGTCACTGAATGGTGAAAAATATTTTATGTTGTTCGTAGATGACTATACCAGAATGGTCTGGTTAACCTTTCTCAAGCATAAGTTAGAGGCTTTTGATAGGTTTAAAATCTTTAGAAAAATGGTTGAAAAAGAGTCTGATTTGAAACTAAAATGCCTAAGATCAGATAAGGGAGGTGAGTTCATTTCTCAAGATTTTGTTGAGTATTGTGAAAATCATGGGATTAAAAGATAGTACTATGCTGCTTGGACTCCCCAACAAAATGGGGTAGTTGAAAGAAAAAATAGAACTGTAAAAGAAATGGCAAGAACTATGCTTAATGAATCTAATCTATTTGATAAATATTGGAAAGAAGTTGTTCATACAACAATATATATATTAAACAGAGTACAAATTAGAATAAGAACAAATTGTACTCCTTATGACCTTTGGTATGGAAAAAAAACATCTGTTAAGCATTTTAGAATCTTTGGTTGTCAGTGTTTTATCAAAAATGATTTTGAAAATCTTGATAGTTTTCATGCTAAATCTGATGAAGGATTTTTCTTAGGTTATTCTTCAAACAACAAAGCATATAAGTGTTTTAATAAACACTTGAATAAAATTGTTGAATCTGTTAATGTAGTATTCAATGAAAATCAGAATGTGATTAAAAATCAGACTCAAGATGTTGATGAGGAATATGATTTAGAATTTAGCAATGCCTCAACATCAAATGAACTAGTTGTTACCAAAGTAGATGAAATCAGCTCAAGTAAACAAGAGGAAGTTCCTAATTTTAAGGAAGATATATCTCAGAAAACACCTTCCAAGATAATTGCTAAACGACATCCTGAAACACTTGTGATTGGTGATAAAGATGCTGGTATAATAACTCGTAGAAAGGCAAAATAGATAGAACAAGCTCAGATGGCTGAGCATTTTTGTCTTTTAATAGATTTTGAACCACGAAATAATTCTAAAGCCTTAAAAGATCAATCCTGGTTAAATGCAATGAAAGATGAAATAAATCAAATTGAGAAAAATAAAACATGGGAACTTGTTCCTCGTCCAGATGACAAAAATGTAATTGGAGGAAAATGGATTTTTAGGAATAAGTTAGATGAATCAGGAAAAGTTGTTAGAAAGAAAGCCAGATTTGTGTGTAAAGGGTATGCTCAACAAGAAGGGATACATTTTGGGGAAAGTTTTTCTCCTACGGTTCGTTTAGAGTCCATTAGAATGTTTCTGGCATATGCCTCATTTAAGAAATTTACAGTGTACTAGATGGATGTTAAAACAACATTTCTGAATGGATACCTAGAAGAAGAGGTATATATGGAGCAACTAGAAGCTTTTGAATCTTTTGATTATCTAGATCATGTTTACAGGTTAAAGAAAGTGCTTTATAGCCTGAAACAAGCACCACGTGCTTGGTATTCTAGACTTGATTCACATTTGATTTCTAAAGGTTTTACTAAAGGCAGTGTTGATAGTACATTATACACTAAAGTTGTTAATGATGATCTTCTGGCTATTGAAATCTACGTAGATGATATCATATTTGGATCTAAAAATGATGAATTATCACAAAGTTTTTCAACTATTATGGAATCTGAATTTGAGATGTCGATGCTAGGACCTTTATCTTTTTTCTTGGGCATTCAAGTATCACAACTAGAACATGGAATTTTTATTTCACAAACTAAATATGCAAAAGAGATGTTAAAACGGTTTCAGATGGACCAATGTACTCCTGCTGGTACTCCTATGGAAACTGGGTGTAAGTTGATTAAGGTTGATGATTCCCCACTTGTTGATCAAAGTGAATATCGGTCTATGGTAGGAAGCTCACTCTATCTTACTGCTTCTAGACCTGACTTAATGCAAGCAGTTTGTTTGGTCTCCCGCTATCAGTCTGCTCCTAGACAATCTCATCTAAATGTTGTAATACAAATTTTTAAATATATCCAAGGTACTCTGGATTTTGGTTTATGGTATCCAAAACATGGTGATTTTACATTGATAGGGTATACTGATGCTAACTGGGGAGGCTGTGTTGATGATCAATGCAGTACTAGTGGTGCAACTTTCTTCCTTGGTGATCGACTTGTTTCTTGGCACAACAAGAAGCAAGACTGTGTCACTTTGTCCATAGCTAAATCTGAGTACATTGTTGCCACAACTTGTTGTACTCAAATGCTTTGGATGTCTTATCAGTTGGCAGATCTGGGTGTTGTGGTATCAAAACCTATGATTATATTCTGTGACAATACTAGTTATATTCAAATTTCAAAAAATCCTGTCATGCATTCTCATACCAAACATGTTGCACTTAAATTGCAATTTTTACGTGATCAAGTGACTGCAAATGAAATTATTCTTGTTCATGTTTCCCCCCAGGCACAAGTTGCCAAAATTTTTACCAAAGCTTTACCAAAGGATACATTCATGCGGTTGCATGATCGATTGGGAGTTTACTCTCAATCCTTTAGTTCAAACTGATTTCTCAAGTATGGGGGAGCTTCTCACCATGCTCCCACCCTATCCCTCTTTGTCCTGGATGACAAAAAAAGGGGGAGAAACAGTGACATTTGGTTGATACTTTGACAGTACATTTTGGTTGATACTTTGACAATACATTTGGTTGATATTTTGACAATTGACATTTAGTTGATACTTTGACATTTGGTTGGTACTTTGACAGTTGGTACTTTGATAGTTGATACTTTGACAATTGGTACTTTGATAGTTGATACTTTGACAGTACATTTGGTTGATATTTTGACAAGTGACATTTAGTTGATACTTTGACATTTGGTTGGTACTTTGACAGTTAGTACTTTGACAGTTGATACTTTGACAGTTGGTACTTTGACAGTTGGTACTTTGACAGTTGGTACTTTGATAGTTGATACTTTGACATTTGGTTGGTACTTTGACAGTTGGTACTTTGACAGTTGATTCTTTGACATTTTGACAGGCTGCTACATTAGATGTTGTGGATCATGATACAATTGGTGTGGATCAGGGCTTTTATCCTATTGTTTTGTCCTTGTTTATTGGTTCAAATATTTGAAATTGTTTCATATCTAGCACTTTTGGCACTGATGATTATGATTATTTTTTTTACACTTTGATACTGGGCAGTACTACACATTGATGCTACTAGGTCCTTTACAGTGGCATGAATGTTGATTCTATGGAAATAATCCTTTGATGATATTTTGATTATAGTCCTCATAATGTACATGGTATATTGGTACAAGGATTTTACCTTGCTATTGTTGATATTTTTGGCACACCGTTTTGACAACTGATAGTGGTATACTTTGATATACTTTTGATAGGAATGTTGTTTTTACAATGGAAGTTTGATAGGGCTTCCATGATTCTCTTTCTGATTGGTGTTTTGATCACAGATTTATGGCATAATGCTTGTTTTACTGATACACTAACTCACTGGCTCTGGTAACATTGGCCTTAGTATAGTTTTTTAAAGATCAGATAGTTTTTAATACTATAGGTTTATTGATGAGCACTTTCGCACTTCTTCAGGCTATAAGTTTTTTGAATCAGAATTGGTATGTTGATCTTAAAGATAAATCAAGTTTTTTGATCTTGGTGGTTTTGTTTTTCCATCAAGGACAAAGGGGGAGATTGTTGATTCCATTTTTTGTCCTTGATGACGTTCCGTTGACATGGCATTTTGGTTGCATTGGAAAATGGAAAGTCACGGTATTAAACTGGTTAAAACTTTACCCCAGTTAAGTCAAAAAGTAATCATGGGATAAGAATATTCACGCAGAGTAATCCACGTGGTTCGGATTTAAAACATTACGGGCTACTCGATGAGAACAGATCTCAAATCATTTGTATTTTGGCAAAGGTTTATCTACTCACAGTTGTTTTGTTTTTGCCCTAGTCGCTGAAAATGATGGTCATTTGACACTCCTACAGTTTTGGTCAAGGTTCTGGTTTTGGGTCTTTGATATATGGTTATGCTGGTTAAAAGATGAAGGAATATGGTCATTTTTCTCTCTCACAGTAGTTGTGAATGGGTAAAAGTAATTTGTTTTCCCTACTTTCAAGTATGACCCAGCACTTATTTTTTTCTCTTGTCTAAAAGATGAAATGGTAACGAAGCTATCTCAGTTTAAAAGATTTTGACTAGTTACTTTGCATCAGCAGTGATGATTATTGCTTAATGGTTGTTTATTAAAGATTGGTTATTCTTGCTCAATTTGCTTGGCAGATTTGTCTAGTAAGTAGTTTGAAAGGGTTTGACTCTTTTCAAGAAAAAATTCACAACACTATACGAGGGTTTTGTGTGAAGACTATTATGAGATAATGTGGAAACTTACACTGTTTATAAGGTTTTAGTTTTGGAAGATGGTTACAGATTGTCATGACTCATACTTATTACTTGTAACCATGACAGTTTTTGTGGTTTTACATCTATAATATTGATTAATTCTTCACGGGTAAAGTTGGTTACATGGTTTAAAATGTAACTACTTGATTAACTACATTCAACTGTATGTATGTATGTGTTTTAACTAAGTTAAGCCATATATATATATATATATATATATATATATATATATATATATATATATATATATATATATATATATATATATATATATATATATATATATATATATATATATATACAGAGGTCTGTAGGTTGAAAGTGTGTGTGAAAAATAGTAAGAATTGGATCTCGGTGAAAAAGATCTTTGAGAGTTTTATTGAAAATCTATGATATTGTAATAAACAGGTTTATTGAAATAGAGTTGCAGTTTGTGCAAGTATATTTCTATAAAGCTCCTTTCTGGATTGAAAAAGGTTAGGGTTTGAAGCTCCTTGCAGCAGGGTTGAAAAATTGGATGTATTGGTTGGTGTTTAAGATTAATAAAAGGATTGGAGTGTTTTTTCCCTATGATGAAATCTAGTAGGATTTCAAAGGTTTCCACTCAGCACAAAACTGTGTCTTTGTGTTGGTCTCTTAACTATGTTTAGTGCTTTGATACACTTATTCCATTTTCTCTTATGTTTTGATTACAATCACATGTTGATGCAAGTTCTCTAATAGACTCTTAGTTTTCTATTTTTGTTGCCACCTTAGTTTTATTCTAATAATTTTAAGTTTTAGTGTACTCTGATTCACCCCCTCCCCCTCTTAGAGTACTTGTTACTTCCAGTAGGTATTACAAGAGTTATGGAATTCACATGCAATTATGGACCCCCAATTTTAATCCTTAAGAAGTCAACATTAAATTTATCTCCTTTTGGATTCAGTTACATAATATTCCTCTAAAATATAGAGATGTCTAGATATTGGAGTCTATTGGGAACATGTTGGGCATCTTCTTAAAAAATGATATCCCATCAATTGAATAAATTCTTCTTCCTGTCAAGAATTGTCTACTAATGAATCTGGATAAAGCTACACCCTCTTCTTTTTGAGGTCAGTACAAAAAATGAAGTTTGGATTTAAAGAATCCTTTATCGAAATTAGGACACACAAAAAAAAATACAAGATGTAAGAAAGGTGTGAGGTACTAGGGATATCAAAAAATCCTTGATTATGGATATCAAATGCTGGGGAATGAATTTGGATCTTAAGTGTTGTCATTACAATAATCCTAAAACAATAAATCATCTTCCTTGTTTTTTTTTTTTTCTAGAAATTGATATTCAAGGGAATCTCCCTCATCTCGCCTCCCCTGTATCGTCAAGACCTCTTTCCAAGGAGGATAGGTTCTATGAATTTGATATTCATTGATTCTTATGGAACTTGTATTCATCATTTCTATAGACAAAAGATTGGTAGCAATTTACTAAACTTTAATTATCAAGCATCACCGACCCATGAGTCTCGAGTGATTGGACCCAAACCCCTTTTTGTCAATAATGGAGTTGTTGGGTTCAACCCTTGTACTGGGAATTAGATTTTACAAAGCTCATACTATTTGAGATTAAGGTTTGAGTTTTCTATATAAGTCTCCCCAAAAATCAAAGCTACAATGAGAGGAGATAGATGGAAGCTCCCCCCTCTTTTCATGATATGGATGTGTCTGTTCAGAAAGGTCTATTGCAAACTCAAATAAGAATTATAGAGGGAATTATAGACTAAGTATTACCTGTAAGAGAAGGAATAGTAGATCAAGGACTTTCTAAAAAAGAGAAAAAAATATAGAACAAACGCTTTATGAAATTGAAAGCACAAAAAGCACATAGCTAGATTAGAGCCATATTGGATTAGAAGCTAGCAACTTAAAGGCCCATCAAACTCATACACAAATCAAACTTTTTGAAGAGGTCCCAGTCAAGGTTATCTAGGAAAGAAATACCACTGTGTCGGAGCAGGGTCACACACATTTAGTCCAAAGAAGGTCATAGGCTAGTATATCAGAGGCTAATCATATTGGAAGAATTAGATCAGAAAAAGTAAGTTTAAATATTCCAGAAGCTAATATATTTTGTCAGGAAGAAAAATTAGGAAATGAGGGTAGAATAGAATTCCACCAATATTTTTTTCGAAGATTATTAGATACTAATAGCACAATGAGAGATCAGGATATTATTGGAAATTTAGAAGCCATCAGTTCAAAGGTCTATCAAGATCAGACACAAATTAAAGTCATTAAAGAAATGCAGAATCAGGATCTTTGATAGGGAAATAATGCAGAATTAGAGCAAGAAAAAACATATTTAACCTAAAGAGAATCAAAATCTAGCACAATGGAGGTTCTCCAGAATAAAATTATTGAATCAGTAAAAGAACGGTCAAATGAGAAAGAAGAAAAAATCTTATGTCAAGGGAAAAAAAAGATAATCACGTTACTAAGGCAGAATTGAGGTTCATTTCTCTCCATCTGTTTCAAACAAGAAAGGTAGAGGCTGACCTTCAGGCAAAAAGGAAAAGATGAATTTATTAATATAGCATGAGATCAGTTGGGAACATTAAAGGGGCCTCTAAGTTATTTGAACTTAGGAAAGAGGAAATTGTTGAGAGTCAAGGAAAGACTTACCAGAGATGGATCTAAATTCACTATAAATTTTAGATTAAAGGATTTTGTGGTCGAGGATTCTCAGAAGATAATGACCTTAGGAAGCCCTATATTAGAAGCTCGCTAGACAATAATAGGTCTCATGAAACACCAAAGTCAGATGAGGAAACAATATATTCCATTCTACAAAACGTAAGAAGGAATAAGTCAGTACCAAACAACTATATGCAAAGAAATATATGTGGTGACTGTTTACCATAATTGAAGCCTAGGAATAAGAAGCACCCCAATGGGAAGGGAAGTAAAAAAAAGGAGGAAAAACAATAGAAAATTTAGAACGATTGGAAGAAGACTCTGCTAATATGATAGAGGAGGATGATATGGTTCCAAAGGAACTTGAAGCAGTCTATGACTTGTTTGGACTTATAGATCAAGATACACCTCAAGAGATGAAAGATCTTGAACTTAAACAATGTGATATAAAAGAAATACTAGATTTAGGCTTAGAGGAGTTAAAAATGGACAAGCTCCCTATTCCAACAATTGACCCAACGATTGCACCAAGCAAAGAAAACCAATCACTACGTCTATGGAAAATGAAGGAATGTTTTCCCAAACTAGATTGCAGAGTTGCATGCTAGAAAAAATAGGTAGGATATCATTGTCCACTCTTAGGAAATTAGATGGGGATGATCTAGACCGAAAGAAAATTAAACCTCCTTTTGGAAATAAGGACTTGGTTCCATGGTGATATCTTATTTTGGATCTAAAATTTTCATTACAGTTTCAATAGGATGTTATTAAGGGATTTGGTTGAGGTAGTGCTAAATCTTATTAAGTAATCAACGGTGCAACTCATAGGATCTTTCTAGAATGATAATCATTAAAGAAAGTGTTGGAGTAAATAGATGTTACTATTTACTCTTTACTTAATTTTACTTAGGTACATTCATTTATTAGGTAGATGGATATCATTAAGTCCTATTTAGACTCTAACTCATCTGAGTGGATATTGTTGAGTTCTATTAGAACTCTACTTCCTCTAAGTTGAGACACTTGTCTCAACCTTGTCTATGCTTCCTATCTGTTCTTGCCTATTTAAGCAGAACTTTTGTATCTTTGTATTCACCTCATTATATCAATCAATACATTTATAGTGTTGATAAAATCTCTCTTCTAGAAGATGTTTGTAGACTGACTTTTGGGTATAGGATGACCTATTCTAACATGGTGTTAGAGCCTACAGTCTATCACCTCCTTCTAGTCCTATTTTGAGAGTTTTCATTATTTTCATTAGTCTTGAGGTCCAGACTAGACAGGTCTGTAGATTGTGATTTGGTTGGACATATTCTAAGTTGTTGGCTTGTATTATAGAGGAGCTTGTTGTTTATGCATAGCCTCATTGATGTTTCCTCGTACCCTTGTTTTAGTACTGACATGTGGTTTCAAACCCCTTTGAAGTTGGTCGCAGTAGTGTTTTGTATTGTCGACATAAATGGTTTGTAGCTGTAATTTATCATTACTATGGTCTTTGTTTTGGTTCAACTAACTAGCTTTTAGGTGTATTAGTGCTGATGTCACCACACTCCTTCCACCCTGTGGCCTTGTTGGATCATTTAGGAGCGTGGCTATTCATTATGGAGGTTGGCGAGTGAAGTTTGGTCTGTGGATGTTTAAATTCTTGGTGGTGGCCATCTCCATTGCATTTAGTTGTGGCACATACGTTCAACGTATTAACTATTTTTGTCAAGTGCCTTTCTCTTTATTTGGCTGGTCTAATATATGCTGATGGTTATATTTGAATGAGGCCCGCATTAGATATCTTTGGGTGCCTGATTTAGCTGCATTGGGAATGTTCAGACAGTGGGGATATTACTCAAATCTGGGCACTCTATCGGTATCCGTAATTATCCTAGACCATCTCGGAGACTGTCAAGGACACACCAATGCTAACTTCACAGATTCTTTGGCTTTTAACAGTTAAGTAATTCCATCTTCTCTTGCTTTGATTGCGCTAATTTTGTATCTTGCCAATGAGATCGAAACAACCAGTCCAAGAGTAACATGCTCTAAGTCATCAACGAGATCATTTTTTTTTGGCTGTTAAATGCATATTTTCTCATGAGAGACAATAATGTTTCAGACCTCTAGTTTATTTTTCGGTGGATCACAATTTTTGGTGCACTTGATGTCTAGTGGCCCACATATTATTTTGTGAAGTCAACAAATCCACTTATTTATGGTAGTTGTCTCTTTGTTTTTTTATGGTGGTGGCTGAGTAAAGGCCCGTGTTTCTTTTTGGAAGCATTTGTGGAGACTAACACTTTTTTCTCCTGAATGGAAGCTTTGTTGCATACATTATGGTAGTTTTCTCTTTGTTTTTTTATGGTGGTGGCTGAGTAAAGGCCCGCGTTTCTTTTTGGAAGCATTTGTGGAGATTAACACTTTTTAAACCTGAATGGAAGCTTTGTTGCATACATTGAGAGGAGTTGTTCTTACGAATCAGTTGAGCATTCTAGCTAAGTACTATTGTTGTAGACATATTAGATCCAGTGTCCATCCATGTCTTTTTGGATTTTGCACACACGATGTGCCGTATTAATTGTACTTGCACTAAATTATAAAGTGTCATGGAGGTTGTGTAGTTTGACCACACACACCCTTTTCTCAGTTGCAGATACACTTTTGGTCCCTTATGTATAACATGGTGACACATCATTTTAGTAGATCTGTCAAGCCTCACTTGAATCAACATTATGGGGGGTATCATACTGTTTTCGCTAATGCTTCCTTGGTTTTTCTTGAAATGTGTTAAGACACTCTTGCATTCTTTTTTTGTGGAGGCTCTTTGGTTTCACTTGAAGTGTGTTGAAACACTCTTGGATTCCTTTAAGACTATTGTACCAACATTTTAAACATGGTTGAAAAGTGATAATGGTATCACTGAAACAACATCATTGGTTGTGTAGTGAAGATCACTTATGCATATTCATGTGTCATCTGTATCTTCGATCGAAAAATGCTATTGCCATTGTTATCATCTAATCATTGTTCAAGAAGTGTCATTTGGATCACTCATACAGATTGATGTCTTCCCGATCATCATCCTTTTAGATAAGGATTTTTTCAAATATAGCACCATATCAGTCATCAACAAAAGCCTACAAATTCTTCGTTCTTCAATGATGTTCATGATTTTTGGACATCTTTTTGAAGGCTTATTAAACCTTCATGTTTTCTTTTTGGAGAGGAGTTTTCTCCCACTGGGGTTTCTTCTTTTCTCTAGTTATGAGAGTTTTCATTGCAGTTGTACATGGGTACCTAACATGGCTTTTCTATCAGGACCCATATTGCTCTCTAATATGTTATTTTACTCCCTAAGTTGCACTTAAGGGGGGGGGAGGGGGTGTTGGAGGAAATAGTTGTTACTGTTTACTCTTGAATTAAATTTACTTAGTTACACTCATTTATTAGGTAGATTGATATCATTGAGTCCTATTTGGACTCTAACTCAACTTAGAGGATATTGAGTTCTATTAGAACTCTACTTCCTCCAGGTTGAGACACTTGTCTCAACCTTGTCCATACTTCCTATCTTCTCTTACCTATTTAAGAAGAGCTTTTGTATCTTTGTATTCACCTCACAAACTCAATCAATACATTTATAGTGTTGATAACATTTCTCTTCTGGAGGATGTTTGTAGACTAGCTCTTGGGTGTATGATGACCCATCCTAATAGAAATGAAACAACTAAAGACTATGATGAATGATTCAAAACCACGTTGCATATATTTTGATTTTATAATAGTACAAGTGGCATTTAAGTTTGATTAGACATTACTCTCACATCCTCAATACAAACACATGGAAGATTTAAAACAAAACTTTTTCAAAATAATTGATATCTTGCAAAAATATTTTTCCAAGATTGTGAGGTGTCACTGTCCATCATTTCGTAAAATTATGAGTTGTTTTCCAATCGCATATGTGGATGTAGTTGGTTATATTTACTTATTCTTTCATTGTTATGAACGTTAGAAAAGTAGACATTATTAGCTCTTTTCAAAATCAGTCTCTTCATTACCTTTTTTCTTTGTCCTTCTCTATAGCCTGCGAGGTATCCTTATGGAGTCCGCCATTTCCCTTAGGCCTATAAATAATATCAGGCAAATGACCTTTCGGGGAGAAATTCTCCCAAAGAGATGGAGTCAAGTGCCAAATGAAATGGATGGTCTTGCGACAAGGGCTGTGCAAATCATCCTTGGGGAGGATTTTATAGAAACAAAGCATGCTTATAAGGTTAACAATGATATCCCTGTGACATTTCTCTCTTCTCTTCTAGTGATGGGTTTGATAAAAATTAAAGAAACTTCACTATGTAGAGATGTTTTCAAAAAAAACCTTATGGGAGATATGAACAAAATGTTAAGGAATGTGGATGGCAATTTACGAAATCCATACCCGGTTGAATTTAACAACTATTTATGAGGAAGATATATCTAAGAGGCGTATATTGTCAATGAGATGTTGGAGATCTTTTGAAGCTTGTCATCTAGTAATCCTAAAAATATCAATTTTTACAAATGTGGTTTAGGATTAAGGTGGCAGCTAACCCAACATGGCTGAAAGTTTACATGTTGAGTGAAGGATATGTCCCTATTGAGGAAGAAAATGAGGTGGGGTATCACCAGTGCGTTGAATTATTTTTTGTAGATAGCAACCCGAGGAAAGAAAATAGAACATAAGTGATGCAAGAGGGCTTCAAGCGCTCTAATAGTTCGAGGAGGTCCCAGGGAAGGAGAGATGAGAATCATGCGGCCTTTGGAGTTGGAAGATCATTTTGCCCAAGGAAGAAGAATGCCACATTTGGGAGCAGATCCAGGAAGAAGAAGAATTGACTTCCTTCTTTGGATATTGGAAACTATCAGATATGATGAATATTCTTTAGTCTCCTTAGATATAAGTTTCAGTTTATAGGTTTTGAACTTTGGTAGTCTATATTTTGGCTCGAGGGATTTCTTCTATGGTGGATTTCTTCTATGGTATATTAAACACTATGCTCTTCAATTTTTTTTTTGTAAATTTTGGATATTTCTCCCCTGCACGGGGCATGAAATGATGGATCATTTTAAAAACTTTACTTTGTAATGAATTTGTGAGGACAATCTTTCTAGGTTAACATCATTTATTATTTTAAGTATTTGATATATATGATTATTAATATATTTCAGCCTTGGCAATTTATTGATAAAAAAAATCATATTACCTTATCCATCCTTATCAAGGAGAACCTCTAGTTTAAACTTTTTGATTGTTGTAAAATATTAACACATCCTCTACTGACACTCCTTAGCTACTAGTGCCATTTGTACCACACATGGATTTTAACTTTCCTAATCAATTATTTCTTCAATGTAGTTAGCTAACCCAATAATAGTGTTCCACTTTTTTTCCAAAGTAAGTCATTGAATTCGACATCATTCACTATTTCACCTTTTGCTATGTGAATTAGTGATTTTGAAGATTTATTTGTAAATTATATTTCTTTTATGTTTATTTAAAAAATAATTTGGAAATTTTTAATAAATTATTCTCAATAGTTAACATTATCAGAAACAATTAACATTATCATAATGGTATCACTGAAACAACATCATAGGTTGTGTAGTGAAGCTCACTCATGCATATTCATTTGTCGTCTATATCTTTGATTGAAAAATGTTATTTCCATTGTTATCATCTAATCATTGTTCAAGAAGTGCCATTTGGATCAATCATATAGATTTATGTCTTCTCGATCATCATCCTTTGAGATAAGGATTTTTTTAGATATAGCTCTATATCAGTCATCAACAAAAGCTTACAAATTATTCGTTCTTCAATGATGTTCATGTTCATGTTCATGATTTTTGGACATCTTTTTGAAGGCTTATAAAACCTTCATGTTTTCTCTTTTGGAGAGGAGTTTTCTCCCACTGAGGTTTCTCCTTTTCTCTAGTTATGAGAGTTTTTATTGCAGTTGTACATGGGTACCTAAGATGGATTTTCTATCGGGACCCATATCACTCTCTACTATATTATTTTACTCCCTAAGTTGCAGTTAAGGAGGAGGGGGGTTGTGGGGGAAGGGGTGTTGGAGTAAATAGTTGTTACTGTTTACTCTTTACTTAAGTTTACTTAGTGGTGCAGGAGCACCCTCAAAATCATCCATGGTTAGCAAATCAAGGGACCCAAACATGAAGGGTTAGAGTACTATTTGGATCTTGAATCCAATGTTCTAAAGAAGTCCTATTTTGTAAGGCAAGCTGACAATAGGTATTATTATAAGCCTAGTTGTCTACCTTAGCCATTGTTGGACAATTTGGTTATGAAAGGCTAGAATAGTCTAGGTGATTAGGATGGTCTAGTTGGCCTAAGAAAAGGTTGAAATAAGTTTATTTTAACCTCTCTAACATCCTAGGTGGAGTCTAGGATAGAGATTAGTTAGATTGATGACAATTGATAACTTTGGCAAAAGTTGTCAATGTTGCTTTAAGAATTTTTTTGAAAAGTTGTCAAATTTTGAATCTCAACAGTCACAGCCATCTCAGTTGGTTGGAACTGATTGAGTAATGTATAAACATGTTGGAAAGCTCCAATCAAAGTTGGTTGGAAGATTTGAAGAAGAATTCATAAACATTTTCAATAAAAATTCATCGATTTCCTGAGAATTCGACTATGTTTTGAAGGTGTACGGACCTGTACGGTCTCACATGTGCCATTGAAGGACTTTAGAAGTTGTCCCCATGTCTTATGAACATTTTGAATTTGATTTGAGGTCTTGAATCAACCAGGATCAAAAGTTATCAGATTTTATATACGCATTGATTGCAGGAAGGCCCTACCTAGGGTTTCGAGACCAAATTCCTCTTTCCAGGAGATTCCACCATGGAAAAATTATGATTCTTGGTGGAAAGAAAGGAGGGAGGATGTAATCTAATATTTTTGAGGTCTTAGATTGGGAAGTCAATGGAGAAAGGAGGAATGATTAAACCCTCTGGACATGCATCTCTATGTGTCTGTCTAGAATTGTGGGTTTGAATACACAACTCGGGCCAGAAGTGGAATAGAGATCTAAATCTTTGGATTTAGTCATTTTATATGATCCTACTAGTTTTCCAATAGGTTATATTGGAAGGTGATAATAAATTGAGACACTTCCTTTGTTAATTTGGCCTATTAGCCCTATTAGGCCTAGGAGAGATTTGAGGACAGCAGGAGTTGGGAGAATTTATCAAAAGCCCTAACTTGGATGGTGTTGTTGGAAGGTTTTTTGAATCCTTTGGGGGTGGTAACACTTTTCTTGGTGGAGTTCCAAGTAGGTTTCCCTTAAGAAATCAGGTTTTCTCCTTGTATCCCTATAAAGGGATTTGTTGCCCAAATAGTGTTTCAGAGTTGCTAGGAGTGGGATTTGAACTTCATTGCATCTAAAATTGATGTTTAAACTTGAATGAGCCATGGTTCCATCCCTGGATAAGTTGGGTTGAGTTGTGTCACTTTGTGCCTAAGGGTGCAGTAGCTTGGATATGAGATCTAATCTAACTTTGTGGGTTTTGGGAACTCTTTGTCAGAGCCCTAGTTTGTATGGGAGTAGGGGACTTTTGGGCCTCTAAGTGAATCTTTTGAGAATATATTGGGGCTCTACTCCAAGTGGTATCAGAGAAACTAGTAGATCTTTGGAGGAAGACTAAAGTTGCAACCATGTCAGATGGTGGGGAAGATAATGAACTTCTTAATAGGATGACTAATGCAGAACTACTAAGAGTAGTGAAAGAGAATGATGGTGAGAGAAAGTGGATGAGGTGATAAATGGAAAGGATTAAGGAACAACTCAAGAAAGGGCATAGTGGGAACTCTGGAATGGAAGAAGAGGGGAGTGATGATGAAGCCCCTTTACAGGAGGAAGAAGAAGAAGTGCCTGTAGACTAGAGGCTATTGTTGAAGACATTGAAGTCCATGAAGAGAAGGACCATGGATACCAAGCTTGACCTGCCTGTCTACAATGGGAAGATGGATCCAGAAGAAGTGATGGATTGGATTGATGCACTCACTAGTTTCTTTGACTGTAAGGAAATACTGGAGCATCAAAAGGTTAAGATAGAAAAGTCCAAGTTGAAGGTATCTACCTTGACTTGGTGGAATTTTACTCAAGAAGAAAGAGTAAAGATGGACAAGAATCCAGTGGCTACATGGAATAATATGGTTACCTTGGTGCAGGAAGCCTATGTGCTAGAAGAATATGAAGTCCAACTTCATAAGAAGAGACAAAGTTTAAGGCAGAAGAAGATGGACATCTCAAGCTACACTGAAGAATTCCATAGACTTACTATGAAGTCTAAATTGGTGGAGCCAAAAAGTGTCAAACTTGCTAGGTATATGCAAGGATTAGGTGAACATCCAAGATGAATTAAGCTTGTGTTCCCCTACCACTATCCAGAAATGCTTACAATTGGCATTAAAGGTGGATGAAAAGCTCAAGAGGAAACAAGACCAAGGTGGGAAAGGAAGAGGCCAGAAAGATTTTGGCAATAAAGGAAGAGGATCAGGTAGTGGTAGAGGACAGACTCCTAGAAGCTTTGAAGAGACCAGTCAGGAGAACTCCTTTGGGGAAGGAAGTTATAGAGGCTCCTATAGAGGGAGAAGAGGATATTAAAGGGGAAGGACTAGTGGAAGAAGTTCAGGAAGCATAAGGTGTTACAAATGTAACCAACCAGGGCATCTAGCCTCAAAGTGTCCTGAGAAGGCAAAGAATTAGACAGAGAGAAGGGCTAACATGGTTAGAGATGAAGATAACCAAGGAGACAATGCACTTGGGTCTTATGCACCACCTGAAGAGGGAGAGGCACTCATGATGATGAGGACCTTATTGAAGGCTCCTTGTACTCAAGAACCACCACAGAGGAAGAGCCTGTTCAGAACCATATGTAAGAGTGGAGACAAAGTGTGCAGATTGGTAATTGATAGTGGATCTATAGATAACTTGGTGTCCGAAGAAGCAGTGATGAAAGTTGAAGTTGAGAAGGGTGCCACATCCAAACCCTTACAAGGTTTCATGTCTTACCAAGACCCAACACACTTTCATAGAAGAACAAGCATTGGTAGAGTTCCAACTTGGAAAATATAAGGACCGGTTGCTTTGTGACATTGTTCCTATGGATGCCTGCCATTTTCTCCTTGGAAGGCTCTAGCAGTATGATGTGGAGGCTCATCATGATGGGAGGTTGAACACCTACACTATCAACCACAAAGGAGAAAAGGTAACACTCTTACCCCTATCTGAAAATTTAGAGGAACATCAAGATTCCAAATTTTTGTTTATTGGTGAAAAGGATTTTTTAAAAACTTTGAAAGAGGAGAAGACCCCTTGTTATGCCCTAGTCCTTTTTCCAAAGGATGATGAAACGCAAGAAGTCTGAGAAGGATATAGATCCCTTGAAGAGAGTAGGCCCTAAAGAAGTTGCAGACCTACTAGACCAGTATAAAGACATTGTCACCAAAGGCCTGGCCAATGAATTGCCACCAATCAAAGACATAAGCCATAATATAGACTTGATCCTAGGGGAAACCTTTCCCAACAAGGCTGCATACAGGTTAACCCTTGAAAAAAATAAGGAGATGGCAAGACAAATCCAAGAAGTCTTGGATAAGGGTTTGATCACTAAGAGCCCCAACCCTTGTGCAATACCTACTCTTTTAGCCCCTAAGAAGGAAGGCACATGGAGGTTGTGCATTGATTCTAGAGCCATAAATAGAATCACAATTAGGTATAGGTTTCCTATGCCTAGAATAGAGGACCTACTGAATCATCTAGGGGGTGCAAGGTACTATTCTACGGTGGACTTGAAGAGTGGCTATCACCAAATCAGGATCAAGGCTAGTGATGAATGGAAGACAACCTTTAAAACCAATGAAGGCTTATATGAATGGAGGGTGATTCCCTTTGGTCTATCAAATGCCCCTAGCACATTCATGAGGCTCATGAATGAAGTGCTAAAGCCATTCCTTGGAAAGTTTGTCATAGTATACCTTGATGACATCCTTATCTTCAGTAAGAGTAAGGAGGAGCATTTTGAACACCTTGATTTGGTCTTGAAGAGGCTGCATGAAGAGAAATTTTTTATAAATTTGGAGAAATGTGTTTTTATGCAGGAGGAACTTGTCTACTTGGGTTTTGTGATTACAGGTGGGAACATCAAGATGGACCATGAGAAGGTAGAAGCCATCTTAAGTTGGCCTTCTCCAAGGACAATGATTGAAGTAAGAAGCTTTCATGGACTTGCTTCTTTTTATAGAAAATTCATTAGAAATTTTAGTCAGTTATGTGCACCTATACTTGAGACCATAAAAGGTGGACATAAATGTAAATTTGTGAGGAACAAAGAGGCATAGGAAGCCTTTCAAATGCTGAAAGAAAAGGTAATGTAAAAGACTATACTAGTTTTCCTTGATTTTCAAAACATTTTCACTATTGAATGTGATGCATCAAACCTAGCTATAGGGGCTGTCTTGAGCCAAGAGGGTAGACCTATAGCCTTTTTTAGTGAGAAACTAAATGAAGCAAAGAGGAAATAATTCTCTTATGATTTGGAACTATATGCCTTAGTCCAATCATTGAAGAAATGGAGGCACTACCTCTTGCCAAAGGAATTTGTTGTCTTCATAGACAATCAAGCCTTGAGTTTCTTGAATAGCCAAGAGAAACTAAGCCACAAGCACATGAAGTGGGTGGAGTCAATACAAGCTTACACTTTCTCAATTAGACACAAGAAGGGAGTTTCCAAAAAGGTGGCAGATGCCTTGAGCCGAAGATCTTTAGTTGTGCAACAAATCCAACTTCAAAGTGTAGGGATAGACTCATTGAAGGACATGTACAAGGATGATGATGATTTTAGTGATATCTACAAGGTGTGTTCTGATTTTTCTAAAGCCTATCATGTGGAATATGCAGATTATTTGATCCAAAATGGCCTATTGTTCAAAGGACATCAATTGTGCATCCCCAAGTATTCCATGAGGGAGAACATTATTAGGAAGAAGCATGCAAGCAACATGGGAGGACATTTTGGGTTGGACAAGACCTTGGAATAGGTGAGAAG
This sequence comes from Chamaecyparis obtusa, assembly GCA_027943335.1. NCBI lineage: Eukaryota > Viridiplantae > Streptophyta > Pinopsida > Cupressales > Cupressaceae > Chamaecyparis > Chamaecyparis obtusa. Next base: position 318,150 of record BSBK01006101.1, read on the forward strand.
GTTTTACTATTGGCCTAAGCTTCAGAATGAAGTAAGGAATATTGTGCAGACATGTACAATTTGTCAGAGGGCCAAGGGTGCATCTACAAATGCAGGGTTATACCAACCCCTACGCATTCCTACAAGGCCTTGGGAGAGTTGCAGCATGGATTTTGTGATGGGATTGCCAAGGACACAAAAGGGATATGATAGAATTTATATTGTAGTGGATAGGTTCAGTAAGATGGCCCACTTTATCCCTTATAAAAGTACCAATGATGCATCATCAATTGCTAGTTTTCTCTTCAAGGAAATTGTGAGGATTCATGGCTTACCTCAGACCATACTGTCAGATAGGGATGTGAAGTTTATTGGTCACTTATGGAGGACCTTGTGGAAGAGGTTAGGGACTAATTTGAGTTTTAGCTCTACCTACCATCCACAAATAGATGGGAAAACAGAGGTTGTCAACAAGTCCCTTGGCAATATACTTAGGTTCCTGACAAAGAAATATCAAGACAAGGGGGATTCAGTCCTGCCATAGGCAGAGTTTTCCTTCAATGACTCAGTCAATACAAGCATAGGGAAAAGCCCCTTTCAGATTGTGTATGGGAAAAATCCAAGAGGAATCTTGGGACTTAGAGAACTCCCATCAGATACTCCAGCCAGTGCTCATGGTGAAGAATTTGCAGAGAGAATGAAGGAGATATATGATCCAGTTAGGTTGGCACTTGAGAAAAGTGCAGTTAAGTATAAGCAAGCCAAAGATAAGCATAGGAGGGATGTATAGTTTCAAGTTGGAGACTTGGTGTGGGCATACTTGAAGAAGGAAAGATTGCCTAAGGGAAAGCATACTAAACTACTCATGAAGAAGATTGGACCCTGTCTAATCCTGAAAAAGCATGGACTGAATGCATATGAGATTGAGTTGCTGTCTCATCTTGGTATCTATCCTATATTTAATATTTTTGATCTAACCCCCTAAAAAGGTGATGTGAATGCAGGCTTGGATGTGTAGGTAGAAGAACTTGAAGAGGATGCTGTAGGGATACCCCCTCATGAACCAAGAAAGCCTGAAAGGATCTTGGATACAAAGATCATCAAGAAGACCAGGAAGAATGTTTACAAGAAATACTTGGTGAAATGACAAGGAAGTCCTAAGGAAGAATTAGTGTGGATGGATGAGATGGAGATTCAGAAACATGACTCAACTTTGCAAGACCTCATCTCAAGAGGAATTGAGAGAAATGCACCCCGGGAGTATGGTGCAGGAGCACCCTCAAACTCATCCATGGCTAGCACATCAAGGGACCCAAACATGAAGGGTTAATGTGAAGGGTTGGAGTACTAGTTGGATCTTGAATCCAATTTTCTTTAAATAAGTCCTATTTTGTAAGGCAAGGTGACAATAGGTGTTATTATAAGCCTAGTTGTCTACCTTAGCCATTGTTGGACAATTTGGTTATCAAAGGCTAGAATAGTCTAGGTGACTAGGATGGTCTAGTTGGCCTAAGAAAAGGTTGAAATAAGTTTATTTTAACCTCTCTAAGGTCCTATGTGGAGTCTAGGATAGAGATTAGTTGGATTGATTGACAATTGACAACTTTTGCAAAAGTTGTCAATGTTGCTTTAAGCAAATTTTTGAAAAGTTGTCAAATTTTGAATCTCAACGGTCACAACCATCTCAGTTGGTTGGAACCAATTGAGGATTATATAAACATGTTGGAAAAATCCAATCCAAGTTGGTTGGAATATTTGGAGAAGAATTCATAAACATTTTCAATAAAAATTCATGATTTCCTGATAATTTGACTGTGTTCTAAAGGTGTACAGACTTGTATGGTCTCACACGTGCCATTGAAGGACTTTAGAAGTTGGAACCATGTCTTATGAACATTTTTCATTTGATTTGAGGCCTTGAATCAACCAGTATCAAAAGTTATCAGATTTTATATACGCACTGATTGCAGGAAGGCCCTACCTAGGGTTTCGAGACCAAATTCCTCTTTCTAGGAGATTCCACCATGGAAAAATTTTGATTCTTGGTGGAAAGAAAGGAGAGAGGATGTAATCTAATATTTTTGAGGTCTTAGATCGGGAAGTCAATGGATAAAGGAGGAATGATTAAACCCTCTGGATAGGCATCTCTATGTGACTGTAGAGAATTGTGGGTTTGAATGCACAACTCGACCTAAGGGTGGAATGGAGATCTAAATCTTTGGATTTAGTCATTTTATATGATCCTACTAGTTTTCCAATAGGTTATATTGGAAGGTGATAATAACTTGAGACACTTCCTTTGTTAATTTGGCCTATTAGCCCTATTAGGCCTAGGAGAGATTTGAGGACAACATGAGTTGGGGGAATTGATCAAAAGCCCTAACTTGGAGGTTGTTGTTGGTAGGTTGTTTGAAGCCTTTGGGGCTAGTTAAGACTTGTCTTGGTGGAGTTCCAAGTTGGTTTCCCTTAAGAAATCAAGTTTTTTCCTTGTAGCCCTATAAAGGGATTTGTTGCCCAAATAGTGTTTCAGAGTTGCTAAGAGTGGGATTTGAACTTCATTGCATCTAAAATTGATGTTTAAACTTGAATGAACCCTGGTTTCATACCTGGATAAGTTGGGTTGAGTTGTGTCACTTTGTGCCTAAGGGTGTATTAGATTGGATAGGAGATCTAATATACCTTTGTGGGTGTTGGGAACTCTTTGTCAGAGCCCTAGTTTGTATGGGAGTAGGGGACTTGTGGATCTCTAAGTGAATATTTTGAGTATAGATTGGGGCTTTTCTCCACTTAGTTACACTCATTTATTAGGTAGATTGATATCATTGATTCCTATTTGAACTCTAACTCATCTTAGAGGATATTGTTGAGTTCTATCAAAAATCTACTTCCTCCAAGTTGAGACACTTGTCTCAACCTTCTCCATACTTCCTATCTTCTCTCACCTATTTAAGAAGACCTTTTTGTATCTTTGGATTCACCTAATTACCTCAATCAATACATTTATAGTGTTGATAACATCTCTCTTTTGGAGGATGTTTGTAGACTGGCTCCTGGGTAGAGGATGATGAATGATTTAGAAAGGAAATAGTTGAAGACTATGATGAATGATTCAAAAGCACGCTGCATAAATTTTGATTTTAGAATAGTACGAGTGGCATTTAATTTTGATTAGATATTACGAGTTCCCACATCCTCAATATGGATGCATGGAAGATTTAAAACACAACTTTTCCAAAATAATTTATATCTTGCAAAAATATTTTCTCAAAATTGTGAGGTGTCATGGTCCATCATTTCCCAAAATTATGAGGTGTTGTCGAATTGCACATGTGGATGTGGTTGGTTATATTTATTTACTCTTTCATTGTTATGACTCCGCTAGAAAATTAGACATTATTAACTCTTTTCAAAATCACTCTCTTCATTAGCTTTTTTTCTCTTTGGCCTTCTCTGTAGCTTGTGAAGTATCCTTATGGAGTCCTCCATTTTCCTTAGGCCCATCAATAATATCAGGAAAATGAACTTTCCGGGAGAAATTCTCCCAAAGAGATGGAGTCAAGTGCTAAATGAAATGGATGATCTTGCGACAATGGCTGAGAAAATCATTCTTGGGGAGGATTTTATAGAAAAAAAGCATTCTTATAAGGTTAACAGTGATATCCCTGTGACATTTCTCTATGTTCTTCTAGTGATGGGTTTGACAAAAAGTGAAACAACTTCACTATGTAGAGAGGTTTTCAAGAAAAACCTTATTGGAGATATGAACAAAATGGTAAGGAATGTGGATGGCAATTTACTAAATCTATACCCAGTTGATTTTGACAACCATTTATGAGGAAGATATATCTAAGAGGCATATATTGTCAATGAGATATTGGAGAGATTTTGAAGCTCGTCGTCCAGTAATCCTATGAAATATCAATTTTTACAAATGTGGTTTGGGATTAAGGTGGCGGCTAATCCAACATGGCTGAAAGTTTACATGTTGAGTGAAGGATATGTTCCTATTGAGGAAGAAAATGAGGTGGGGTATCACCAGTGTGTTGAATACTTTTTGTTAGATAACAACTAGAGGAAGCAAATAGAACATAAGTGATGTAGGAGGGTTTCAAGCACTCTAATAGTTTGAGGATGTCCCGAAGAAGGAGAGATGAGAATCAAGTGGCCTTTGGAGTTGGAAGATCCTTTCACCCAAGGAAAAAGAATTCCACATCTGGGAGCAGATCCAGGAAGAAGAAGAATAGACTTCCTGCTTTAGATATAGGAAACTGCTAGATAAGATGAATATTGTTTAGTCTCCTTAGATATAAGTTTCAGTTTATAGGTTTTGAACTTTGGTAGTCTTTATTTTGGCTCAAGGGCTTTTTTCTATGGTTTATTAAACACTATGTTCTTCAAAACAAAAATTGTAAATTGTGGATATTTCTCCCCTGCGCGAGGCAGGAAATGATGGATGGTTTTAACAACTTTATTTTGCAATGGCTTTGTGAGGACAATATTTCTAGGTTAACACCACTTTTTATTTTATGTATTTGATATATATGATTATTAATATATTTCGGCCTTGGCCCTTTATTGATATAAAAAAAAATCATATTATCTTATCCATCCTCAGCAAGGAGAACCTCTACTTTAAACTTTTTGATTGTTGTGAAATATTAACACATCCTCCAGTGACACTCCTTAGCTACTAGTGCCATTTGTACCACACATGGATTTTAACTTTCCTTGATCAATTTTTTCTTTAATGTAGTTAGGTGACCACACAACAGTGTTCCAATCTTTTGCTAAAGTAAGTCATTGAATTCAACATCATTTACTATTTCACCTTTTGATACATGAATTAGTGATATTGAAGATTTGTTTGTAAATTGTAATTTTTTATTTATTTATTTAAAAAACCATTTATAAAATTTTTAATAACTTCTTCTCAATAGTTAACATTATTTTAAAAAATGATGTTTATTTAGTATAACATTTCTTTATTTGTAAGAAGGATAAAATTATAAATTTTAAAACATAGATTCATAACACATATAGGACATATATTTTTCATGATATTTTACTACATATTTTTTATAGAAATAATATCAGTTATAAATCAACCTTGACTAAACACTTTAAAAATACTCTTGTATTTTGAATTTTTATTTAATTAATAAATATAAAAAATGGTCTTGTGAAGGAGGATTTTACTCTTTGCATAGACAATATCTTATTTCTTACATTCCTCCTCAACCACCTAAGAACAGAATATAAATAAATATAAGAATGCAAAAAAAGGTTAATACTTAGAGAATAAGAGTAAGGAATGGGTTCACCACACAATATTTTGGTTAAGTGGTGGTGGTGGTGGTGGTGGTGTTGTTGTACTTATCAAGATTCAAATTTCTATTAACCATTGTTTTCACGTACTTGTAACCTAACTGACCTGTTTGTAACCTCACCTGTTCATTGTTCATAATTATGAACTATATCAAAAACCTTTCACATAAGACTAAAAGGTGTCTTATCTAAAAAAACAAACAGAAACTAATAAACAAGAAAAATAAAAAGATGAACATAATGCATAGCAACAGCAGAGGTTTCAATAGCAGCTGTTACATAATCTAGTTTAAATAACAGCTCCAGTGACTGTGCTGAAGATTAACAATTTTTTTGGTATTAACTTCTTTGTGTGTAAAGAAAACACAATTTTATGTGGAGTTTGGACCGGTCCACCCATAATTTTCCATCCTCATTTTCACTCGTATTACGTTGAAATCAGAGACGCGATGACAACTATTAAGTTTTTTGATATAACCAAACTCTCTCTTATCCGCATGTCCTTCACTGATTCTGTGTGGTGTGGAATAATGTATCTTGTAAAACCTTATCTGAATGAGTGATACCCAATGTTTTAGCTTTCAGCCTCCCAAATCTTATCAAAAGTGTTTTGTGTTTTTGCAAGGTACTTGCATAATTGAAAAGCGTCCACTGGTTAAGATAAAAGATTTTGATAGATCTTAAATAAATCTTAAGATAAGTGAATAAATCTTAGGATAGGTGAATGGATCTGTTTAAAGTCTAAATTTGAGGAAAAAAAAGGTAAAAGATAAAGAAATATACTGATCTGTTGAATTCTTTGTTTATTGATGCAATTGCATAATTTACAAGTTAGGTGTTGGCGAATTTCTTGTTCATTGATACAAAATAATAATGTGTTTTAGTATATGACAGTTAGTTGAATTTCTTGTTCATTGACAAATTTACATAACTTACAATCAATGTGTGTAACAAGTAATTGAATTCTTTATTCATTGACAAAAAATATATAATTCACAGTCTATGTGTATAATAGTAAGTTAAATTTCTTATTTATTGACAAAAATGTATAACTTATAAATCATGTTGCTATGCATTATGTTCATCTTATTTTATAAATTCACAAATAGCCGAATTTCTTGTTCATTGACAAAAATGTATAATTTCAGTCCAAATGTATAATAGTTAGTTGAATTCCTTGTTCACTGACAAAAATGTGTAATTTACAAAGTAAAAATAACTAGATCTATCATTACAATCTTATGAACATTACAAATCTTCTATCCTATTGTAATACCCAAATACTAATAAAATATAATATTTTAAATTTATCATCCCTCACAATAATTAGTTTGGTAGAGCATATGACCCACCACATGAGATTGCTTTCCATTTTCATAAAACTAGAACAATGGTGACATGGAACATTTGACATTTAAGACATGGAGAAAAAGAAGAAAATAAAACAAAGCTCGACTCATCCATTACCTAAAATGCTCAATAAAAGACAATTCATCCTTATCAAAAAGCTTGTTTTATACAGAACTTTTTTTGAGCATGAATTCAAAATGTCTATTTCTTTAGTAGCTCCACGATTTCTAAATAAATAATATCAACATCATATATTAAACAAACATTTTTTTTGCTAAAAGTAGTGTACATAAATTAACTTATCTGTGATTTATTGCCAGAATGATAGGTCAAGGACTAATAAAACTTGAAATGTGTGGTCGGTACTTCACCCAATCTGGTAATCATGTTGTTGTGGGGCTTCACAAATATTCATTACTGCCATATGTCTAGAAGTATCCATCACAATTTGATAATGTTGCATATCAACATTATTAGAAATTTATTAAATTTTAGCCATCACATTTTGATAATGTTTAAGTGGAGTATCCATGTCTACTTCCTCTTTCCTTGCTCACTTAAATTTCTCACCCACTCCACCATGAGTTTACCTGAAGCTAGGTAAATGACAAACTGTATAGAACGAAATCTCTAGAAATCTAAAATCTTTCAGGTCTTAATGTTGGTTTACCTTCAAAACCAGTTGAGCGAATCAGCTTGTACTGCAATTCAAGGATTACCTGGGGTCACATAAAGTAGCAATGAAATTAACGGCAGAATCTCTCATTTTGGACTCTGTATTTTTGGGTTTGATCATCATTATAGCTCAGAAATGTGATTTCTTTTTGTTGGTTGGAGGACAGAAAGTGCCTGCTGTTTTTATGTTTGGAGACTCCTATGGAGATACAGGAAATAATGATTTTATTTGTACAATAATTTCTGGTAATTTTCCTCCATATGGAAGAGATTTTAAAGATCACATTGCCACAGGAAGGTTATCCAATGGAAAACTCATGTCTGACTACTTTGGTAACCCACATATGCCATACCTGCATGTTTTTCTTATAACTTGCCAATAAATTTGAAAGCTCTAGCTATTCTATGTTTGGTCATTCTTAGTTCATAAATGTGTATTGTACATTGCCTTTGAGAAAAGAAACATTTTGGTCTTGCAAGATTTTGAAACTTCAACACACCATGTCAGAAATTATTGTTGTTTGTCAAGTAAAATCGGTATTATCAGTTGCAAGACTGTTTTTTTTCTGTTTGTTTTAGTTTGATTTTTTCTTCCCATTTTCAAATTCATAATGCTTATGGTTCTACCATTTCATTTCAGTTGAGGGTCTCGGAATCAAGGAATTATTGCCTGCATATTTGGATCCTAAGCTGAAGGCCCAAGACTTGCTAACTGGTGTCTGTTTTGCATCTTCTGGTTCAGGCTTAGACAATCTCACTGCCCATTTATTGGTAGACAGACAAACATATTATAATGTTGCAGATGATCTTAATACATTTGTAGGACAATACATGTGCAGCTAATCTATGCATTCTATCAGTTTTTTCCTATCACATTCTTATAAGATGGATTTATATGATGCAGGAGGTGATACCATTTTGGAAACAAATTGAGTATTTTAAAGAGTATAAAAGGACAATAACAGGACTGGTGGGAGAGGAAGGGGTCACCAACATAATAAAAAATGCAATATTTTTCATTTCAATAGGCACCAATGACTTTATTGCCAATTACTTCCTATTCCCAATTCGTCGACTTCAATTCACTGTTCAAGAGTATACAGATTTTCTCTTGGATACATATGCAGTATATATCAAGGTGTGGTTATAACTTGTCCCGACTCCCCACCCTTTGAATTTATAAGTTTTCGAGCATAATTGCAGTGAATCTAGTTGTTCCCAAGCATACTTGCAGGGAATTACGAGTCTGAATTTTGCAGGAATTATACAATCTGGGTGCCACTAGAATTGGTTTAATCAATGTTCCACCATTGGGATGTTTACCAATAGAGAGAACACTTACAAATCTTTGGAACAAGGGAGCATGTGATGAAGAGATAAACCAGGCTGCATCTGGATTTAATTCAGGATTAAATGCCATGATTGATGGACTCAAACCTTCATTTTCTGGTCTTCAAATTGCTTCTCTCGATTACAACAATCTGATTTCGGAATTGATTGCAAAACCTAGCAAATATGGTATTTTACAATCCCATTACTAATCACAATACAAATGTTTATACTATGCCAAGATGTTTTAATATATAGGCATAATTATGTCTAATCTTGGAATGCTATGATACATGGCAGGGTTAGAGGTGATTGCAAGGGGTTGCTGTGGGACGGGCACCTTAGAAGCTGTCTTACTATGCAACAAATTTACTCCCTTTACATGTCCCAATGCTTCCAAATATCTCTTTTTTGATTCTATCCACCTTACTGAGAAGGCATATCAAAACATTTCTAATGTAATTTTAACTAGAGATGTCCCTCAACTTCTTTAAACTTGTTAGTAGATATAGCTGCAATTGAATATAATATGCTGCAAAAGTAATTCTTGCAAATTAATGTATGAACGTGTCTGCTAGAATGTCAAGATATCATGATAAAATGATTGAAATATTCTTTATGTATAAGTAATATTTTGGTTAATTTCCATCCTCTTTGTCTTGTAGGTAATGTTTTATCTATGTTCTTAAATGTCAAGATATTATGGTGATAGGATTAAAGTATTATATATTGTAAACATTGATTGCCATTGATTTACATGCATATGTAGTATGTATAAGTATATTATTTTGGTTGATTTAATTTAAAAAAAAATGTTTATCAATTGATATAAGCATTAGATATATGACTAACAAACATTTGACTTTGAGTAACCACTTTATTTTTTGATTTCATTATTTTATGAATGATTAAATGATATATATTTTAAGTTATAAAAATTGAATTTAGACTTTCTTGTCTTGTATAAAGGATGGACACTTAATATGAAATCAGACTGGAGTTTAATTTTTTTATTTGAATGGATCCTTTTATTCTTAAATATAAATTTAAAGAGAACAATAATACGTACATCTAATATCTACCAACAATGTAAAAGTCCAATATGCATTTCAACAATGTATACCCAATATCCATTTAATGCTAATAATTTTTGTGCTTGATGGTTCCAATGGCTTCCAGTAGACACAGGGTTTCGATGACAACAAGGATTCTAAGATACACAAAGTTCCAATGGTTTCTAGGAGATGCAGGGTTCCAATGATAGTAACGACATGATCTAGACTCGTAGGGTCTTTTACTAGATTTTAGGAATGTGCAGAGTCTAAAGGAATCATAGGGACACATATGGGGATGAATTCCGATAGGGAAAATCCATTTCCTTTAGGAAGGGGCCCAGTTACTTTCCCAAACACCATCCCCATTCTACCAACAAATGCCTTGAGGGTTCCCATAAACCCACCTTTACCAAGGAAACATTGCCCCCCCACATTTTTTGCAGTTAACAAAGGAAAGACAATTTGTATTTATGGGCATCACTGATGGTTTTCCCCTTCAATGGCCCCTATATAGAAAATTGCAAAAACCACAGTACAATGGAAGAACATAATCTGTTGGGCCTAAAATTATTGATGCAACCACCCACAAGCATTTTGTACAATCTGAGTTTCCTCTAAAATATGCTCTCACTAACCGTAATAATATTTTGTTGGGTAGGGCTTCCTTCCACTTATAATATCTTAGATAGCTTGGTCAACTTCAAAGGTTTGGGTAACTCCTTTTTCAAAAAAAAAAGGGGCAAACATGATAATTTTAGGCTCTAGAAGAAAAACCCTAGGAAGCCTTGCGGGAGAAGATCTATCACAAATATTCAACACAAAAGGTTGTGTTGAAGAGATGGTTAAGAATGAAGCCTCAACAACCAATGATCTTTGAAGATGTTCCTCCCTCCTCAAATATTAGGTGAACATATCTTACAGAGTAACTCTTCCTAAAGAAACCCTTTCTATGCAAACAACAAAACTTAGCCAAAGAGAATTGATAGGTAGGGTCTAGAAACATGCTCCTCATATTGAACTATTTTCTCAGTGGGCGCATTATATTTGGAAGGGAGTTAATTATGTTTTCTTCTTAGGTAATGAAAATGGGTTATAACAGTTTTCTCAAACAAGGAAGATAGGGATAAAACCCTTAAAACCAAATCTTGGTTTCTTGAGGGTTCTGGGATATACACACAAATATGGAAGCCAAATTTTGTTTCACAAATTGTTGTATTAAGATATGCTCAATTTTGGATCTCTCTATTGTCCCTTCCCTTATAATATAGGGATCTTTATATTGTCCATATATTTTCCAATCGATTGGGCATCTTCCTCTAGCATGATCTCAAGCATTTTGAGCACATAGACCTCTCTCTTTGTGTCTATGGGTTATTGGATCTTTCTAAATCTCTACGAAAAAATCTTTAAAATCAATCCAAAAATGGTGAGTGGATTAAAAAAATTATTATTTAAGAACCCAATTAGCTAAATAGAATATGAATATCTTATGATATTTGAATTCTAACTTTTTTAGCTTAATAGACGTGGAGATTAGGGTTTGGGAGGACCTAGCCTCAAACTTTTTGGGCGTGCCTTATGTTCAACCTTCTGCAGCATTTTCCCACAATGAACACATTGAAGGGTTGGTTAACACTTTATTATTCTAGTGACAAAAGAAAAAATAGAATAGCTAGAAGATGAAGTGTTGTAGGAAAATATGGTTGTTACTTCCCAAAATATGAGAGATTTAGAAGCAAGTCATGATTACATTGTTGTCAATTTTGATTTCATCTCTACTTTGACAATTCATTAGACAAATTTGGTTTTACCTTCTCCAATAGTTTCTTCCACTACAAATAAATGATGAGGGATACCTCCAAAGTGTAGTCAAATACTAGTTGAGAATGATGTACGGATTCAAAAAATAAATGACAGTAGTTTCAAAATAAAGAAATCCAAGAGTCTAGCAAGAGCTGCAAGTCTCTAAGATAACACTAAATCAAGCAGAGAAAACTACTCTCTCAATGTTTAAATGAATATTATGACTTGGAATGTTAAGGGCTTAAATGCTTCTAACAAAAGATATCTCCTTAAATCTCAAATAAATATTTTTGATGTGGATTTGATTCTTTTACAAGAAAATAAATTCTCCAAATCTCAAGTTATGATAGTTTTTAACCACTGGAAATATTGGAAATCCTTATGGTCCATTTAGATAGTTCCTCAAGAGGGTTGGATGTCATATGGAACCCTCATAAGGTGTAAGAAGAGCTTTTGATCTTGAATCCAATTGGATTCTAGTTCATATACATTATTTTAACCACTCTTTTTTTGTAATTGACATTTATATCCTCTCTTCCACAATAAGCAAAAAGCTACTTTGGGATTCTTTATTCATAGTCCTAGTTAACCTCTCAGATGAAAATGTGCTTCTCTAGGGAATTTTAATGCAATCCTTTGTTTTCAATAAAAACAAGGGGGTATACAACCACCTCATAAAATTATGTGAGATTTTAATGACTTTACAGATGAAAATGGTTTATATGATTGTGTTCCAATGAATGGAATATATATATATATATATATATATATATATATATATATATATATATATATATATATATATATATATATATATATATATATATATATATATATATATATATATATATATATATATATATATATATATATATTTTAAAGCCAAAGTGGACTAGCCACCATAAATATATCAATAATATAAACTGATTCAAAGACTCATCCGTGGAAGAATCAGGAAGAAACCTCAAAATCATTGTCGTATACATGTATAATATTGATATCGATCGTTACATTTGATTTTCAACATGAAAACCACAAAATCCCTGAAAGATATACAATCATAAACCCACTTACAGGGTAAATATAGCAAAGGATGCCAAGTGCAAAAATTTCAAAAATACCCAATACAATGAAGCCCTATCACTCCTCCATAGCCATAGGAGAAGAAGTACACCACACCAAATCCCACACTCATTCCCACCCAGTAGGAGGATACAAAGGGGATTTCGTCACCCAACCATAAAGCTCATCAGCTTAGCATATAAAAGGCATTTCAATTGATGGCTCAAAGGGAAGATTAATCGGTGAAAGAGGAAGATTTAGATCAGGAACCAACTTAGCAGTAACAGAGGACACAACACTGGGTGATGGCAGTAGAGAGTGAAGCAATGACGGAGGTGAATGATTAGGCAAACTTAGAAAATCCAACACTACATTGGCACATCGTCAAATGTTATCAACTAACTCTTTACCAAGAGCCATACCCATAATTTGCAAATTGTTAGAAATGATGCGAAAACTTTGTCGCTCCATAGCCCATTTGAAACAGTCGTACACCATCAAATACTCATTACTGGACATCAATTCATGATGAGAGAAAAGGCCACCCACCAAGGCCTTGCCAAACCAAAGGTCATACTTTTGTAGAGAAATCACGACTTTGTTATCCACTAAAAACTGAGGATGAACCACCTTATTTGCAATATTATTCACTAATTCTATTGACTGCAATAAGTCCATGAGGTTGGACAAGAAGATTGACACCAATTATGATGGAAATAGAACAATTTTTGTTCTAGGCGACAACACATGCTCACCTATGATCCAACAAACTGCCTTGTATAGTGGCATAGAATGGCACTTGAAAATAAGATCAAGATGAGGACCGTCAATTCGGCCAGGCATCGGGAACTCATATACTGAGGGTGGAATAAGAACCCTATAACTCTGAGGTAGCAATTATTCGTGAAGACTGCAGGTCATACATCTCATAAACTCCATCTGCAAGCACATAGGCACCGCACAAAGAAATTTAGGAACCATCCAGGAAGAAAAATTTTGCACGAAGATGGTTAATTCTGCACCATAAATTAAATAGTTGTTCGTGTCCCAAACACTCATCAATTCACACATTTGGATTAAACTTTGAAATCATCATGCATCAAATCTGTAATGAACCTGAGTACTACGTAACAAACGTGGCAAGCTGAGACTATGAAGAATGTGAAAATGCATGCGAAGTTCAAGTGCAAAAATTGGGAAGAATTTAAGTCATTAAACTTATCATCAGGTGACGTTGTACTACATATGAAGGGATTTGTGTGAGATAACTCAGCCTGAGAAACGGATGACGCTACTGCCATGATTAGAACAACTTGGATAGATAGGGTGTCACTGAAATGATTGTATGTACCAGCTTACGCTATGTTGAGGTGGTTGTAGATGACACTATGTTCTTTATGTCTTGTAACATCAATCTCTTGAATTCCCTGTTAGACTTAATAAATGCCCCTGGATTATGATCCTCAATATCCAACCTATCACATCCTATGTTAATGAGAAAATCTGCCAAAATTCCCTTCTCGTAGGTTGTGGGAAATATGAATAACTTTAAATGAGTCAAAAAGTATCCAAATTTGTTGAAGGATATAAGAGAATTTCCAATTATGGGATTCCCATTTGATGCATGAGTTTATGATCACCATGGAATCGCCTTCAATTTGAATTGACTGATGACCCCCTTTTTTTGCCAAGATTAATCCTTCAAATAGAGCATAGGCCTTAGCTATGTTGTTTGTTCCTGACGGAATAGGGGACATTTTGATGGCTAGAACTTCTCCATAGTGATCTCTAATATAAATTCCTATCCCAGATTTTCCCGGATTGCTGCGGGAGGTGTCATCAAAGTTAATTTTAACTAAACCACATGTGGGAGCAAGCCATTTAATTGAATCCCTAAGAATTAGGGAGGATGACTATTTGTGATGAAGCCATCCAAAAGGAATATGGATGCCTTTCCAATCCCTGATGACCGAGTTGTCCCAAATGGATAAAATTGGATTGTATTTGATTTTGTAATGACTAGCATTCACCACTTTCGAGATGGACTATTCAATACCAATAAGAACATAATTAATTGGAGAAGAGATCTTGCAGAAGATTCTCTTGTTTCGTTCCCACCAAATTGCCCAAACTACAATTGTAGGGATGCATTTCCACAAATAGGCAAAAAGTGAGGAAGAATATAATACTGGCCAAGCTTGAAAACGGTCCCAAAGTGTGCTTGGAAGAGGAGAAGGAAATTGGATTTTTCAAAGAACAAACATCCAACATTGTTGGGAAAAGGTGCAATTCAGAAAGAGATGATCTCCATCTTCTAACTGAAGATCACACAAACAATAGTTGAAAGGTTGGGCAATGTTAAGTTTGGCAGGATGGTCACTGGTGAGAGCTCTCTTTTTCAATGCTATCCAAGCAAAAAATCTAGCTTTGAGGAGAGTAACATAATTCTAGCAAAATGAAAAAGTACGACATTGAGTGGTGATTGAATCCTTCTGTTGAATAATCCTATAGCCATCTTTAATATAGTAGGTGCCCGATTTACCCAGAGCCCAAAACAATTTATCCTCCTTTCTTGATAAAAAAAACCACTCTATGTGACAAAATTGTTCTCAATCTAGTTCTATCCTGAGAAGAGATTGGTAACTCATTCAGATCCTTCCATATAATCTTTCTAGAATATAGACAAATTGCAGAGACATAGTCCACAAGTGTTTTACCCCAAACTCTTTCAGAAGAAGCTACTATACCATCCATGTATGCTATAATAATGAGGGGAGGTAGTCCACTCCAAGAATCACGCCTGAAGCTGACCCTGTCACCACTATTCACCTCCCAAGAAATATATTGGGTCACAATATCTCTAGATGCCATCATGAAATCCCAAATGGTTGATCCTTTGGATGGATTTTGAATGGACATGACTCTAGTTAGACAAGTATCATCAGGATATTTGTGTTGCATGATTTGACACCATTTGGCATTTGGCTTCGAGTACATCTGCCAAACTAATTTTCCTCCAAAAGCCTTGTTCCTTTTTTCCATATCATGAATAACGACACCCCCAAGTGTTTTGATTTGTGACATATCTTTGAGTGAGACCAATGAGATTTTCTTTTCCCCATTTATGTTTCCCACCCAAAAAAAATCTCTCAAAATTTTGTGAATGGTCTGAATGACTGAAGCATGAGATTTGAGGACTAAAAGATAGTAATTGGGGATGGCTGCAAGTACTATTTTGACAAGAATAATTTTTCCTACGAGTGATAGTCATCTAGCTTTCTAAGCCACGATCCTAGCCTTGATCCTTTCGATAATAGGCATCCAATAACTGATTTTATTAGCTCCCATGAAAAAATGAATGCCAAGATAAACCGAAGGCAAAGAATCTTCTAAGAAACCCAAAATTGAGATGATTTTATTGGAGATAATTGGATTAGAATTAAAAAGATAAACTTTTGACTTTATAGGATTAATCTTTCATCCTGAAGCTGTTGAATACAAGTCTAGAGTTTGTTTGATCCGTTTGGCCTCCTTGACAATGGAAGCACCAAAAAGAAGGGTATCATCTGCAAACAATGAGTGAGTGATCGAAATATTTATTCCACCAATCAATGTACCTTGACAAAAACCAAGCTCATGAGTATACTGGATAAGCCTTCTGAAAGATTCTACCATTAAAATAAAGAGGGTCAGGGATAAGGGATCACCTTGCCTAATCCCTTGAGTAGATCTAAAGAAGCCAGCTTGAGATCCATTAATGATTACTAAGAATCCTGCACTTGAAATGCAAGCACGAATCCATTTACACCAACCTTTTGCAAAACCAAATTTATGAAGAACTTTAAATAGAAAATCCTAACACACTCTGTCATATGCTTTCATCATATCTCATTTTATGATGAAATGTGAAGACTTGTTAGAATTAATAGAGTGTAGAGCCTCATGTGCTACTAAATCCCCTTCCATAGTTTCTCTACTTGGAACAAAACCTCTTTGTTCTGGTGACACTAGATTTGGAATCAAATGATGCAAGCACAAATAGATTGCCTTAGTGATGATCTTGTATATTGTATTACAAAGAGAAATTGGCCTGAAGTCTGAGAATGTTTTGGGAGTTTTGGTTTTGGGAATGATGGCTATATTTGTGGTATTGAAATATTTCAGCATTGATTTACTTTTTCTAGATTCTTCTAGAACACCAAGAAGATCCCACCCAATAAAGTCCCAACAAGCTTGATAAAAAATTGTTGTAAATCCATCTGGGCTAGGTGATTTGTCAGGTACCAGGGAAAAACCACTTTTCCAACTTCAAAAATTGTGAAAGGGGCCAGTAAATGCTCATTATCAAAATCTGAGATAATGGAGGGAATAGCTTGAAGAATGTCAGTAAGTTGAGCTGCAGAGGGAGCAGGTAGTTTTGTTGGTGCAAGGAGATCTTTGAAGAATCTAACCCCTTCCTCTTGAATTCCCTAGGCATCTGTGATTATATTTCCCGATTGAGCATTATGGATAGAGAAAATATGGTTAACATCTCTCTTCTATTTTGCAGATGCATGAAAGTATTGAGTGTTTTTATCTCCCTCACACAACCAAAGTTCCCTTGATTTTTGGCACCAGTAGATCTCTTCTTAGGAGCATAGCTCTTCCCATCCTACCTGTAAAATTTTCTGCTTGGAGAAAGTTGCACTGTCCAAGCCCTGGTTAATAGACTTGTCAAGAATATCCGATAGCTACTGCCTAACAAGATCTTTTTCTTTAAAGATGTTTTTGAATGTCATCTCATTCCACTTTATAATGTGTTTCTTAATGAAATTTAGTTTTTGAGCAAACTGGTACATTTTAGATCCATCACATCTAGGAGTAGTCACCCACCATTGCTGCACTAGTGACAGAAATTGAGGGTGTCGAAGCCACATCCTCTAGCTGCAAGGTAATAGGGAAATGATTAGACGCCGGGCATGCCAATATCTCTGCAAGGAATGTGATACCAGTTAATTTCTAGTCCAAAGTAACCCAAAACCTATCCAATCTAACTGCAATCTGGGAGAAATCAGCGCTTTTGTTCGTCCATGTAAAAGAACCCTTAATAGGCTCAATATCCATTAAATTATTATCTGCCACAAAGTTTGAGAAATCTGAAATAGTTTTCACCAGAGGGGATATGCCCCCTATCTTTTTTGAAGCTTTTAAAATTGCATTGAAGTCACCTCCTACAATTATGAGCTAGTTATACTGCGATTGTATAATTCCAGTTAAGACCAACCAAAGGGCTTGCTTGTCGTTTATTGCCATAGGTCCATAAACATTAATCAAAATAAAATTTAAGTCATAAATACTAACTTTCAAGATTTGATAATTATCAGATTGATATAAAGCTTGGGCTTGAACTATTTTGGAATCCCACAGTATCGCCAAACTATCTGAGGCTCCATTACCCTGTTGATGAACCGATTGCCATGATTTCCATTTTCCTATTGTCTTTTCAAATGTATCTTGGGACATTTTTGTTTCGTGAAGTAAGATAATATTCACCCTCATAGAATCAAGCTCCTGCTTGATCCTACATCTCTTGTCAGAGGTGTTCAGGCCTCTGACATTCCATGAGGCAATATTCATTTTGGACAATTACACTTAGTTCTCCTTGTCACTCGTTTTGCCGATGAAAATTTACCATCCAAGGTAGACTAAATACTGACATCTATTTCTACCTTAGTCTATGAGTTCTTTGGTTTTTTCCCCCTCTTCTTAGGGGTCGGGGAATACTGTATCTTTTGGCTGGGGGTTTGTTCAATCAATAAAATTAATTGCTGATCAAAACCACTAGCTAAATGTTCTATATGTTGGTCATTATGCTCAAACATCTCTGAATTCACTTGGTCTTCCCTGATGGAATCAATTATAGATTCACCACTAACTGACTATGAGCAATGTGGTTCAATGTTGCAATACTCTTTTTGCGCTGAAGGGTCTAGCTAAGGAGCCCTAGCCTCAACCCATGCCATTGATAGTGAAGGGGTATTTGTTGTAGAAAAGGCCATATCAAAAAATTGAGCAAAGTCCAGATCAACATACGATGGATAATCTTCTTGAAAAATTACACCCTCCTCTTCTGCTATTTCATATATAATTTTAGTAGCTAGTTCTTTAAGTAGTTGATTTGAAAGTCTCCTAGCTCGAAGATTTACTATGGCATCTTTGTTAAGTACATCTTGTGTAATTGGCATCTTAATGGGAGAGTCTCGAAACATAAGTTGATGAACTAAGTTATCAATATCCTGGTTAAGAGGAACTGCTAGTTCCCAACCTATTATAAGGACCTTACCAAAGTTATTATGAATCATAAGAACATATCTCATCACAAAAAAGAAGAAGATGGATGCCTTATATGACTGGAAGAAAGATTTTAAAGGCATATCTTGGGCAAGCTTTGGTTTTTCTACTGAAGGAATTTGTGTACCCGTGTGCTGAGAACATTGAAGTGATGATTGAATTGAACATTCAAGAGAGTTTGTACAGTGGTCCTCACATACCACCAATGTTGAATGAGACTATGAGCTACATTGAGCTGTGAAATGCCCTAGATGATGTTGGAATGAGAGGATAGTATCCTCATTCTGAAGAACAATATCCTGAACCCAATGCCCTCATTTTGATTTTAAGGTAATGTGATTTGGCAGCCCCTTAGCTGGATCAAGAAGAATGCACACTCTAACATCTCGGCATGGAAGATCAAAGGGGATTAGGTCACGCTTAAAGGGGATTAGGTCATGAAGAAAATCTATTTATTGGAGATTCTGAGTGAATGAATAGGTCGTGAAGAAAATCTCTCCTATTAGTCCATGTAAAATTTCCATTCATTGGCATTATCATCTTGGAGAGCCACCTGGATGGCGAGCATAGGGAAGGAATGGTGACTGTATGAAAGAAGGCTATAGTTGCAGCCGCAAAACCAGAAGTTCAAACAATTTTGTCAAGACAAGGGACTCGATGAGCAGGACTGGTGAGCATATGACAGAGGGTGTTAGTTGCAGTCACAGAGTCAGAAGTTCAAGCAGTTCTACCATGAAAAGGGTTTTCAGCAACCTCAACAATCTGACCCTGACATGCTGAACAGTCACCATCGAATTAATAGCAGAGGGTTCCAAGTTTTCCCCTTTGCTCAAAAAAATATACCTCAAACTGATTCATTACCTCACCAAGGTGTGGATGACTTCATGAATATTTTCAGAGGTAAAGCGATATTTCAACTGGTGAAGCCTTTTTTTGTTAACCCCAGGTTTCATGTTAAGCCTTCTACCCACAAAAATCAAGGGATTCATTACGTGCAAAAGCTTTTTGAAGAAGTCCATCAAAGAAAACCTCACTCACAGGGGGTTGAATCTTATCTCATGGTCAACCCCCCAGATTTAATGGCATTTCTACTTTTAAGGTTGGAGAATTGACAAGGTAAGCTGCCATGAAGCACGTGGTCTCCTTCAAACAGGATCTTACCTCTTCAGCTCCGGCTTTTTTCAAAAAGGAAAATGGGCGAAATTTTTTTTCAAATTCCTTCCGATCCTGTTATAAAGATCAGACCATTTTTCAAGATAGAAGGGGTTGGGAAGGGTGTGAATCAACCAAAAACAACCAATTTTGGACATTTGTGAAGGCAACCCACCTGGCTCTCCTTCTATTGTTCATTATTCTTCTGGTCCTAGCCTAGATCAACTTGAAATTAGTAATGTCAATCAGATCCATATTGGGGTTAGACCTGAGGCTCAATAGTAAGTTGTTAGCAGAGCACCCTTTAATCCAAAAATATCTACACAAGTCTGGCAAGTTAAATAGTCTCAAATTCCCTCGGATCCAGTTATTCCCCCATTTGGTAATGGTCCTCACACCTCGACTACTATACTTTTGCCAGAACACTTGCTTCAGGATCAAGTTGATCATCTTTGTGACAGAGCTCTAATAGGTAAGTTCTCAAATAATGATCTTTCAATTGATGGTATTAAATCTTGGGTCTTTCAGAATTGGCTGGGTTTGTCTTATGTTTTTTGGTTGAATATTGAGTTGGGATACTTTTTGGCTAAGTTTGATTCAGTTGAAAAAAGGGATGTTTCTCATAAGTATAAAAGTTGGTTTTGCAAAGGGTCGGGTCTCTTTTCTTCATTATGGACTCCCAATGTAATGCTAGATAGCAGATCTCATTTATTTTTTCCCATTTGGATTGCATTGCCTCGATTGCCTTTGGAATACAGAGATTTGGAAATAGTAGAGATCATTTCCATCAGAGTTGGAATTTTTTTTAAGCATGACCTAATCCCCTTTTAGCTTCCACGCTGAGATGTTAGAGTGTGCATTCTTCTTGATCCAGCTAAGGGGATACCAAATCACATTACCTTAAAATCAAAATGGGGGCATTGGGTTCAGGATATTGTTCTTCAGAATGAGGATACTATCCTCTCATTCCAACATCAGCTAGGGCATTTCACAGCTCAGTGTAGCTCACAGTCCCATTGAGCATTGGTGGTATGTGAGGACCACTGTACAAACCCTCTTGAATGTTCAATTCAATATCAATTCAACATTCTCAGCACACGGGTACACAAATTCCTTCAGTAGAAAAACCAGAGCTTGCCCAAGATATGCCTTTACAAGCTTTCTTCCAGTCATATAAGGCATCCATCTTCTTCTTTTTTGTGATGAGATATGTTCTTATGATTCATAATAACTTCAGTAAGGTCCTTTACATAGGTTGGGAACCAGCAGTTCCTCTTAATCAGGATATTGATAACTTGGTTCATTAGCTTATGTTTCGAGACTCTCCCATTAAGATGCCAATTACACAAGATGTACTTAACAAAGATGCCATAGTAAATCTCTGAGCTAAGAAACTTTTAGATCAACTACTTACAGAACTGGCTACTAAAATTATATATGAAATAGTAGAAGAGGAGGGTGTAATTTTTCAAGAAGATTATCCACAATATGTTGATCCGAACTTTGCTCAATTTTTTGATATGGCCTTTTCTACAATGAATACCCCTTCACTCTCAATGGCATGGGTTGAGGCTAGGGCTCCTCAGCTAGACCCTTCAGAGCAAAAAGAGTATTGCAACATTGAACCACATTGCTTGTAGTCGGTTAGTGGTGACTCTCTAATTGATTCCATTAGGGAAGACCAAGTGAATTCAGAGATCTTTGAGCATAATGAGCAACATATAGACCATTTGGTCAGTGGTTTTGATCAGAAATTAATTTTATTGATTGAACAAACCCCCAACCAAAAGATATAGTATTCCCTGACCCCTAAGAAGAGGGGGAGAAAACCAAAGAACTCACAGACTAAGGTAGAAATAGATGCTGGTATTCAGTCTACCTTGGATGGTAAATTTTCATCAGCAAAATGAGTGACAAGGAGAACTAAGTGTTATCCTTGTCCAAAATGAAGATTGCCTCATGGAATGTCAGAGGCCTAAATGCCTCTAACAAAAGATGTAGAATCAAGCAGGAGCTTGATTCTATGAGGGTGAATATTATCTTACTTCAAGAAACAAAATCTATTTTCTTCATGACATGAAACAAGTACGAAAGCTATTTATTGTGAATCAAAGGGAAACAAAAATAAATGACTCAAAGGTCATTCACTCAGAATCCATAAAAGATATTCAAGGAAAAGTAACTTGATTTCTTTATATGACATGAATGTTTTTAGACCCAAAGATCATATAATCAACACACCCACTATCTGATATAACATGTTATAAATATAAAGCAGTGATTGAAAAACACATAGAGAAATGACAATTAAAAAGAAATATAAGGGGAAAATACACAATAATCTATCGCCTTTTTGGAAAACTTGACAGACACGATCCAGTTTGACTCTCAGCCGAGTCCAACACGACTGAGTACACGTAGGCACTTATGTGGCCTTGTTGATTGGGATGCGTCCTAATTCTATTTTAAATAGAAAAAAGAGCCCGAAGCCCCTCATTTTCACATTGAGGGGATATGGGTACTCGGCCAAGTCGGACTCAAACGAGTCCACCTAGGTGGCATGCCATGTTGGCAGCCAAACCTCTAAAAACACAAAAAAGTAGAATTTTGCACTTCTTCTATTCCTTTCTCTGATCAAACTAGAAAATGTGAAAAAACTAAAAGTACCCTTTTTTGGATCTCGGAACTCTGATTCTGGACATATAAATTTTATATTGTTTCAACTACAAAATGTTAAAAAAATTTGCTAAAAACTACATGTAGGTATATTAAACTTTGAGAAGACATTGATTCGAAAAAAATACAAAAATGCTAAATCAATTCAGAAATTTTTTAAAATCATATACAACACTAGAGAAGAGAGTCCTCTTCAAGAATATGCAATTTTTTTTTTTTTTGGTATAGTTTTGATAGGGGAAAAGTGTCGGGAGATAAAAACTGTTGATTTCAGGTAAGTTCGACTTTGAATACTTATAACGGGTAAACTAAAGATTGAAAACACTTATTTATTTTTTCCTGCACTAGATATACATGTCATCTAAAACATGTTCTAAAATTGGGGGAAAAACAATATTTTACTTATAATGATTTGACGGGAAGTAAACTCCCTGATTTGCAGTATTTTTCTGGATATGAAAAATAGACCTAAAATATATAAAAAACATATTAGTTTTTGTTCAAATTAATTTTTAAAAACTATAAACATAAAATTCATCCCATTTCACACATTTCATCAGTTTACATCATCTTCAAATTCTCAACAGAAATGTGACTTTTATGTCCTTGAAGTTTTTCAGTTTTGGTGTTGTTAGTCTTTTCCTTTGTAAAAGGGTGACAACTTATTGTGCTTTTACCCTAAGAAAACAAAAAGATTCATAATATCTCCTCCATTTCCCTTCACAAAATTAGAAAGTTCAAAGACTGATCTCCATATACAATAGAACATGTATAATATAAAAACTACGCTATTATATCTCACTTCACAAATAAAATCAAAATGTCTTCCTCTCGATTAATGCTCTGTCATGCCTCAAAAGACAAGGGGGATCAAGAAAAAGTTCCTCTCAATTTTTTTTGATTATATAATTAAAGATTCCTCTAGGAGCCCTTTCAGTTTTTATAAATGTTTCTTGAAAATTGATGATAGAAAAATATCTTTCAATTTCCCCCTCCCTTTTCAAATTGAAAACCCCTTTTTTCTAGCTAAACTTTAAAATAAATAATCGTCTCCTGTGTCTTTCTAGTTTTTGTAACTGATTCTAGAAGAGACCATTGATTCTTTACATATATGTTGGATTTAATTCTCAATAATGAAGCCTTTTTTTTCAATCCCATCTTCTCTCCTGTTAGATTCCTCTCCTTTTCGTCAATATTGACAAGAAAAAGGGATATATTGTTTTTTAATAGTTGTGAAGAAAACCCCTTGACACCTGCCACATGATCAAGAGATATAGGAACTTCTCCATAAGCAGGTATAAACTTCTCAATTTATTAGTCAAAAAGTGATAGGCTACAAGTAACCAGATGTAAACTTGGATATAGATGAAAAACATGGTCAGTAATGGTGGAAACCAAAAACCAACATTAAGAATTAGTGTTTGACATAACTAAGGAAACTCTTATAATTAGCTATTTGATAGATTTGATACTATCTATCTAAACCTTTCTTGTCGGAAGAGGTTAAAATTATCATTTTCTCAATGAAGCTTGATAAGGTCCCTAACACAGATGGGTTCATGACACTATTTTTTCAGAAGGGATGGGACTCCTAGTTGGGGTGGGATGTTTGGCAGGTATTATCTAAGAATCAAGGAAATATGGAGCTATTCTAAAGTAATTCAACACTAAAGTCATTGCTTTGATTCCAAAAGGGAATAGTTCTTCTTCTCTCTTTGATTTTAGACCTATTTCTCTCTATAATACCATATATGAGATCATTAGAAAATTAATATCCATAAGATTGGCTCCAATTATTCCAATAATCATTTTTGAATAACATGGAGGGTTCATTAATACTGGTCATATTTCTCCTCAATGTGGTTTGGATACCAACAAGAAGAAATCTTCTCCCTCTTGGTGGAAGGGACCTTCTACCCAACATTATACAGTCATGAAGAATTCCTCTCAGCTTGGGAAGGACGATGATCCTTCTTTAGGTGACCTAATTTCTTCTGTGGTGGTGGATAGTTGGTGCTTTATTGCTTCTACTGAGCCTGTTGCGGTTTCCAGCCCTGTCCCTGCTCGCCTTTATGTTGGTTCTTTTCCAGCTTCTTTGATGGATGAAGTTGCTTTCCCTTGTGCTAGTTCTGTTCAAGCTCCTTCCTTGCTGGATGGAGCTGGGCCCCCTGCTGGTAGTTCTGAGGGTATTTTTTCTGCTGACCATGTTGGTGTTTTGGCTATTGCTAGTTTTGAATTTTTTGACCGTCTTCTAGTTAGTCCCTTGGTCGTGATTAATGATGTCCCTTTGCTGGATGTTTCCTTGGCTATTTCAAAACCTTTGTTGGGTGCTAGTTCTTTAGTCTTGAAATCGTTGTGCTCACAGGAAGATGCTGCTAGTGTTGAAGAAGGGTGGATCATAGTTAAAGCTAAAAAATATAAGAGATCCTCCTCTTTTTTTGATATCACCCTTCAGTCCTATAAGGAGGGTTCAAAAGTCTAGTTCACTTTCTTTTTCTACTGCTTTCTTCTAGTCCATTTTATGCAATGGAATTGGGTGTTTTTGTTGGACTTCTTCCCTTAGCAATGTCTTTCGGTGAGGTGTTTGGGGTGTCTGGTCTTTCATTTTGATTGGACTATTGTTTTTAAGGAACTCTTGATGTTTTATCCTAAGTTATGGTGTTGTAAAGGGTTTCAGGGTGCCTTCAAAACCTATTGTTACTTTAATAAAAAACATGGAGGGTTCATTCTTGGTAGAGAGACAATACAAGGAGCCCTCATTGCTCATAAATTTTTACACTCGATCAAATCAAACCATATTCCTATAATGATCATCAAATTATGTTGAAATTCTATGATAGAGTTGATTGGGTACTTATTCACAAAATATTATTAAAATTTAGTATTTCCAAAGTCTAGTGCAAATGGATCATTCCTTGTATCTTTGGAGCCAAATTTTTAGTATTGGTTAATGAAATTCTGCATGGATTTATCACTTCATCTCAAGGTATTTTTGAAGAAGATCCACTCTCTCCCTTTTTATTTATTATTATTACGCAAGGACATAAAAGATTTAGTTCCAAAAAATATTATATTATGAAATTGTAGGGAATTACAATTCCCAACTCTAACATCTCCAAACTCATTTCCTATTTGCAAATGAAACATTCTTGTTTGGTGCTACGAACATGGAAGAAGAAAAAACTATCAAAGTGACTTTGGATAAATACAATTCTATTTGAAGACAAAAAATAGACCCTGTTAAGTCTTCCCTAGTTGCACCTTCAATTCAAAGATACTTGGGCTTTAAGAAAGATACCCTCCCTTGCAAATATTTGGGTATCCCTTACTTTACAAGGGAAAAAAAGACTTCCTATTTGTATCCAATCTTCTCATCAATCCAAGGTAGAATTTATTCATGGAAGAGAAAGTATCTCTCATCAATGGGTAGAAATTATTTAATCAAATCATTTCTCTCTACTATTTCAAACTATATCATGTCTATTTTACAAATGACCAAAGGCATGCTATCTTCCTTGGAGTAAAATCTAAGAGCCTTCTTATGGAAAGGAAACATGGATAACAAGGCTAAAATTCCTTTCATATCTTGGGACAACCTTTGCAAATTAAAGGCTTCAATTAGGGAAGGCATTCATAACATAGAAGATAGAAATCAAGTTGGTAGGGTAAAATTAGTTTGGACTTTATATACTAAGTACACAGCTAAATGGACAAGAAACATACAAGCTAAATACTTGGACTCTTCAACCCCTAAGAGTATTTTTACAATGGAAAATCCCCCTCAAGGTTCTAGAATGTGAAGTTTTTAATTAATTGTAGACCAATAATCTTTCCATATTTCTCCTGGATGGTTCATGATGGTAGCATGGCCTTTTTTGGGAAGAATCTTGGTTAGGAAACCCCCCCTTAGGAATTATCCATTAACTCCTACAAGCAAAATAAATTTTACAAGCTAACTAGGGGTCAAAACTTGAGTACTATATAATATTTTATCAGGATCAAAACATTTCATAGTGTAAATGAAAAGATTTCTACATCCTTCCCTTTTCCCAACATCAGAAAGACTCGTTACGTAATTCACTACAATTAGGTCAAATTCATCTATCTCCATAAGGATATTTCCTAGTATGGAAAACATCTCCAACTAGTAAATATAGAGTAAGGGGTGTGAATTTTTGAATATCATGCATTTGAGGCCTCTTCAAAACCTTTTCATTTTTGTTGGAATCAACTAGTCCTCCCAAAAGATAGAGCTTTCTCATGGGCTGCCTTGAAAAAAAAAATTCTAACAAGTGACAAACTCTCTCACCTTGGGATCATAGATGATTTTAATTGTGTGTTATGGAAATCCATAGTAGAGACAACTGATCATATCCTCTTACAATGTGATTATACAAAAAAATGTTGTTCTTGGTTGAAAAAAATACTTTCTTGGTTAGCCCCTCTCCAAAATTCTCTCATTGATTTTTTGAGAGTTGGTCCCTCCTCCATCAAGAGTCCTTTGCAGAAATTTGGACAATGTCACCTTCCATTCTCCTTTGGAATATTCAATTGTTTTGAAGAATTGTCTGTCAGATTCTATTTGTATATGTATTTGATCTTTTCAAAACATGATTGTAAATTTTCATTTGGTTTTCAGTAATTACTTGTAGGTTTATTTGAATGGGTATTGGAAACATTTACATAAGTTACAAAATGATATGTCTAGTAGGCTTCACTTTTGTAAATAGATGATATGTTTATAGGTGAATTTTTCCAAATGTGATCAACTAGCGATTTATTTAAACCATGTGTTTGGTTAAGTAGAAGTTGTATATTGTGTTCTTACATGTGATTTATTAGGGCCTTTCTGATTTTGTTTTTCTTTGGCATGCCAATATTGAAATCTCCAATAATAAGATGTTTTCCTATAGTTATAAATGTCATTCTGTCATTGAGAACTGCTATGATGTCATGCATTGAAGCTTTAGGTTTTGCATAGACATTATAGAAATTGAGTTCCTTAATAGCCTCTCATGTTGTTAATGTCAATACCTCAACATTTACTATTGTTTGTTTTTTAATTTTCAATGGCAACACATACTTCTTAGTTAGTGTTGTTAAGCCATGAATGTAATGCATTGAATAGTTGTTATAAGGTTGAAAGTGTGCATTCAGTTTAGAGGACTACACATGTACTTCTTGCCAACATAATATGTTAGATGACATTATGTCATAGTCACTAATAATGTCATTTGCATGTGCTTTTAAGCTTTTAGTGTTTAACGCGCACAAAATTATGTTGGATGTGTTACTAAAACTATTGATATAGTTACTGAGTTTTCATTGTGTAGTTGGCTGAAGCCAAGATATTTCTATGTATATTTTTTATTTAACTTTGAAATTAAATTGTCATTTAAAGGTTTTAAGATAAATAGTGATTCAATGGATTTGGTTTGTGAAAGAGTTGTATATGTCAGGTCATGTTGTCTTATGTCGATTCGATCAAAAGATAGATCTTCCATTGTTAGCCCTTGCAATCGATATATGGTTCACACAAGCTATTTGTATTGGAAATTATTTTTAATACTAATTTTTGCATTCACAAATATTTTTGGGATATGCCTAAAAATTTGAATAATGGGAACCCAATCTTTTTCAATAAGTTCAACATAGTACTAGACTAGTTTATTTCTTTATTGTTGCTCAATTTTTGGATCACTAAATCTTACCCAAACTATATCAACATCTTGATATATTGTGTATGCTTTTAATATTCCATTTGACCCATTTACTGGCTCATCTTGTGTATAGTTGGTAAAATTAGTTTATAGTTGTGATCATGTTTGTCATTATCATTGAGTATTATGAGTTCTCTTGGTATTGTAGATGCCATATTATTTTTATGCTTATCAATATCTTTTTTTCCTAGAAAGAATAAGTAAGGAAATCTTGGATCTATGGGTGGTGGATGATAGCAATATTAATTGAAGTACTATAGGTCATCATTTATTTGTACACCTAACCAATTTTGATTTAGAATTGAGATGAAGTTTTCATCCCTTTGGCACATTGTTGTGGTCAATGAGTACCATTTTACATTGTCTTTCCAAAAATTGTAATGCATTAACTTTGATGTAGTTAGCTTGTTTTGAAATATAGAAGAAACAAGTATGAGTCTAGTGCTTGATATAGATCTCCACATAAAATTGTATCAACATTTTCAAAGTACGGTGTAAACTTTTGCACTAGATATCACTAAATGTTTGCCAATGTAACACAAGAAAGTTGAGTCCACCAATGAAATCTTGTCTATAAGAAGAACACGTAGTTGTTGATAGTGCTACTAAAAAGAAAAAATTCTAATTTGTTAAATGGTATGTGAAATTATGTGGAGTGCAATGTAGTTCCACCAATCTTGTACATTTCTTTTCTTGTATAGGATTTTATCAAACCTTTTGGTTTATCTAGGTCATTGTTAATTGAGTTATTGTAAATACGCATGAGGGGTTGGAAAATGGATATTGTAGTAGATATTTTTCCTATTCCTACTCCTCTTGTTAAAACAAATGTGATCAAGTTTATATATATATATATATATTTTCCAATGTCCTTCACAATTTCTTGTTCTCAATACTTAGCATTGTCCATTATCTACGGGAGTCCTGCAATTTCAAATGCTTTGGGAGCCATGTACATGTTGTTTTGATATATTGTAGGAATATCTACTTTGATGTCATGTGGCTCTTTTTCTTTTCTTTTTTCACGTATTGTTAGTTGGTTTTCAATGTTGTTATTTTCATTTTTTAGTTCATTAATAGATTTTTTAATATCACCCCATGTGGAATCTTTATAATAATTAAAGCTTGCATGATTAATTCTAATTATTTTTTTATTGTGCATGAAGGCATCTTGCCATAAGTCAAAATTGTGTTTTAATGTGTTTTTGTTTATTGTGAATGATACATAGAGAAGCAATTTCTCTCTACATTGATTTTCTAAATTAACATATTTATTGAACTTTACAAATCATACAACATTTGGTTTGGTCTTTTCATTGATTTTTCTACCGTTCTTGTTGTATTTGGAAGTGAATTATACTTGAGACATATGCCTTTAATTCTTTTTAGACATTTTAAATAATAATATATAATTAGAGACTTACACATGTTATGTTTTCTAATTCATCAACTTCTTTATTTAATTATTTCTCTAGTTTCAATACGAATGTGCAGTCATTATATGATCTTGTTTCAATGAATGTATATTTTCTTCTATAATTTAGTGGGAGTGATAAAACAAGTTGAGTGGTTTGTTAATATGACATTTTTTACAAGTTTGGTAAAGCATTTCTCAGTTTTCTTATTATTTTAAGTGCATCAATATTGTTTTGTTGATGGTCTTTTCATATTTTCGTAAATGCATGTGTCATTAACTTATTGACTTTGGCCATATAAAAACTGTAGTACATTGTTGTAGCATATGAGTCCAATACAAATTGTAGATCTGTATTTTCTTTCCATAGTTAGGGTTTTTTTTTGCAAAAGTATTGTTCCAAACTTGACAAGGTTGTCTTTAGAAAAAAGGGTAGGTCTACAAATTTTTAAATTTAGGGCTATTATATAGTCACTTTCAGTGATATCTAGTTCTTTGAGAAATATGCCATATGCGAATGATGTATCATAGTTTTTTTTTTTTTTAATTTGGAGTAAATATTAGCAGTCATTTTGCAATTTGGAGTAAATATTAGCAACCATTTTGATTGCACTTTCATTTTTTTCTGCTAATGGTTCTTGAGGAAACCTTTTCTCCTATTGCTAGAATTGAGGTTGTTAGAATGTTTCTTTCATATGCTCCTTACAAAGATTTCAAAGTGTATCGGATGGATGTTAAGTTTACATTTTTGAATGAAGAGTTAGAAGAAATAGTTTATGTTGAGAAACCTAATAGATTTTCATTTATTGATCAAAGTGACATGGTTTTGCGATTGAAGAAAGATTTGTATGGATTGAAACAAGCCCCTAGAGCCTAGTATGCAAAAATGAATAATTGTTTTTTGAAGCTTGGTTTTAATAAAGGTACTACCGATAGTAACTTGTACTTCAAGATTGATCATGCTAATATTTTAATTGTTAAATTATTTATGGATGATATTATTTTCGGTGGAAATGACGGGTTGAGTAAAGAGTTTGGTATTGTGATGCAAAAATAGTTTGAAATATCTATGATAGGTGAGATGAAATTCTTTCTTAGTCTGCAAATTACACAATCAAGAAAATAAATTCTCATATCTCAGTCCAAGTATGTGAAAGATTTTCTCAATAAATTTGTTACTATGGAAGATTCAAGACTAGTTTGTACTCATATGATTATCGATTGAAAATTGACAAAGGATGATGATTTCTCTAAGACAAATCAGACAAGATATAGATATATGATCAATGGATTATTGTACTTGACATAAACCACACTTGATATTATAAATTATATTTGTATTGTTTCTAGATTTCAAATAGATCATAAAGAATCACATGTTTTTGTTGTTAAAAGAATATTCAGATACTTGAAAGAGACAATTGACTATGGTTTGTAGTATCCTAAAGATGATGATTTTTTATTAAGTACTTTTACCTATTCAGATTGGGCTAGTAATGTGGATGATAGAAAGAGTACAAATGGAGGTGCATTCTTCTTGGGTAGGAGGTTTGTCTCATGGTCAAACAAAAAGAAAATTGTATATCACAATCTACTACTAAGGAAGAATATGTTGCTACTATTGTTAATTGTACATAAGTGGTATGGATGAAGAAGATGTTGAAAGATATCAAAATTAAATATGATGACCATGTTTCTATCTATTGTGATAATTCAAGTGCAATTAACATTTCAATGAGTCTAGTGTTAAATTCAAAGACAAAGCATATATCTATCAAGTATCATTTCTTGAAAGATAAGGTTAGTGAAAAGGAAGTCATATTAGAATATGTGTCTACTAAGGAGTAGATTGAAAATATTTTTATGTTCAGTCCTTTCCTAAGGATACTTTTGAGTATTTTCAAGGTAAGCTTGGGGTGATTTTCCCTCCTAATCACAACTAGAGATACATTGATATACATCAGTCTAATGTTCTTACAATATTTATCATTTATCTAGATTGATGTCTTTGATGGCTACTACTTAGGGGGAGTAGTTAGTCAATTGTGGTTTATCAAATTTTCATGCATTTGTGAGAGATAGTTTTTGGAAGAGATAGTTGATTTGCATATATGTACCTTTGTCATTGATGTCAAAGGGGGAGAGATAGTACTATGAAAAATAGTATGATTGAGCTTATGAGGTGATATTGTTCTTAGGGGGAGAGGTTTTTTAGAGAGAATCTAAAAGACAATATTGTGGATATTGTTGGTAGTATTGTTGATATGATTTCCTTGTGCATTGATTATTTTTCACATCATATGTTTCAATCAATGCCAAAGGAGGAGATTGTTAGAATAATATACATATATGTGATGATATTGATGTTTTGTGATTGATGTAAACATATTTCTACTATTTGAGACAGTGTTCCTATGATGTCCAATGAGGTGATCAATTTGGTATGGCTAGTGCACGTTGAACACTATATGTTGTAAATGTACATATGTTTTTAGAGATATTTGTAGTTGACTTATGTTAATTTACAAAAGTTTAGGATTATGATTTGATTGAGTTATGGATGTTTGATAAGAGACTAGTATTTTGGATGTTCGGGAAAAGATAGTGTTACATTTTGTGGATCACTGTTGATCAGTTATGAAACATTTTTGGTTGCTACTTGGTGGTGTGTTTGGGACATGAATTTGCATCATTAGATCAAGTGGTTCATGATCTGGATGTTGGAAATCTATTTTTCTTGAGTGACAGAGGTTACTGTTGACTTTTTTCTGATGAACAATGCAGAGATAATGGTGAATTATGAGGCATAATTGTTTGTCATTATTGTGACATTTCATGGTGCTTTTTTATATTCTTGATCATGTTTTATTTGTTTTGTTGGATCACATTGAGTGATGTGATTAGATTTGGTGATTTTCTTATGGTGTGTTGGTGTTCTTATTATTTTTGGTTGACCTAATGGTGTAGTGTGTTGCGATGGATCAAGTCATGATTTATGGACCTGGAACATATTTGAGGATGAAGATTTGGATCCTTTTTATGTCCTTGCCAATATGTTTTAGATCACATTGATGATTTTGTTATATTTGATGCCAAGAAAGTTGTTGCAGATACATTGAAGGAAAGGGAGGAATAATTATTTAGGATATCTCAAGAAAATGCTATCATGTATGAGAGGCTTCATGAAACAAATAAGGAGAATCAATAAATTATGAGTGTAAATGAAAGGCTTAGAGAGGAGAATGAGAAACTAAAGAAATATCTAAAAATTGAGAAAGAAGATAATGAGAAAATGAAGAAGTATAATGAGAGTTCAAAGAAACTTGTTGAACAACTGAATAATCAAAGGAGAACCAAAGAAAAAACTAGTCTTGGGTACACCATTCAAGGAACATTTGAAGTTGATGAGTCATCTAAATTTGAAATTAAGGATCCACAACAAGATCAAAAGGTAGATCCAAGCAATCCGAGTAAGAAACCTAACAGACCTACTCATTATAATAATGGGACGTATAGTCATACTACAAATGTGTGTAGGAGAAAACCGGTGGATAAACCATATTCTTTTGATGGTTATTGATATAATTGCCATAAGTATGGTCCTACTACATATGAGTGTAGATCTAGATCAAGAATTAGATCTAGCAGAAGATCCAATGGTGGTATATTTGATGGATATTTTTATGCATATAACAAATATGGACATAAAGCTAAGAATTGCAGGTCTAAAGTATATGCCCTAGGTCACCAATCAAAAAAGTAAGCCCTCATGGAAGGGAAAGGCAATTCAATGTCACATGTTTTGTATGTGGTAACCATGGTCATCTAGCTATGAATTATAGAATGAGAAGTCAGAGAGGAAATGTTGGACCTTGGAGGCCAGTCGGTATGCCATGCTTTATCTGTCATAGGGTCGGTCACCTTGCAAGAGATTGACAGTTCAAGAACCAGTCACCCAACCGGTCAAAAGACAAGAAGGGAAAGAAATTTTTTGATGTTGAGGAAGTTAGTCGTGAAATGAAGAAGATTTGGAGAAAGGAAGGAGAGAAATAGGAAGATGTCAAGACATCTGAAGAGAATTCACCATCCTTTGGTGCAGAGGATTCATCTTCAAACTAAGACTATTTTGGACTTAGGGGGAGCACTTATGGACAAATCATTTACCAACTCCCTAACTATGAAAGTGGTAAGATAAATCTACATATTGAGATGTATATTAGTATTTTGGACAAATATAATGAATTTTTGAGGTTAGATATGTTTTTGTGATGATTGGATTGAGTTTTATCTATTGGAATTGTTCATATCCATCAGAGATGCACCAACTATTTATAAAAGCACTATTTAACTATTGGAATGTACTATTTTACCATTAGAGTGCAATGTCTATTTTTCTCAAGGATAAATAAAGTTAAAGTGAGTTCATTTGTCACTTTACTTTCTTATGCACACTTGTGAAGCTTCTTAGGCGATCTAAAGAGACCATTGTGGTTTGCAAAGATGAGAAGTGAGAAAGTGTTCATGAAACACAAATAGTGAAGAAAGATGTATTTTAATGGTTTGTGATAAAATTTTGGTGTACTGTTTGAATTAAAGCATGGAACAATATGTGAATACCCTTGGTTTGGTTGATATAGCTGAAGATCCTATACCCATATTCAAGTTACATGTGATGAAAGAAAGTGAGAATGATAAGATGGGTGCCTTATCTTCCATAGCACCTAGATTTGTGCTGATCGAGGACATCTGTATATATACTCATTGCAAAATTAATGAACTTGGAGAAGATGTTATTAACAATGAATATGCAAGATAGTGTGAGAATAATGAGTTGAAGGACGAGCACAATCATTTGAAGATGAAGGGATTTTCCTACACAATTGATATACCTAATGTATTTCATCAAGAATGGATTCAAAATGTTTTGAGCCATGTGCATGATCAATTTATGTGGTTGGATAGACCCCACAAGATCATGAAGGAGATTATTCATAGAGTTACTAGATTTTGTGCTACGGGTGAGTCGACTACCCTAAGGAGGATTGCTTCTAATTTGGTTACTAGTTTAACCAAATCTAAACCTAACTACCAAGCTATGATAATAATTTATATTTAAGACAAAGAGGTTAGATTCACATCTATGGTTATTGGTTATAGATTTTACCAATCTACTCATCTAAACAATTTGCCTGACTGATCAATTCATGCTACCTACTGAATGGTGAAGGAGGATGCAATATATGATCTATGCAAGATGTCGAGGAGTCAATTCAAGGTAAATATAGAAAACATAAAGAGGGACACAAAAAAATCACTCAAGTATGGAGCTATCTTGGTATGTATTTTCTTTTATGTGCAAAATCATTTTCCTAGCAGAGGTGCAGTTCAATTGGCTACAAATAGACTAGTGGTAGTGCAAATATGTGAATTCATAAAAGAATTAGAAAATAACTTTGATAATGTTATGTGGGGTCACTTTAAGAATTTTTAGATAAGAATGCATAAGCATGTAAGAATATCAACTTGTATTGTAGAGGAATATAAGGAACATATTTGTTTTCTTGTTGATACTGACACTTGCATTTTGTAAGCGGTGCAACCAAAAACATCATGGGTTCGTGCCAAGGGTTATGAGGTAGACACTGATCTAGTGAGACTGCATGCTAATACACTACTATCTAAACCTATAAATGCTACCACACCTAGGTTTGGAACTTATGAAGAGGTTGTTCCTAAGATTCGGATGGAACTGAAGAAACTAGTGATACAGAGGAAGACAAGGAGAGTGTTTGAGAAGCTGCCAAAGATTGTTGAAAACATAGAGGCTGGTACTTCTTCTACTAAAGCTATTGAAGTTGCTAAACCAACATTGGTTACTTCAACTTCATTTTCAAAGGAAGATGACTCAAAAGAAGAGGAGAAACCAACATTAAAGAAGACTTACAAGAGAAAAAGGAAATCTAGTGAGACTAGTGAGGTCAATGTGCATAAGGAGACAATAGAAGATGAAGGAGCAAGAAATGAATCAGATAAGGAAGTGAAGAAGTTGAAGGAGAGTGGTAAGGAGAAATCCCCTACTATTTCTATCATTTTCAAGAACATAAGGGGGAGTGACAAATGGGTGGTGTTGCAAGAAGATATGAACTATGTAGCGATGAAGAAAAAAAAGTTAGAGGAGGCAATTATATGGAGCCTTCATAAATTCTGCAGGATATCAAGTGAAATATACAATGTCCTACCTAAATAACTATATAAATCAATTGATGGAAGATGGAGAACAACAATTAAGTTGGATAGAGAGATCATGGAGAGATAACTTATGTAGGTAACTACTGAGTTGAATCTTGAAGAAGCAACGATAATGGTTAAAGCTTATAGACAAGATTTGAAGATTAGAAACAAAGTTGCAATAAAACTTTTCAGTGAGACACAAAGTGTTCATGATGAAATTGTGAGGATGAGGAAGAAAAAGGTGCAATCACAGAGGAAGAAGAGTAATAACAAAAGGAACAAGAAGGTACTAGTGAATAAAATAATGATGATGAGCAAGTTATTGAGAAAATTGATGACACATTTACTCCTAAAGAGATAATAGGTGATGTTATTTTTGATATCCCTAAGAAAGTACATGACATTAAAGCACACAAAGTTGGTCAAAATGGTGGTGATGACATACTAATTGAATATAGTCCTATAAAGGTGGATACATCAAAGGCACAAGTACAAAATGAAGAACTGGCCATGATGGGACAAAAAGCTAAAAATCTCAAAGAAGTCGAGGATATGGTCTTAGTGCAAAGGAAGTTGAGTTTAGGAGAAACAAGTGAAAAGAAGAAACTCAAACTAGTGACTAAAGAAGAAGAGGAAGAAGAAGAAGACAAATATATTCAAACCCCTATTGATATTACCCAATTGTAGCCTAAGGAATTACTCTAGTTTTTTCTAAAAAGGTGATGTTGAAGGCACAAAGAAACAAGGCTAAAGAGAAGAAGAAGAAAAAAAGGAGCCTAACAAATTAGTTGAAAAGTTTGATCCCATCACAATATCTGCAATAGATTACAGTGCCAAAGTGAAAATGATCACATTCAAGGTGAAGCAGATTCAGGTAGAATAGGACAAGAGGTTCATCACACTACTTGAACTACAATCCTACTTAACCCCTATAGTAGAGGTGATGGAAAAATATATGAAGAATTTTGAAGCCATAATTGGATTTCTAGACATGAGTACTTTGGATGTCTTGGAGGAGATGGCATCTGATCTACATGAGAAAATCATTTCTATGAACCATTTGAAGAAGTCATGGGAGATGTCATTGGAGACAAAAAAGAAAAATTTCAAAGATGTATTTTCTAGAATGTGAGACTGGTATGTTATTCATTTGAATTTATTTCAAAATGTGAAACTTCATCATTGTTGACAAAAGTGGGAGTGTAAGGATAGGTGAAAATATATGTAATATGTACACACACACACACACACACACACACACACATGTATATCTATATATTGTTGGAGATTTGCCAGCAAGCCAGTGCTGACTGTATGTTTGTCATTGATGACAACATATGGTAAGTAGCATGTGTTGAAGACTTATGTAGTAAGCTTTGAGTATATGTAGCATGGAAATGTTATCAGCATGATATCATGGATGTAGAGGTTAACTGTTAGTACAAAGAGTTATACAACACCTTGTGTCAGCAGTGTTCGTGATAGAGTTACAGGTAGTGTTCTGTGAGTGATTGTCCGTATAGTCATCATGGAGCCTTGCGCATTTGGATATGTGATGAAGACATGTTAGTGATGCTACAATCATGGACACAAAGTCTTTTTATTAGTAGAACTAAGGTTATGCAGTCACTATTCACCAGCAGCAGTTTCTTGTGTTTATTCAGAAGAGCCGACAAAGATTGTATTGGTTCATGAGTTGCGCTTATCATTTCGGTATGTGCCCTTGGATTACTGATTGGAGAAGAGTTAAGAATGTTTGGTTAAGAGTGCATGATGTAATTCATCTTTAGGAGAAATTTTTAGTTACTTTGGTAGAGCCGACAGTTTGTAGCATGCATCTATATTTATTAATATTGGACAGGTCCCAGATTGTGTTGCGTGCTTAGTAGAGCTAAAAAAATTATTATTGGAGTATCTTATGGTTTCTCTAATATGATTTCAAGGTGGTTCTAACAGGCCGACTTAATTATATCATTTAGAGGAAAGATATTTATAGGAAGTCATTTGTGATTGCTAAAGTATGGTTCAGAGTTGTTTGTGAAGAGCAGAGAAGAGTGTGCAAAGTGTTGAGCCATCAGCAGAAGGTCTATGTGACCAAGTGAAGAGTTTATGCTATACATTGGAACTGATCCAGATAGTAGGTCAAAGCATAGTTCAACAAGATCTAGATATAGTGTGTATCTATTATTTAGAAGGTTGTAGCCTTCACCCCTTTGAGCAGTGTGCTCTCAGACAGTGTGTCCTCACCCCTAACAGGGTTAATTGTAAAAGACTCCTAAAAGGGTCCGAACCTTGACCAGGTCTCTATACTAAATATATTGTAAAGCAACTCCTAATGGGGTTAAGGATCTTCTAACAAGGATCATAAAACACTAGTGCAGATTATTAGTGGGTGTCAATTCCCACCGGGGTTTTTACCT
The DNA here is from genome assembly GCA_027943335.1 of Chamaecyparis obtusa. Lineage (NCBI taxonomy): Eukaryota > Viridiplantae > Streptophyta > Pinopsida > Cupressales > Cupressaceae > Chamaecyparis > Chamaecyparis obtusa. Next base: position 356,671 of record BSBK01006101.1, read on the forward strand.
ATTTGGGTTTCCCCGTAACCAAAATATTGGTGTTGTGTTCATGTGTTCTTTCATTATGTTTATGCTTTATGTTTAAGTATACTTAATTGGATAAAGAATTGAAACTTGTAGATAACTAATTCACACCCCCCCCGCCCCCCCCCCCCCCGCCCCACTCTTAGTTATCTCTTGGGACTATTCCTAACAATTGGTGTCAGAGCCAAGTGCCTCAGAGAGAAAGTTTAATAGCTTGAGGTTGATCAGATGAAATTCTTTAGAAATGACATTCCTAAGTTTGATGGAAAGAATTATCTTGATTGGAAGAACAAGATGATGACACATTTGCAGTGCATTGCTTTTGAAGTGGCCATCAAGGAAGTTGAGATCCCCTCTCTAGAAAATCTTGCAAAGGATTATGCTACTAGCAAGCAGAAGGATTTTTTCCATCAGAATGCAATAGAAAAAGAAGCCCTTATCAGTACCCTATTTGATAGTGACTTTTCAGAGATAAAGAAAGTAGACACAACCTACAAGATATGGAAGCACCTAGAAGACATGTCTGAAGGAGATAAACAAGAAAAGAATGCGTGTAGAAAGACATGGAAGAAAAAGTACAATACATTGGAGATGATACTTGAAGAAAACCTAAGAGCCTACAACTAAAGGATCAATGAAGCAGTTGCTGGAATCAGAAATAATGGTGGAGAAATTTTAGAAGAAGACATCATGGATAAGGTGATGACTACCTTGACACCAGATATCAGAACAAGATAAACATCCTTGATGTGACTATGCAATTCTCAGAAAATTTCAAAAGAGAGACCTTAATCAACAAGATTTCTACATTTGAGATATCAAGTTTGAAGACAGAGCCTAAAATTGAGACATCCTTCAAAGATTCAGTCCATGGTAAGAAATCCTTGAACAACTTTGGTAATTTTGATGATGATGATGAAGAAGAAGAAGCCCTAGATAATTTCATTTCTATGATTGCTAAAAGAGAAAAGAAAGGAAAAGGAAAATATGAAGGTTAATTACCATTCAAATGCTTTTCATGTAATAAGATTGGTCACTTTGCATCTAAGTGTCCTACAAGAGTTAAAAAGTTCAAGAACGACTACATGCCTAAGTATACAAAGGAATGCTACTATGCTGGAGATGGAGTATCAGATGAAGAATCAACAGAAGAGGATATTGGATTCATTTCTCTTGAAGAGGAAAATAATTCACAAGAGTTAGCACTGATTTCACAAGGTGACATCAGGACAGACTGGATCATTGACAGTGGTTGTTCACATCACATGACAGGAGACAAAGATAGATTTGTTCATTTAGATAGATATAAATGAGGCATGGTTAGATTCAGAGATAACACTCCTAAACCCATCATTGGTAGAGGACCCATTACCTTGGATGGAAAGAAAAACATCGATGATGTTCTTTATGTTGGTGGTTTGAAACATAACTTGCTAAGTGTTGGGCAGTTGCTTGACACAGGTTATAGGTTGGAGTTCAATGGAAAAAAGTGCACCATTAACAAAAAAGAAGGAGAAATAATTGCATCAAGATCAAAGACTAAAGGTCATGTTTTTCAGCTTAATCTAGAAGCAAGTTATTTTGTCGCTAAAGTAGATGACAGTTGGCTATGGCATAAAAGACTATGTTATATCAATTTTGATAGCATAGTAAAGTGATGCAGTCAAGGATGGTGGATCCAATGAAGGATAGTCCAAACCTTGCACCCAATAGAATTACATAGTGGATTACTCAACAATGACACAAAAAGTAATTGTTTAACACTAATTTTCATTAACATGCCTGGCTGTAAGGCCTTCCGGGTTAGGGCCAATTACAATAAATTTTTTTTTTATGTAAGATCCACAACCAGATCCAATACAATCTCAGCTAGTTTAGCTCTGAAGACAATCAGAAGCTGATTGAAACCCTAAGGTAGATCTAAACTTGAGCTCGCAAGCCTCCAAGCAATCTCCTTGTTCCCAAGTATCCAAACCCTAGCTCTACTACAAACAACTATCAGATTACATTCTGATCTGCAAGCTCATCAAGACATTTTCCACCACTTTTCTAACTTCAGCTTGCAAGCTTCACATCTGATATCCTAGATCTGCTAAGTCCTTCCCCCAAAATTCTGTCCCTAAACATCTACCCAAGCACTCCTTAAATACTAATCATTAGCCACAAGTTGGGTAGATGAAACCCTTAACTCCCCAAAACAAATAATTAAATGCCATACAAGTTGGCTTACAAATGTATACAAACATTTACTTCAGCATGTCAACCCATAACAATGGCTACCAAAAATAAATTCACCAAGTCAGCTCAACAAATCACACAGAACTCCAGTCGATAAGTCAGAACTACCAAGCGATAGTAAATTAATCGAGCACACCAAGCATCACCAAGCACCAGTGTCGACCGAGCACCGTAGACATGACCGAGTAACACTTCACCAAGTGCCAGAGACTACCAAGTTCCTTTAGTGATCGAGATCATCAGTCAAGGCTACAACCGAGTAACACCGGCCAAAATACTAACACTCCATGCAGTTTCATCGAGGACACAAAGTGCCCTTCCTTAACCTTGGATGCCCCTGCATCAGACATCCTAGGTTCCAAAAGATGTTCATATGTGAGAAGAACATCTTTCAGGATTTAGCACATAAATCCCAAACTGGTTCTTCACATACAACTCCTCCACCTTTTCTGCTTGCAAATTCTTCCACTTTAGTTTCCTCTGTCTCTTCAAGTCTTTTCTTGACAATGTACAGGTTGGTTCTCCATACTGATCATTTATTTTCTCAGGATTCACAATCTCAACTTGGCTACCAATACTCAGGCTTCTCCTACTGAGTGTTGTATCCATCAGAGGCATCAATGAAAATTTCCTATCATTCTTCTCAATAGTAAACACATTTCGGACACAGTCATAAATAGCTCTGCAATCATACTTCTAAGGTCTACCAAGCAATATATCATAACTATTCATCTTCACAATGTCACAAAGCACAAGATCCTTGTACTGGCCAATCTGAACATCAATGAAGCAGTGTTCTTTAACTTCCAAGGCATGAACATCTTGTAACTAGCCAAGCCTATAAGGACAAGGATGCTTCATTATACTCAAACCAAGTTTCTGAACCAGGTCCTCGGCAACAAGGTTATCAGTACTACCACTATCAATAATAACATCATAGAGTTTACCTTTAGTCTTACATCAAGTCCTAAACAAGTTACTCCTCTAACAAGGTTCATCCTTTGTATTGAGCAATGTTTGCTGAAGTAGCAAGTTCTTTGATTCAAGTGCCTTCTGAATGTTCTCATTCATCACAATAGATTTTCAATTAACCTTCTTCTATGTACACTCAAAAGTATGATGTCCTTCCTCTCCATAGTTATAGCAAGTACCCTTAAAGATAACTCTACCTATCTTCTTCTTCGGTTCCAAAGGTTTCTGTTCATCTTCTGCATCAGTCGGTTTATCCTTCACCGAGTGATCAATCTTTTCCTTCTTTTGGGAGTTACTAGGTTGTTTCCTCTTCAACTTATCTTCTGCCTTCAAAGCATACTGATAAGCATCTTCAACAGAATCAATTTTCAGCATACCAAGCTCATCCTGAATATTGAAACTTAGACTATTCACATACCGAGCTACCTTTTCCTTACCAAGCTGTTGGTGTCCAGACCGAATGGTAAGTTTGTAGAACTCCTCGGTATAATCTTCAATAGAAAAATCCTTTTGTTTCAGATTCTACAACTTCTTAAACAAGTCAAGCTCATAGTCAGCCGGTATGAACTTAGCCTTCAACTTAGTCACCATCAATCTCCATCAATTGATCTTTGTTTCACCTTCATCTTCTCAGTCTCTTCGTAGTTCCTTCCACCAAAGAGTAGCATGTCCTTTCAACTTTGTCTGTGCTCATCTCACCCAAAGAGGATCTTCAATTTCTTCTAGCTCAAAGAAATCTTTAAGTTCACCAATCCAATCAATCAGATTGTCAGGTTTCAAAGTACCAGAGAAAGTAGAAATTTCCATTTAGTAATTACTAAACCAAGTAGCAGATCTAGGTAACCGAGCAGTTCTGACTTCACAAGATCTGTTCCTCTGGTCATCACCACTAGATCCATCCATTTCAAATTCCTCAACATCTTTTTCATAGCCATCGTCAGTACCAACATTTCGAGGTATACTAGCAACAGTTCTCGTGATCTCGATGACCATATCATTCTTCATCAATTACATCTCAGATCTAAAATTTGATTGCACCTTCTCTATGATCTAGGATTCAATAGTATCACAAAGATCATAAATAACCCTAATGTCCAATCTTCTCAGAGGCATCCTTAAAGATAAGAGAAACCCTCTACAACAAACCCTCACTGACCACCTTGTGACAATTTCCAAGTTGTAACAAGTTAGATCTCAACTTGTAATCTTGCAAACAACTAGGGCACAATTCCACAAGTTCATTGCTTTGGATTTGCAATCTAGATTGCGCACAATCTCTTCACCAACAAGATCAACTTCGCAAGATCATCCTTGCTAGGTCAATCTTTTGCTTCAACAAGATCAAAATCTTGCTCTGATACCACCTCATGCAGTCAAGGATGGTGGATCCAATGAAGGATGGTCCAAACCTTGTAGCCAACATAATTACACAGTGGATTACTCAACAATGCAACACAAAGTAATTGTTTAACACTAATTTTCATTAACATGCCCGGCTGTAAGGCCTTTCGGGTTAGGGCCAATTACAATCAGAAAAACATTTCTACAAGATCCACAACTGGATCCAATACAATCTCATCTAGTTCAGCTCTGAAGACAATCAGAAGTTGATGGAAACCCTAAGGCAGATCTAAACTTGAGCTCGCAAGCCTCCAAGAAATCTCCTTGCTCCCAAGTATGCAAAACCTAGCTCTACTATGTAAACAAATATTAGATTACAATCTGATCTGCAAGATCATCAAGAAATTTTCAACCACTTTTCTAGCTTTAGCTCACAAGCTTCACATTTGATATCCCAAATCTGCTAAGTCCTTCCCCCAAAATTCCATCCCTAAACATCTACCCAAGCACTCCTTAAATACTAATCATCAGCCACAAGTCAACAAGATGAAACCCTTAACTCCCCAAAACAAATAATTAAATGTCATACAAGTCGGCTTACAAATGTATACAAACATTTAATTCAACATGTCTGCCCATAAAAATGGCTACCAACAATAAATTCACCAAGTTAGCTCAACAAATCACATAGAACTCCAGTCGGTAAGTCAGAACTACCGAGCGACAGTAAATTAACCGAGCATGTGAGGCATCACTGAGCACCAGTGTCGATTGAGCACCATAGGCATGACTGAGTAACACTTCACCAAGCACCAGAGACTACTGAGTTCCTTCAGTGACCAATCTTCCTTCAATGACCGAGACCGTTGGTCAAGGCTGCAACCGAGTAACATTGGCCAAAATACTAACACTCCATGCAGTTTCACCGAGGACACAGAATGCCTTGCCTTAACCTTGGATGCCCCTGCATCATAAATATAAGTAATGTAAAGGCAGCTAGAGACCTACCTAGCATAGAAAAGCTAGTTGATACAATATGCAGGGAATGTGTAATGGGAAAGCATGTGAGTAATTCGTTCAGGAGAAAGCATAATTCTACAGAGAACAAGTTGGATTTGATTCATATAGACCTATGTGGACCAACTCAAACAAGATCATACTATGGAGAAAGGTATTTCATTTTGTTTGTAGATGATTATTCTAGAATGATGTGGGTTGCATTGTTGAAAGACAAGTCAGAAGCATTTGATAAATTCCAAATATTCAAAGCTAAGGTTGAGAATGAATCTGGACTCAAGATAAAATGTCTAAGATCAGATAGAGGAGGAGAATTCATCTCTGACAGATTTTATGAGTACTGCAAAGAATATGGCATAAAGAGACAGTTGAGTGCACCTAGAACTCCTCAACAGAATGGGATTGTAGAGAGAAGGAATAGGATCATCCTTGATACAATGCGCACCATCATGATTGAAGGAAAAGTTGCACACACCTATTGGAGAGATGTGGTCAATACAACAGTCTATACAATCAATAGAATACAATTAAGGCTTGGCCCAGACAAGACACCTTATGAGCTATGGTTTGGTAATGTTCCCATAGTGAAATAATTCAAAATCTTTGGAAGCAAGTGCTACATCAAGAGGGACGAAGTAATTGGCAAGTTTGATGCAAGAAGTGAAGAAGGTATTTTTCTTGGTTACTCTACTAAAAGTAAAGCTTCGAGATGTTTTAACTTGAGATTGAAGAAAATCATTGAAAGTGCTCATGTTAAGATTGATGAAAAGTTTATGGTTCAAGAAAGATATCATGATTACTCACCTATGATTGAAGAAGAACCCAGACCTTCCACTAGTGAGATAGTTGTTGAAGAGATGTTTGACAGTATTAATGTATTGTCCAATGACCCTAAAATAAGTGAAAAAGAAACTCAGAAGGAAGATGAGACAATATCACCCAAAGTTCCAAAGTTTACATCTAGATACCATTCCAAGAATGACATCATTGGAGATGCATGTAATGATTCGGATTGGCATGATGCTATGAAAGAAGAACTAGATCAGATTATCAAGAATGATACTTGGGAACTGGTCCCAAGACCTAGTGATAAGAATGTGATTGGAACAAAGTGGATATTAAAAAATAAGATGAATGAAGCTGGAATAGTAGTAAGGAACAAAGCAAGGTTAGTATGTAAGGGTTATGCGCAAAGAGAAGGCATTGATTATTCAGACACATTTGCACCTGTGAGAAGATTAGAAGACATTAAGTTGTTTCTAGCTTATGCAATAGTCAAAAACTTCAAAGTCTATCAGATGGATGTCAAGTCAGCATTCTTGAATGGAGAGCTAAAAGAAGTATACATTGAGCAGCCAGAAGGATTCACCCTATCAAATAGACCTGATATGGTATGCAGGTTGAAGAAAGCCCTCTATGGACTTAAGCAAACCCCTAGAGCATGGTATGAGAGACTTGATGGATATCTAACAAAAACTGGATTCAAGAAAGGAGTAGTAGATTGTAATCTATTCATAAGAGAGACATCTAAAGGACTACTACTTGTAGCTATATTTGTTGATGACATTATCTTTGGAGGTAATGAAAAAATTAGCATATAAAAGAATGTTATATTCTTTTATATCCTTGGGGGAGTTTTGATGAGGAAATGGAGAATGTTATAAAATAATTTCTCATTTGGGTTGGTGGTGTTTTTCATTTCATATGTTTCCATCAATGCCAAAGGGGGAGATTGTTGGAGATTTGCCAGCAAGTAAGTGCTGATTGTATGTTTATCATTGATGACAACATATGATAAGTAGCATGCGTTAAAAAATTATGCAATAATATTTGAGTATGTGTAGCATGGATATGTTATCAGCATGATATGATGCACGCAGAGGTTAACTGTTAGTACAAACAGTTATGCAATAGCTTGTGTAAGCACTGTTCCTGACAGAGTTACAGGCAGTGTTCTGTGAGTGATTGTCCGTACAGTCATCATGGAGCCTTGCGCCTTTGGATATGTGATGAAGACATGTTAGTGATGTTACAATCATGGACGTAGAGTCTTATGATCAGTAGAAGTGAAGTTATGCAGTTGCTATTCACCAGCATCAGTTTCCTGTGTTCATTTAGAAGAGCCGATAGAGATTGCATTGGTTCATGAGTTGCACTTATCATTTCGGTATGTGCCCTTGGATTACTGATTGGAGAAGAGTTAAGAATGTTTGATTAAGAGCGCATGATATAATTCATCTTGAGGAGAAAGTTTCAGTTACTTTGGTAGAGCCGATGTGTGTAGCGTGCATCTACATTTATTAATATTGGATAGGTCCCATTTTGTGTTGCGTGCTTAGTAGAGCCGACATAATTATTATTGGAGTATGTTATGGTTTCTCTAATATGATTTCAAGGTGGTTCTAATAGGCTGACTTAATTATATATCATTTAGAGGAAAGATATTTATAGGCAGTCATTTGTAATTGCTAAAGTATGGTTCAGAGTTGTTTGTGAAGAGCAGAGCAGAGTGTGTGAAGTGTTGAGCCATCAGTAGAAGGTCTATGTGACCAAGTGAAGAGTTTATGCTATACATTGGAACTGATCCAAACAGCAGGTCAAAGCATAGTTCACCAAGATCCAAATATAGTGTGTATATGTTATTCAGAAGGTTGTATCCTTCACCCCTTTGAGCAGTGTGCTCTTAGACAGTGCATAATCACCCCTAATAGGGTTAATTATAAAAGACTCCTAAAAAGGTCCGACCCTTGCCCAGGTCTCTGTACTAAATATATTGTAAAGCAACTCCTAACAGGGTTTAGGATCTTCTAACAAGGATCATAAAACACTAGTGTAGATTATTAGTGGGTGTCAATTCCCACCATGGTTTTTACCTATTTGGGTTTCCCTATAACTAAAATATTGGTGTTGTGTTCAAGTGTTCTTTCATTGTGTTTATGCTTTATGTTTAAGTATACTTAATTGGATAAAGAATTGAAACTTGTAGATATCTGATTCACCCCCCTTCTCAGTTATCTCTTGGGACTATTTCTAATGATGTATATGTATGTATGTATGTATATGTGTATATATATGTGTGTGTGTATATATGTGTGTATATATGTGTGTATATATATATATATATATATATATATATATATATATATATATATATATATATATATATATATATATATATATATATATGTATGTGTGTGTGTGTGTGTCTGTGTTTATGTTTTTCTAATAAGCTTTAAGATGAATGGGAGATAGACATATTTTTACACAATTTTTTCCATCAATGCCAAAGGGGAAGATTGTTGGCATTGTGATGATTTTAGTGTGCAGTCACAGGTGATTGTGATTTTGGTTGTCATTGATGCAAGCATAGTCATATTAGATGATTAGGACAATCGGTAAGGTCATTGTTCAATTAGTAAGGAGGAATCCGTTAAGTACAGTGAGTGGTGCATAGGAAGAACTGCTATAGATGGATATTTTGGTAGAAGTTATGCTAGAGTTGGAATTAAGTAGAGAAGTCTTAGACATAGCATGGATATACTCATAACACTTTATAGTTGCGACTGTAACTCATTTGGACAATCAGTGTGCAAGTTTCACATTGGCAGAAGAGGCTAAAAGTTTATGAGTTTAATTTCTTGAGCTATAGGTAGTAGATCTTAGATTGGTGACCAGTATGGATATTGGGGTAAATATAGTTGTTATGATAACATGGAGAGGATAAGGATTTCATGATCTATCATCTATATGCTCGAGGAAAGCAATAAGGTGGATTTAGGGTGATGCTTTGGAGAATTCAAAATGTGTTTGGCTATTCTTAGAAATATCACATGTAAATCTTATGATGGATCAAGGTGGTACTAGAAAACATTTTACAACATCGAGAATGTGTTAAGGCAATATGTATTTGAGTGGGAAGATTGAAAGTTGAATTTTGGTGAAGGTTAAGGTGGTGATAGCTGAGTATATATTGGGTGCTTCTCTTATTGAAAATGATGATGAAGAAAGTTGATTGTATGAAGTGAAATTCATGATTGCTAGGGTTTCTATCAGGATTCTGAGTAGAGGCTGATCAAAGAGCAGTTGCAAAGTATAGATAATAGATTAGATGTGACAGGCAAGTAGTGCTACATCCAGATCATTACTTGTTGTTCCTTAATAATTGCAGCAAGAGAAATATCTTAACTAAGTGGACTTTAACATGTCTTCTATTGTAAATCTCCTAACCGAGTGGAATCACATAAAGGGTCTTAAATCCTCTAGCAAGGTAGATCTTAACATATGTCATTGTACTCCTAACAGTGTACTAGTCACTCCTAACAGGGTGAACCCTCAAAAATGGTATTTGTAGCTCCTAACAGGGAAAACCTTTTTACTGTAGTGAAGGGTTTGTGGGTGTCATCCCCACCGTGGTTTTCTCCCTTTAAGAAATGTTTTCCACAAGAAAAAAAAAGTGTATTATGTGTGATGCATGTGTGGATGTTTGATGTTCTTTACTTTTATTTTACTCCATCGGTTATATGTTTGGTTATTTGGAAGTTGCTGATAAAGTTAATCAGACCTATGGTTGAATTAGTAGGTTACCTATTTATACTAATTCACTCCCCCTCTTAGTACCATCAAATACTAACACTGTATTTGCATGATGAATATGTTATCAGCCAGTTCATGATTTGTGGATTGTAGTCCATAGTGGATTGTTGTCCATCTACTTGTTGTGGGTAGTGATCCTTCCTTTGGGTTGTAGTTGTTGTTGTATTTGAGTAGTGAGCTCTAGGAAGTGTGCCTGAATGCATGTGCATCCCCCTTGTAATACCTTTAATAGGGTATAGTTCTTTTAACAGAGTACATCATCTCATGGGTTTGATTTGCATTGTGATTTTTCCTGTAACAGGGTTTCCACGTCAAAATTTTTGGTGTTATGTGATGGTTGATGTGTTGTGTTCTTTATTTTAATATTCATCATTCTGAAGTTGGTTAAGATTTTTTTTATTTTGGGACACGATTGATTCACCCCTCCCCTCTTAGTTGTGTGTGATGCCTTGTTTCTATCACATTATTGCTTGGAGCCATTATTGTCATAGTTGTTATTATTTGAATTGGATATCGTTTGCAAGTCTTGTTGGTTTTGTAGACAACATGGAGTGTCAAATCACATGGCCTTAATGTGAATGGGAGGAATTCTATTCTAGATGGTTCTTAACAAATTTCAGTCAATGAATTTAGAAGGTTGCTCGAGAAGGTAGCTCTTGCGTTGGTTTCTTGTGCTTTGGATAGCTTCCTTGGGATCTTTACGCTATTGGATCATACTATCCCTTGTGATGACGAACATCTATTGGTCTCTCTACTTTAGATGGCCACCTCATGAAGATCATAATGATGTTTCTCTTCTAGTTCATGGTCAATTTGATGCTACTTTCTCTCACATGGATGATGAAGTTATTGATTGTGTGGAGAAAAACATCTTTCCTCTCTTCCTACTAATCTTAGCTCTAGGCTCTTAGATGTATTTTGATAGAGCCTACTTCTGTTTTTAGTTGAGATGGCCATTTTAATTTCTTTTGGCCATAGAACCTTCTTGTGATATATATTTTAAATGCATATTTTTGGCTAGGCATGCATGGGGACATAGGGTGGTTTCACTTATCAAAATTTAGGTTACCTTCTCTAGTTGAGACTTTTACTTCTCTATAAAATCTTGTCATCTTGTATTTTTCTCTCAAAATGATCTTTTTTTTTTGTTGTTGTTGGAGGGTTCAGACCTGCGAGGCAGCCCAGCAAGGCACGAAACCTATGAGCTACCAACCAGCGAAGGCCACCTAGATGTTTTAGGAACCCAAAACGGACCCACTCGTGCCTAAAACCTCTTTGGCTTAGAGCCAAGGACTGAGGAGCATCCATGCTGCCAAATTCATCTGGGGCATGATCCCAGCCTCATCTCTTATGATGTCGGAGCCTTGCACTTGGCAAGGTTTGATCCTTGGTGGGCTCGTTGTGAGCCATTCAACTTCACCAGCAGACCAAGGGCCCATTGACAAAATGATCTTTTTGTATATACTTTATATTAATAAAAGTAAAATAACTTTTAATTTAAAAAAAACACATGACCATTTGCCATACTTATGCTTACTTTCTATATAGCTATTATCATTTTATTGTGATTTCACCAGGTACCTTATCATTCTATTGCCTCCTCATCACTTCTCCCCCTACCTCATACACTTTGGTTCATTTGTATATCTTAAGAAATAAAAAAAAAGTAATATTACTATTCACTTTCATTTTTATGTGAAATGTCATGACTTAATTTTAAATCACAATTTAAATTTCTCTACTTTTAATTAGATATCTCATTTACTTTGATGTTTTCCTTGACTTTATTATTAAATATTTATTTTGATACACAACAGACAATTCAAATATCAAACTATTTCAAAAACTTTAAATCAATTTATCATCTCTTTTTTTATACAACATTTTTCAATAATAATAAAAACATATCAACTTAAAAACAAATCTATAAAATGCTCGGAGAAAGAAGTGTGACCAGACTAAACTTTCGAAAGTTAGAATTTTTTTAATTTCAAGGACTAAACGTGAACTGTAAAATTTAATACAATTTAAGAACTACTGTCTTTCCATGTGAGATATGTCAGTAAGTCGCCGATTGTTCGTATAGTTCAGAATACCGAAATTAGTTATAATGGATTATAATTGTCCATAACTTCTTCTCTGTCACTTAAATTTGTCACTCTCCACCATTAATTTGCCTCAAGTTAGGTAAATTATAAAGTGTATAAAAAGAAGCTTCCTGAAAACTAAATCTTTCTATCCTTCAATGTTGTCAGTTTACCTTCAAAACGTTTGAGTTAACTTTCAACTTAAGGATGGTTTGGTACACAAGGTCATTTAGAAGAAAATTCAATGTGTGACATTGGATATTTGTGAATAAATTTAAAAAAAAGAAAAAAATCATATAAAAAAGATATTGAATTTATGTTAATTTATCTTATTTCACATCATAAAATCTTATTAAGTCCACATTTTATATATTAAACAAAACATCTTTTAATCAATTTGGCTCTTTAAAAACATGAGTAAAAATCATATACTTTGCTTTGATAATAGAAAAATAAACACATAACTACTAATATACCTTCAACCATGTAGGTGACCATCTACATCACCTACATGATTTAAATTAATGAATTGATGTATTTCCAATATCTTGTCACATCTTTGCAATCATGATAGATAAGCAACAGTCAAAGAATTAAATCTAAATACCCTCTTAACACAAGTATAATGCTCTTTATGAGAATTTGACATGAACTCGTCAAGAATTCTCAGTTCTTGAACAATGTCTAGTCTAGTAGTCTAGTACACAATGCTTCATAAATCAAGATATTGACAACATTAGTATAGGGCACATTATGCATAGTTTAAAAATTAATATTCTATTTTTAAGACAAATAATCAATGAGAACTTAGTGTTTATTGATAAAATAACAACTCACTTTCAATTGTGCATTGAAAACCATGACAAAATAGTGTCAACATACTTACTTTGACAACTCAATCGTATGATTTTTTATTTAAAAAATTAAATTTATGTTTCTAATCTTTCATGTTAAATATAGTTGAAGTCTAAGTTTTTAAACTCCTTATATTTCATCTTGTTGCAACGAACAAATAACATTTTATTAAACATACAAGATAATTATTAGAATGTAATCATGAATATATTTAATGTAAGCACAATGATATGCTTCACTTCTATCAAAACATAAATTTAATGCAAAAGTATCAGTCTTTTAATACCACATCTAGTATAATTGTATTTAATTTATATAATGGTCATTTTAACCTATAAAAAATATTTCCTTTTTACCTCATATCTAATATTTCTCTTACAAATTATTATACAAGAAAGGAGTTTTGATATTCATTTTCTTTATTTCGAAATCACAAGAAAACAATAATAGAAAGAAAAAAATTAAAAACATAAATTTACAAGAGAAAAATTATTACCCAAATTACAAATTAACTACGTTTATATGAGAGTAGCCCTTCGTCAATATGACCTTGTACTTCTTTTTTTACATAAATTTTCTTAAACACCAAGTGTAACCACAATCTTTCTTCCCTTATGCAAATTTACAAAATCCCAAATGTCACATTTATCTAAATCCATCATCTCCACCTACATATACCTAACCTACTAAATGTCTCACCCAATTCATCTTTCTCCTCTCCATGATTTAATGCATTATTATGTTCTTCAACATGTGCACTTTATTGCTTTTCAATCTTTATCTCATAATATAATATTTTGCTAATATAATATTTTGTTTCTCTACAATGAATTATTTGGTCCCCCCAATTAATCGTCAATAATAAACCTTGTCTCATAAAATTCTCAACTGAAACATAAATATCTTAAACATTTCATTCAATATAAAAATAAATCTACAACTAATTTCTTAATCTTTAATACCATCACCCATAACCTTGGCAAAGATTCATTATTCAATCACTTAAATTTGTCACCTACGCCACCATGAATTCGTATCTTGTTTGGTGAATGACAAACTATACAAAAGGAAGCCTTATGGAAGCTTATCTTTAACGTCTTTCATTGTCTGTAGTTCACCTCAAAAAAGGTCAAATCAAAATATATACTACAATTCAAAGATTGCACATACAGTAGTAATGAAATCAAGGGCAGAATCTCTCGTTTTGCTCTCTGTATTTTTCAGTTTGATCATCATTATAGCTCAGAAATGTGATTACATTCTGTTTGTCAGAGGACAGAAAGTGCCTGCTATTTTTATGTTTGGGGACTCTTATGGAGATACAGGCAATAATGATTTTATTGGTACAATAATGACTAGTGATTTTCCTCCATATGGAAGAGATTTCATAGCTCATATTCCCACAGGAAGGTTCTCCAATGGAAAGCTCATGTCTGATTTCTTTGGTGTGTATTCCATAACTGCATGATTTCCTTAAAACCTGCTAATAAATAAATTCTAGCTACTCTACGTTTGGTCAATCCTAGCTCATACATGTGAATTGTATATTGCCTTTTGAGAAGCCCAATAATTTGATCTTGCTAGAGTTTAAAACTTCATCTTATCATGTCACAATTATTGTTGTTTGTGAATTAAAATTGGTATTATTACTTGGAAGATTATTGTTTTTTATTTTAATTTTGGTTTGATTTTCTCCTCCACCCATTTTTAAATTAATTTCATGACTATTTCATTACAGCTGAAGGACTTGGAATCAAGGAATTGTTGCCCCCATATTTGGACCCTCAGCTCAAGGCCCAAGACTTGCTAACTGGTGTCTGTTTTGCATCTGCTGGTTCAGGCTTAGACAATCTCACTGAAGAAATATTTGTATGCATCTAATATTATACTGTTCCATAGACACAAAATATTATAATGTTTCATAGGAACTTTATACATTTGTAGGAAAATGGATGTGCCACTAATGTATGCATCTTGTCAGCCTATTCCAACTCTAATCTTATAAGATGGATTTGTATACATGAATGCAGAATGTGATATCATTTGGGAAACAAATTGATCATTTTAAGGAATATAGAAAGAAAATAGTAGGATTGGTGGGAGAGGAAGAGGCCACCACCATAATTAGAAAGGCAATATTTTTCATTGCAACAGGCTCCAATGACTTTGCTGCCAACTATTTCATATTCCCAACTCGTCGACTACAATTCACTGTTCCAGAGTATACAGATTTTCTCTTGAATTCATACACAGATTACATCAAGGCATGCTTATAACTTGTCTCTACCTTTTGAATTTAATTGTTTCCAAGCATATTTGCAGTGAGTTATGATTTATGGGCCTGAATTGTGCAGGAATTATACAATCTGGGTGCCACTAGATTTGCTTTGATTAATCTTCCACCAGTGGGATGTCTGCCAGTAGAGAGAACACTTGCAAGCCTTTTGAACCGAGGAGGATGTAATGAAGAGATAAATCAGGCTGCAGAAGGATTCAATTCAGGATTAAATGCAATGATTGATGGACTGAAATCTAGTTTACCTAGGCTTCAAATTATTTCTCTGGATTATCACAATCTGATTTCTGAGTTCATTGCAAACCCTAGCAAATATGGTATTTTGCATTCTTATGATTAATCACAATACAAATGTCATCGTGCCTAGATGTTCTACTATATTAATATGTCTAATCTTGCAATGCTATGTTACATGGCAGGTTTTGAGGTGATTGCAAGGGGTTGCTGTGGGACGGGCACCGTAGAAATTGACTTCCTATGCAATGGATTGAGCCCTTTTACATGCCCTGATGCTTCCAAATATCTCTTCTTTGATGCCGCCCACCTTACGCAGAAGTCATATACAATCATCTCTAATATATTTTTAACCAGAGATATTCCTCAACTTCTTTAAACTCAGTTACATATTTGTTTGCATTTGCATGTTATATGCAAAAATCGGGGAAAAAATAATACCATTTGATCTATCAGTTCTATATAAACATTTTTAGTTATTTTATGTTGCTTCAAATATTTCTATTAATAGTGAAGGCTTCTATTCATAAAAAAAAAATAAAAAAAAATAATAATTTATTTATCAAAGATTATTGGTTTGTGGTGAAGTTGAATGATTATGAATGAGGTCATCGCAGACCACTCCTACTTAATGTAAGACATTAAACAGTAAAATAGATGAGATTAGGACCATAGCCCATGCAATTAAACAAGCTTATTTGACAACTCTAAGCATTTATTGAATTTGTTCCCCCTCGTGTAAAGGCATTCTAAATCAGAATGATAGAATTGTTAAGGTAAAGTTCAATTTTTCAAAATTTGTTTCTCTGACACAGTCAAGTATTAAATAATTGTCTACATGAATTTCAAAAGGATCTTATAGTTGAGTATGTTCTAATAGTTATTACAACATTTGTTGATTTAATGTTCAATATTTTTCATAATTTAACACCAATATTTGTAACTTTAAAGTTGTTAGAAATTATGATAAGAACACATAAAAGAATGAAAAATATTTATTTGATCTAAAAAGCAACAAATCATATGATGTCACATCAATACACTAATAAAACATGATTTAGTGTGCAACTGCCTCACTAAATTTTCTTTTTAGTAAAACAATTAGACGTATATTCAATCACAAATTTCTTAAGATGTAAATTTCTTTTGAGTATTTAATCAGAACAATAAATTTTTTAAGACAATTTTTTTTTTCTTCTGATATTTAACTAAACACTTGAATGCCTCTCTTGCACTAACATTTGTAGATAAATCTACACGTGTAACCACAAAATCGGTCTAATGCCTTGCTACCTTGTCTAAATATTTCTACATTTTGTATACATTAATGCCTATGTGTTCCAACAATTGGAAATATATCTTTATTTGGTATTGTCTAGTTGTCATTGATGTCAAACACTGTGGTCCGAAGGTGTTTGCTCAAACACTGATAGTCCAGAGGTATTTGTTGAAGACATGTTCAAGTATATTTGGTGGTTTGGGTAAGTCGAGAAGAAGGAAGTTGGTCTAGATAATATAAAGTTGTGTACTGGATATGAATGTATTATGGAGATCATGCGAGAATGATATTTGTCAGTACTTTAATGTTATATTCTTGGTATAGAAGTCAATGGTTTAGTAACAAAGATATACAGTTGGAGATGACAATTTTTTAGAAGTAAATTGTTTAGTAACAAAGATATACAGTCAAGAACCAATACAAAAAGGAATTCTATTTAGAACCAAATTTAAGGAACAAGGTAAGTGTTGCAAATTTATTATTAATAGTGGTAGTACAAATAACCTTGTAGAAATGGAGATGGTAGAGAAATTAGGCCTTAAGAGACATAAAAATCCTACACCATATAGAGTTTCTTGGTTACAAAAGGACACCAGTTATTGGTTGATGAATATGCCCATATATATACACGCATATGTTTATACACACACACATATATACACAATTTACACACACACACACACGCACATGAATGTACATACATACATACATACGTACATACATACATATATACATACATGTGTACATGTATAAAAACACATACACACACATACATATGGCCACAGCCATATATACTTACACACACACACACACACACATGCACACAAAAACACACAATCTCTAATGACAATATTTTAATATTTTAATCTTCTATAGATTGCATTACCAATGCATATTCACAAATTATTTATGACATAGAGAGGAGTCTTCATTCTATAGAGTAGAGATCCTTGGTTTAGTAGGTTTTCTGCTATATTTTTCCCATCTAAAATATATTCAAATCAAGATGACTACTTATGACATATATACCATTTGCACATCTCATTATGTTTTCTCTATGAATTGGTTTTGACTCCTTTCGGTTAAATACAACACAACCCTTGGATTATCATACTAAAAAACCATACCATCATATTCGAAACTTTCCAATATCTCTATTTATACTTCTACAATTTCAGCTTCATTTATATTGGTGCTTAAATCAATCAAAACTTTACCATTCCAAACCTACTCTTTACTTTCCCTATGAATATAATGCACAATATCAAAAAATTTCTTCAAAAGTTATTAACAAATTATTCAAAACATTCCTCATACCCTCCCAATAGGTACAACTCAAGACTCGTATCTAACCACTAATTTAAGCACAAACCACATCTTCCACATTTTTGGCCTTCTCCTTAAAATGCCAAGTCAATCATGTACAAAGCCTACCCCACACATTCCACACTACTCTCAATCTTTTTGCAATGCCTGAACAAAATACATTTCCACCAAAAGATACACAATCATAAAAAAAACATCTAGCCTTTATAATTAATAGACATTTAAATGGGCCACATTTCAAACAACTTGCACTCATTCAATGACTATGAATTTATGCCAAAATTGAAACATAACTTAGAGAATCCATGCCAAAGTTATAAACTTCAAAACCAAGATGCATATGCAATCACTAATTTAAGCACAAATCATGACCCAAACATTTTTCACTTAGTTCTCCTCATAGCAAGTCAATCATGTACAAATTGTATTTCACTCATTCCAAACTTCTCTCAATCTCTCTGCAACACATGAATATAAAATATTTCAAACCAACAATTAACAACCATCAAAAAGGACACAACCACTTTAATTAATAGATATTTAATGGGGCCACATTTTAAAGAACTTTCATTAAATGATATCCATCTTGTTGTCTGTTGCTCATTATATATTTTTTAAATTAAACAATTTAAATTTGACGTTCCTACTTTCTCTTTCAATTAAGAACCAATAGGAACTGACATAAATAGTTTTTACAATTAATTAAATTAAAAAATATTTTCAAACTATAATGTCATAATATTAAGTCTGAAAAATTATAAAGTACATTTTCCATAATAAAAAAGGCCAATTGCATCTATTAAATGCAATTTCCAAACTAATGGACATACTATTTACTTTCAAAAAATCTCAAACACTATTAACTTCTTAATCATTCAATGAATACATATGAATTTTCCCAAATTGGAGCGCTTTGCTTGAACTAATAGTACTATTACCACCAACAAGAAGTTTTCATTGTGTCACAAACATCTGCTTCCCAAGAATGTGTAAATGTCAACCATTGATATTTCTTGTAAGTATCTATAATTATATCTACAATACTTCAAAATATAGAAACTAAATTTATAGCATTAATTATTTCTCTTTGAGCCCTTTCTTTTATATCTCATGGTACTCACTATTTTTATTACTCTTTGATTTTAGGATGACATTGCATCTCAAAAATAAAATATTATTTTTGCTTATGCACTCTTGATTCTTTTGCAAGTTCACAACCCTGTTCTTTAAAAAAAAATTATCAAGGAAATTCTCCTCATTCATTTCTTTACTTCATTTTCCTGCTTCCTCTTTCCATACAAAACCAATAGAAATAGACATAGATAAAAAAACTTGTTTTAAATTTATCAGATTAAAATAAATTTGATTAACTCTAAAAAATTCTCAAGTACCAATGGCTAAATAAAAAGGCCAATTGAATCTACATAATATAGATGATGAACTACAACTGATTTGAATTAATTGTATAACTTGAAGATTTGTGATTTGAGATCACTGAGTTGCTGATTAGATATGTAAGATGATTAAATCAGTAATATGTTGTCATTGATGTCAACTAGTTTTGACAATACTTATCTTCTAAGTTACTATACCCAAACATCTGGAGAAAGAAGAAGAAAAGAGATGAAGAAAACATATATCTACATGAGGAAGATGGATATGATAGATAAGGATAAGGAATACATTGGGTAACTTATGAATGAGTTTATGACCTTATGTTATTGACTTGATTATCTTGCATTCATCTATGATGAAGGATAGAGAAAAATGCACAAAGCACTATGGTCGGTTAAAGAAGCATTTCAGTATACACCGATGCAGTGTATTGTATACCGAGCATAGTATAAACCGAGCTTGTGTTCACCAATGCATTTCTTTGTTAACCAAGCAGAAGAAAAGAACTAAATGACTAGTTTAGCCAACAGAAGTTGATGAGTTGTAAAGTACTCCATAATCAGAGTTGAAGATAATATTTGTTACAAAGATCTATGGCTAGCATAATTCGAAGAAGATCTAAGGGATTGAAATAAAACATGTTACTGACACATCAGCTAAGGAAGGTTTAAGCAGCAAAATCAACAAAGGAGATTAAGTGGCAAAATTTGATGGATGGAATTAAAACAGTTTACTTGTTTATTTAAGAGACTAGGATTTCATGATGAAATCATACCGGAAGAAGGAGACTGCAGAGATATCACGTGAACAAGTTTCATGCATGCCTGATCAGACTGGTTAAGGAGAACCGAACTATAGAGATTACTGAGCATCAGAAAGCTATTACCGAGTGACAGTAAGTTACTGAATATTGATTGAAATAGAATTGATATATTGGTAAGAGGATTTGAATGAGCATAACATAGATATGATAATTTGCAATTAAAGCTATGTTGTAATCAAATCACCTGTTGTTACATTTTAACCATTGTAAACAGATAAATCTCTTAATAGAGTGGACTAGAAAGTCTTGTAATGTCATTCATAGAGTGTACATTTGTTATCCTGCCAACCCCATAGTGAATGCTGGTTGGACGATAATGGTTGGTCTAAAATCCTCTAACAAGGTCACACCTCATAGTGTGTTTGTGACCTTTAATAGGGTTGGGTCTTCACCAACCTCACTTCAAAAGAGTGAACAATTTTTGGGTTTACGGTCCCAGGTGATTTTCCCTTTACAGGTTTCCACGTTAAATCTCTTGTGTTATGTGTTAACTGTGATGATTATTTGTTGTCATACTTTACATGTTGCATATTGGATTTGATTGGTAATCACTATATGTTATTAACTGGTAATCGGTAAAAGCACAGACAAAATACTATTTTATGTTACCGAGCTACAAAATTTTTAGTAAATTGTTTTTGGATTTACATTTTGTGATTGGGACTGTGGATAACTAATTCACCCCCCTCTCATTTATTCTAACAATAGGTATCAGAGCTAGGTTGCTTGGAACAGAGTTTTAAGGACTTCATCTCAAAGATTTAAAAATGTATAAGAGGGAAGTGCCAAAGCTAAACAAGGATAACTTCATAGTATGGCAAAGCCGAATGAAGCTGCATGTATCTGGAATTGGGAATTCTGCCCTCACACTAATGGAGAATGGCTACATTGCATCGCCCACTGGTCCCTTGACCCTTGATCAACTAAGAGACATGCATGAACATAATGTTACTATGATGGAGATTGTTGCTGCCTGTACAAATGTCAAATTTGAAGATATTAAAAATTGCACTACTGCTAAGCAGATGTGGGATAAACTTTCTCAAGTTTATAGTGGTGATGTGAATGTCAAAAGAGCCAGAGCTGAAACCTTAAGGGGAAGATTCAATGATATGAAAATGAAGGAAGGTGAAAATATTGTGCAGTTTAGAAATAGACTAAAAGAGGTAGTGCATTCTATTAGAGGATCTCATGGTGTTATTGATGAAGAGACAGTGGTAAGAAAAGTTCTCAGAACCTTATTGTCGATTTATGCAATCAGAATACCTACAATTCATGAAACTAGGTCTCCATCTAGTAACGGCCTTACTCTTGATAATCTAATTGGTAAGCTTACAACCTTTGAACTTAAAAACTTTGATAATAGTGTTGTACCATCTGTTGAATCTACTTTTATGTCTTCTCTGAAGATTGGTAAGTCTAGTAGTAGAAATAAGAATGATGATAATGATAGCAATACTGATGATGAGCTTGATGAACTTGAAGCTCTTATGGCCAAAAGGTTACCTAAAGGTAAAGGGAGATATAGAGGTAAATTACTTTTAGCATGCTTTAACTATAAAGAGGTTGGTCATATTGCTGCTAGATGTCCACACAAGAAAGATGATGATAGAAACAAAGACTGATTTGGTGAAGGAAGCTATGGGAGAAGAGGCAACATAAGTTACCGACGCTACAATAGAGACAACTGAGATAATGATGATAAAGGCAAGAAGGTGTGCTACATTGAAGAAGAAGATGTCACTGATACCGACACTGATGAAGATGTGGAGGTAGTATTTGTTGCAATGAAGGATGACTTAGAGGAAGATAAAAGGTATGTAGAGACAACACTTATCTCTAAGGTTAATTAAAATGATACATAGATCATAGATAGTGGCTGTACACATCACATGACTGGTGATGAAGAAAAATTTGATAATCTTGATGAACACAATGGAGGATCTGTGAGAATGGGTAATGATGCACCTTGTATGGTTAGAGGAAAAAAAACCCTAATGATAAATGATAGAATAAAATGTGATAATGCTTATTGAGTAAAAGGACTAAACTATAATTTGCTAAGTGTGTCATAGCTGAACAATTCAGGCCACCGAGTTTCTTTTGAGAGCAAGAAATTGAAGATATTTGATGATGGAGGAAGACTTGTTGGAAGAGGAACACAATCGAGAGGTAATTTATTTTATCTTGATAATGATCAGTCTTCTTGTTTAATGATGAAAGATGAAGATGCATGGTTGTGGCATAAAAGGGTATGTCATGTGAATTTTGATAACATGATTAAGATCAGTAAAAAGAAAAAGGTTAGAGGTCTTCCTAACTTATCTAAGCCTGATCATGTTATGTGTCATGAATGTCAGAAAGGTAAAATGACAAAATCTAGTTTCAAAAGAAAAGATTATTCAACAAATAAATTACTTGAGTTAGTGCGTACTGACTTATGTGGTCCTATGAGAACTCAAAGTTACTATGGAGATAGATATTTTATTCTTTTTGTTGATGATTACACTAGATTAATGATAGTCATGTTCTTGAAAGAAAAATTAGAGGCATTTAAGATGTTCAAATGGTATAAAGAAAAAGTTGAGAAAGAGACTGGTAAAGAATTGAAATGTTTGAGATCTGACAGAGGTGGTGAATTTATTTCTGATGAATTTACTAAATTTTGTAATGAGCATGGTATTAAAAGACAGGTCTCTGCACTGAAGACACCACAACAAAATGGAATAGCTGAAAGGAGGAATAGGTCAATTGTTGACTGTGCAAGGACACTGATGTTACAAAAGAATGTTGCTCAGACATACTGGAGAGAAGCAGTTAGCACAATTGTTTATGCTCTAAACCAAGTACAACTGAAGAAGGACACTAATAAGACACCCTATGAGTTATGGTTTGGCCACAAACCCACTGTAAGTTATTTCAGAGTTTTTGGAAGTAAATGCTTTATTTTGAAAGATGAAAGAAATGGGAACTTTGACTCAAAAGGTGATGAAGGGATATTTCTAGGATATTCCACTAAAAGTAAAGCATACAAATGTCTTAACAAAGTAACTAATAAAATGATTGAAAGTAATAATGTTCGAGTTGATGAGTTTGATGATAAGAATGTAGAGGAAAGCACAAAGAAACCTGAAGACTATGGTAGATTCACTTACATTGAACAACCTGAGTACCTACCGATGCCACAGATAGTGGCAACCGGTCAGCATGAAAATAATACTGACGGACAAGAAAGAGAAACCGATGAGTAGGAAGGACCTACTGAGAAAGCAAATGAACCTGCACAGGATGAACAAGAAAGAAGAGATCGGATACTGGCAAGATTTGTCAGAAGACATCATCTTGAGACACAAATAATTAGAGACAGACAAGCTAGCATGCAAATAAGAAGTAAAGCAAGACAAGGTACATGTCTAGTTTGTGAATATGAACCGAAGAATGTAAAATTTGCATTAGAAAATAATGAATGGATTAATGCAATGAAAGAGGAAATAGAACAGATAGAGAAGAACAAAACCTGGAGTTTAGTACCTAGACCTAAGGACAAGAATGTTATTGGTACTAAGTGGATATTCAAAAACAAGCTTAATGAGAATGGAGAGGTAACAAGGAACAAAGCTAGGTTAGTATGAAAGGGATATCCACAGGAGGAAGGAATAGATTATGGTGAAACTTTTGCACCTATTGCTAGATTAGGAGTCATAATGTTACTTGCATATGTTGCACACAAGAAGTTCAAATTTTACCAAATGGATGTTAAATCTACTTTTCTGAATGGAATACTTGAAGAAGAAGTCTACATAGAACAACCTGAAGGGTTCATTGATCCAAACAACAAAGATATGGTATGTAGATTACATAAATTTTATATGGTTTAAAGCAAGCACCGAGAGCTTGGTATGAGAGGCTACATAACTATTTGCTAAGTATTGGATTTTTTAGAACTAGTGAGAATAGAAATCTGTACATGAAAGGAAATTCTGATGATACTATCTTGATTGCTAAGATATTTGTGGATGACATAATATTTGGAGGACAAGATCACATCTGTAAGTCATTTGCTAATGAAATGAGAAGTGAATTTGAAATGTCTATGTTTGGAGAGATTAAGTTCTTTCTAGGCTTACAAGTGATTCAGCAGAATGATGGAATATTCATCACACAATCTAAATACATAAAGGAAATATTGAAGACATTTGGCATGGAAGATGCTAAACTTGTGGGAACACCGATGGCTACTATATGTAAAATGACTAAAGAAGATGGAACTACTGAGATAAACCATACACTGTACCGATCCATGATTGGTAAGTTAATGTATGTAGTTCACATTAGACCTGATATAGCACATGCTGTTGGAATAGTTGCTAGATTTTCTGCAAACCCTAGAGAGTCACACATGGTTGCTACAAAGAAAATCTTAAGATACCTGAAGAAAATTGAAGATTATGGACTATGGTATCCTAAGAAAAGAAAGTTTGAACTTAAGGTATACGCCGATGCTGATTGGGCTGGAAATGTTGATGATAGAAAGAGTACCAATAGAGGAGCATTTTTCTTTGGTGAAAGACTTGTTACTTGGACAAGTAAGAAATAGTCTTGCATTCTCAGTCTATAGCTGGAGTAGAGTATGTTGCTACTACTACAAACTATTCAAATATTGCTTATATCAAGTAAGTGTTGGAAGGTATGATTGAGGTAATCACTGAGCTAGTGATTATATATTGTGACAACACTAGTGCAATTAATATTTCAAAGAATCCAGTGATGCACTCTAAAACAAAGCACATATCTATTAAGTATCACTACTTGAGGGAACAAGTATAGGAGAAGCAAGTGAACTAGAATTTGTTACATCAAAAGAACAACTTGCTGATATTTTCACAAAGACTCTACTGAAGGATACATATGAATACTTGAGGACTAGACTTCGGGTCCATCCCCTGTCTACCAGTCACTAAGATGATCTGGAGGTTGCATCATCCTAATCTTATCAGAAGATCATACATGTTGATGCAGAAAAGTTCACACTTTGGATTTTTCTCTAATGTTGTGAAAGGTTGAAGTACTGGAATAGATTTGCACATCAGTATACCAAGATACATAGAATGCACCAGATAATAGAGTGTTACATGGCTATTATAGAGCTGTATGTTTTTATTGTTCTTTGGCATTTATGTCAAAGGGAGAGAGATCAATATGAAGAATATGAAGCCAAAGACAAAGGGAGAGAGATACAGAAAAGGGAGAGCATTGAAGATCATTTGCTAAGAACACAAGAAAACCTGCGAGCTGAAAAGATCATATCTGTAGAAGTTAGTCTGCACTTGCAAATGCTTTTATGTAACGTAGTGATTAAACATATTAAGCTGAGGAGAGCTTATACCGAGTTACAACATAATGACTCTCTTGGTAAGCATGAGTTGCCTTATGATCATCAAGTGAATTTAGTATTTGAATGCAATCATAGGTTAAAGATTTAGTTGTCTAGCTAGAGGTAACTTTATCATTAAGACATTAGATAATATTGAGAGTCACACTCTAACCAAAAATTAGTAAACCCCTTATAAATTACCATTTTTAAACCAACATAGGCTGCAAAATCCTGAATGAAATAGTTTTTTTGAGCACCGAAAGGAAGGGCCACCACTGAGACAAACCTAGCACTGTGATCACATGTGACTCCCCCAATTCATATAGGCATAGGATTCCCTTTTTGTACCCCATTTGTGTTGATTTTAATCCATCCCAAAAGGAGGTTCATTTCACACCACACCATCTCTAGGAAGCTTCTATTTAGTCAAAGGAATAGATATATCCCACTGTAACTTCCAATTTTGACCAATAACCAAGTCTTTTTGAGATAGAGGAAGAGGTGGTCAAGAAAATTTGGCATTATTACAAGCAATTGAAAATTTCTCCTTGATATATAATAGAGCCTTGAAAGCCACCACCTCATTAGGAGAAGTAGTGTCCCTAAAAACATGATTGTTTCTTTCTTTCCAAATTCCCTAGGATATATGAGGCATTATCAAAGACCAAAAATGAAAAAAGGAAATGATTAGAATATGAAGAGATGGGAACTATATCCATCACTCTAAAAGATAATATGGGAAGATCCATGAAAGAGACCAAAGCTTTAAGAAGTAGGACTAGACATCCCTTGCAAAAGAACATTTAAACAGAATGTGAAAAGGATTCTTTTCATCTTCTAAAAAATGACAAAATGATTAGGAATAGTCATTTCCATATCGTACAAATTATAAGTTGTCAAATTTTATTCTAAAGTTGAATCAATAGTAAAATATAAACTTTAGGAATAACCATCAAGTTCCAGACTAGAGCCCAAAATGGGCATTGGTATAGAAATTTAACGTGCATCTAAAAATCCTTGGAGAAAGAAAAGAAACAAGACAACTCCCTATAACACCTCTCCAATTCTAACATGATCTAATAAGTATTACAATATTGATTTCATACTTAGATTCTATTGGATTGTACCTTTTGGATCTGTTGTAAGATCTTTCTATATTTCCCTTACTGGTTATGTAAGTACAATTATTGCACTAGGTACTTATGCAAAGTTAATTATCTAATCTATTTTGGTAGCTTGATTGTGATGACTTCTTGTGCTAATACTTGAGGATACTATTACCTTAAGGACATTGATATGATTGTTATTCATGTTTCTCTCTCTATGATTATGATGATGATGGTAAAGGTTATTTGATGATTATTTTTTTATTACTAATGATAATTAGACTAACCCATGATATTGATAATGCAATGATTATTGTTATATCTTATATTAATATTTTATAATGCATATGTATATGATTTTTCTAAACCCTAACTATGTAACATTATGATTCTTTTGATACAATGTATTTTTTTATATGTTGTGATCTCTTTTTCCCATGATGTGTTTGTATGATGAGGTATGAAGTCATGTTCCTCACTACTGAGGCCCACATGATGTCTCGATCCCCTTCATTGCATGTACTATTTTCCATGAGAAATAAATATGTATATGCATGTTTCATCCTTGTGATGCAAGTTTGTAGGTACCAGACATTGACTTCACCTAGCTCCATAGGTTTGAGAATGCCCTCAAAATCCTCGATGGTTGTTAAAGGGAGATAGTACCAAGGCCTACTTGAGTTAAACTCATGCCCTCATTGTAATTGAAGAATGATGATGATATTTTGTAACTGATCAAACTGTCAGGGTGACAGGTCTTGATCTATCTATTACCTAGCTAAGAACGATTTGATTGGTGTATGCATTATTGTGGTTTCATGGTATTCATTGATGTTTTGTAATTTGGATTAACTATATCTTTGTCAGGATGTTTGTAGTTGAAATTTTCCATGGTCGTTCATTTAGGGATCATTAATGTTGTGTTATATTATTTCCATGTCTCAGGATGTGAGTGCTTCTGGATTTGTTATATTTGATTATTGGTATTTGATGTTGTTTAGCTTTTAGATTAGTCTATTTGGTTGATCTATGTTTGTTCATTTGAGTATTTGGCATTTTAGTTATTTTAAATTTTGAGAATGTCTTATTGGTATCTGATTTAATTAATTCCTTTATAAGTTTTTTTTGTAGTTATTAAAGTTTTGTGTGTGGGTGTGTACATACATATGTGAGTGTATGCATTTATTTGTGATCTTTAATGTAAAAGTATTATTATATTTATTATTATTAATAAATGTGGTTATGAGATTATAAATATTAATATCTCTTTTTAATGTGGACATACATATATAATATATTACGTTGATTATTATTGAGTGGATATTATATAGTTCTGATTATGATATTATTATTTGAGGGAGGGAGTTATTTTAGTATTAGAGTTATTTTATAATTCCTATTTAGTTGAGAGTTCGTTAGTAATTGGTTCCCCTTCCCTCACACCTCTTGGGAATTATATTTATATTGATTCTCTTTCTTTTTGAGGGGGAAATGGCGAGAGATTTTGAGGGAGAATTTCTAAGAGTCTTTAAGATCTTTCATTGTTAATTTGGTTGTGAGTTTCATTAATTTTTTCTTACAATACTGGAGAGGATATTTTGAGAAGTATATTGTTTTTGTGAGGGATTTTTCTATGATTATTGGTTTTTTTATTGGATATTTCTAGAAGTGGTGGTGGTGGTTGATAGTTTCTCTTCAAGTTTGGATTGATTTCTTCTTCATTTCCATCTTCCTCACTTTTGGTTGATTCTCTGTAAGATTTGAGGTAGGGATTGAATCCCTTGTTCTAATTGCTTGAGCATTAATATTTGTGATGTTTTGAATGTTTTATCATGTGTAAATTAGCTGTCTTTTTTAAAAAAAAAAATCTAGAAATGATCATGTATCATGTTGCAAAGTAAATGATGTATTTTCCTAGTTTTTGTTTAGACTTATTTTTGAAAGTTGAAAGTTTGAATATGTAAAAATGAGTTTAGAGTTTCGATTGATGGGTGTTGCGGAATGTAAAATTAGATATATCAAAAAAAATTCTCTCATATTTCATTTATAGGTCACAATTAATGCCCTATTTTATGTGTTTTGTTGGACTATATCTATGCATTCTATGTTCTAGTTTACCAATCATGTTTCTTTGCATGGTACAGATTGGTACAGAGTTGTACAGGTCTAAAATTGATTCCAGAGGTAGGGTCTATCTTACCTTTCATAGTCTTTTGGTTTGGTGGGATTTTTTGTATTTTGTGAAAGATACATCCATTTTAGTGAAGGCGGGCCTGAAGTGCAACTAGGGTTCTCAGTTTTAAAACACAAGCCATAACTTTCATTTCCACCATTGAATCTTGATAAAAATTGGAGGGAGAGTCTGTAATTATGTTATTTTCATTTCCTCTAAAGAAATTATCTTTATATGTATTTGGTGGAAGATATTGATGATTGTTCTTTGATGTCTATTATTTTCTTTTAATCACTGTTTGAAATGAATTAGTTTATGAAAGCTACTGAGTTTAAGGTTTGTAGGTGTAACAAATGAATTAGGATTGCATTATATCATATGTGATATGTTTTATCCATCACAGATGATTTATGGGGTAGTTTATGTAAATTTAATTCCATGTTGATTAATTGATTCAAATTGATTCCTGGTTTGGAACTTAGGGTTGTCCATGAGGAGGGATAATATGAGTGTTCCTAAACCTGTATAATGTGATTCTCATTAATATATGAAATTTGAATTCATGTGTTATTTTGGTATATGATTCATATGAATATCAATTTCATGATTTTTAACTTAAGGGTTAAAGATGCTAGGAGAAATGCAGGTGAGTGACTCTTACTAGGGGTCAGTTCCCTAACTGTCTGCTAGGATAACCCATTGACAAGTTTATTAATCAAGTGATAAATGAAATGGGAGGGGGGATACAAATTAATAAGATAATTTTGTACCTCACCCATGCCTTGAGCGCTTGTATATGCTAAGCATCGTAGTGGGAAATATTTCAATCAAGATGGCATGATCAAACTACCTTGTCCTCATGAAATGTTGTTCAGTTCCACATGTTCCTACTTGGGGGCTAGGATCTAGAGAGGCTACCAAGATAACCCAAGGGATGAGAGATATGCGATAAAATCACCATACTTATGAACTAAAGTATTTATCTATTTAGTTATATGCATTTCCTTTGGTAATCTTGCCTTGCCTTATGATTATTTTCTTTTCCTTTCCTTCTTTGGATATTGGTTACTACCTTGTATTCAAACTATTTTGGATTTCTTGTTTTAATGTGGGGCATTGGTTTCTACCTCCTTAGGTTGAAAGAGTGGGCCTTTAGGCTCCACATGGTTGGGTGGTAATTTTTTTTCTCATCGAGGTTAAGTTTGTTTGTGATTGCATGGATGGATCTTTGTACCAGTGTCTATGTTCTTGTAGCATTAGTGATCTTCATCTTGTATATGATATTATCATATCCTATTTTGTACTTATGTATATTCAATGATCTATTTTGTATGCTCCTAGAAGGATATTGATGTATTAATAGATATTTTGATATAATTGCATCTAGTGAACAATAGAATGGGTGATTTAGATATAGAATTATTGTAAATGTTTATTAATGTGAATCTGATTATATAATATAGACTAGTAAATGATGTGATAGAATTATTATGTGATTAAGTGAATGTTGAGATAGAACTAGAAATAATCTCAATGTAAGTTTGGTTACTTAATGTTGATGTAAATGTATCATTGTACTTTGTATTTGCATTCTAGAAAATATATGGTTGTAAATGTACCAAGTTAAGCATCTGATTTTGTAAAGAGAATATTGAGTTAGACTTGGAAGAGTTGTTAATATGATTTGAATACCTTATCAAGTTATGAAAATAAGGTAGCAGTGGCTAGGATACTTGGTAGCGTAAGTTGTATTTGTTGCATGACTATATGATAAGATATCATTAGTGGTAAATTGTGTTAGCAGATTAGGTAATCGTGTTATGTTAATAATAATGTCATGATGAAAGAAAGAACTTAGGAATAATCATGATTGGTGTTATAAAATAAACCTAAATCCAATGAACATTATGTTACATTTCTTATGATGCATTTCATTATTAAACCTATATGATTAATTCTATTTTAGATATGTTGTTGAAGTTACGATGTTAGGGGATCCAAGGAGGACTTAGGATTAGGTGTTGAAATTGTTTCTTTCATTTTATAAGCTCATGAGAAAAAATGTTAACGTTATTTTAATTAAACATTCATGTTTTGTAATAAGATTAATGTATATGTTGTAATCATTAACTAAGGAACTTCTATTAATTAATGTTTCAAAAAGCAAAATGTGTACAATTTATTTGAATCGTTATTGTGGTCCTCTCAGATTTCCTAGCGTGACATTACACTCCCATACCAAAGAATCTTCAACCAACACATTGGTTGCTATTGCAACAGATTCTCATTAACAACCACTTCACTATATACCTTACATTTACAACAACAACTAGCCTTTTCTTTTGTAATGGTGAGTTTTAAATCTCTATTTTAATCAACTTTGTTTAATATTTACTATCTATTTTTTTAAGTTCATTTATTTTCTATATTTAAGCCATCTTTGGTTTTTTTTGGCCAAACCTTACAATCCCTAAAATCTAGAAACTTTTTCAGGAGATTTTTAATTGTATTATTCTATCATAGAAAAATATGTATACAATAGGATCATGAGCATTAAATTTTGCATTTATCTATTCAACAAGCACATTACTTTCCTCTCACAACAAGCTTCTAGAATATGTTCCAATTAAATTGTAGATCATAGTCTAATTTGGTTGATCTCTAAATGCCCGCATTGATATTAGTTACAACACCATAGCTTTAATTGATTTGGGTTTTCAATCATCATTGAAAAATTGATGTAAAAGGAGGACTAGATAAGGTGAAAATGAAACTTTAATTTTATATATGACTTACTTCAAATGCTTCTAAATGTGTTCTTATCATTTCATAGCACATATATTTCTCCTTACTTCTACTAAATAGGGTATCTACTTGCTCTTATACATACACTTTTTTTTAAATCTCTTATTGAGCTTCATAGGAGCACTTAACATATGAGAAATACAGTACATTCTGTAATTGATAAATTCAGTGGATGTGGACTTTGATCTCTTTCTCTAACTAGAAAAATATGCTAATGTTAATTTTTCATAATCTAAAGAGATTCAAGGTTTGTTGAATTTTATGCTCAATGAAAGCCCCTCAAATGCAAACTCTATTCTCTTTTAACTTCAACTAAGATATAAATTCCTAGTTTAGATTAAAAAAATCAAGTTTTGCAATACCTTACTTCAAGAATAATGCTTGGTAGATATCATCATCCCGTAAGTCATGCATGCTTTTCAGTGATCAATGAATTGGAATACCCATATTTTTTTATTTTTTTAAATTTTCTCTTTTAAATGTATTCTTATCCTCAAATTCATAATCTAATGATATTCTTTTATAAAAATAAATATAATTTTTTTTAAGATAGTGAAGAGAGACGTGAAGCGAATATCTATCTAGAGTTCAAGTCAATCTGAAACCAAAAAAAACAAGCCTAATCTTTACTGCTTCAGAGGATGTAGTTCTCTATATATCATGGACGCTTATTACCAATCAATGATCATTTAAAAGCCCATATTTTTGGTTGTGTTGTCCCTTTTGAATGTATGCTTATGCTCAAACTCATAACCTAATGATCAAGCTAAGTTTGGTTAAGATATAAAAGAGATACACGAACCAAATATCTATGTAGTTGGAGTCGATTGCAAACTCAGAAAAGGTGCCTAATCCTTGCTGCTCTAGTGCATGCACTTTGCTTTTGTAGCACATTAGGTAAAAATCACTTCTTATTTCGTATATAGATAGATTTAGTTGTTCTTATATTGTTCTCAATAATGCTTGTTTTCTCATTTGTTTCTGTCATTTTTTCATTTTGCAGTAGAGTTTCATGCACAAACCATGTGTGCTTTAGAGGAATTTTTCCCTCCTCTTCATATTGATTATATAGAGACACAAGATATAAATTATTTAACTTTAGATATACAATTATCATTTCTAAATACAAACCTTATTTTTATGGGGCATAATGATAGTTGCAAAAAAAACTATGAATGGTACCTTGATTTTGAAATAAATTCCATCTCATATTAAGTTAGCTGGTTTGGTTTCTTTCCTGCTATGCCATTTAAGGGTATTGAGGCCACCACATTGTGAATGACCTAAGTTTTATTCGCGCCCATGCTTTGTACTTCTAAAAATATTGATAGTAAGATTTTGGATATATTCTTCATATGTATATTCAACATGTTTGGCCATCCTCCATCTCCAATTTTTGAATATTTTTATTGAATTCAATCAAATGACATTAAACACTTGTTCAATTCTCATTTTAAATAAAGTATGATTCATTTCATTCAAGCATAGTTGTTTGTTTTTTTTAAAATTTTTTTTTTATTTTTTTATTTTTTCAGATGGTGAAGCCCTTTTCCTTCCAAAAATGAGTGCCTCTAATGATAATTTTTTTATTTTACTTTTCATTATTTTAGACTAATGCACAACCATTGTTTTTCGTTCTGGTTTATTGATTGAATGGATTAATGAATTTAGTTAGTTATTGTTTTCTAATATTAAATGTTACTTGGGTGTTTTAAGTCTTCTCTTTCTTTTTAGAAATCTATCTAATGGTCAAATCATACTTTATTGATAAGAACCATAATCAAATTTGTGTCATCGATATTATGTTCAATGCATCTACCTACTATCTTACAAAGTCTACTTTTCCATCTTTAAGGAGTACAATTTTTTCATAAAAAACATGTTAATAAGAATTTGGTCTTCTTGTTCACATTGCTAATATAGAGTCATAAGATCTAGATTTTTATGGTTTGCAAATATAGTTAGCATTAAGGGCATAATTATAGTTATAATTAACTATGTAATGGTACCTTGATTTGGAAAATAAATTCCATCTCAACTTTAATTATTTAGTTTGGTTGCTTTCTTGCTATGCCATTTGAGGGCATTGAGGCCCACCACACTATGAATGAACTATTTTTTATTCATGTTCATGCTTTGATATATTGTTCCCTATGTATATTTACCACATTGGGCCATCCTCCTTCATCTCCAAGTTTTAGAGTATTTACATTGAACTCAACCAAATGACATTAAACACTTGGTTAGCTCTCATTTTAATTAAATTGATGATTCATTTTCATTCAGCCATAACTTCTCTTTATTTCATATGGTGAAGTCCCTTTTGATCCCAAATCAAGTGCCTTAAATGATAGCTAATTTTAATTTTACTTCTATTTCTTATTTTACTTGTCAAAAATTTAAACTAGTGTGCAACCATTAATTGTCTTTACAATTTATTCCTTGAATGGATTTATGGATACTTAGTTATCATTTGCTGATATCACATGGTACTTGTGTGTTTTTGGTCCTCCCCTTCTTACAATTCCATCTAATCGTCAAAGAATACTTTTTAATTAACCACCATAATCAAATTTGTGTCATCACTACAATGTTCAATGCATCTACCTGCAATGTAACAATGTCTACCTCTTCCATTTACAAGGAGTAGAATTTCTTTTGTGAAAAAAGAAAAGAAAAACTTGTTAATAAGAGAATATGACTCATACAATCTCCTTAGTTTATTCTTAAGGATCACAATTATAGCCTTATGATACATTTATAAGAATAAAATTAAAAGATAAAGAAATAATTTTCCTTTCTATTAATCACCATTTACTCTTCATATTTTATGTCGAAATTGTTTCTACTTAAAATATTCTACCCAAATACCTTTATAAATAAGAAAATTCTTCATCTACACATTCCAAACTTAAAATTGATTTGATTTAACAAAATCTATGTCTCTTATACATACACCAAGTTATTCATGTTTAGATACCAAATGAGATTCATAGTTAATACAAAAAGAATAGAGAAGTCATTTTACTATATGTATCACATTTCTTTAGACTAGTTATATAAAAAAATTAACTTTAACAATCCTACTTAACTAGATCTATAATAATTTTCACTGAGAAAGGACACAAATAATATCTACAAGGATGACATGTTAAATAGAAAGAACATACCACGCAAAGAATATATCCAAAATATTACAAATAGAAAAATTGAGCCTTTAAAATTTTACAATCAATATATTATTTATAGATATTTATTAAATAATTTATCTTCACTTACTTGACTTACAATGTTTATAATACTTAGTGGAGAGCGTATTCATATAAGACATTTTCATCCAACACAAAAAATGAATTCATTTCTATTTTACCTTTGAATTACACATTAGATATGTTGCACTACAACATTATTCAAGTATATATATCCTTCTCACTATTATTTAGTAATCCGCTCCATGTTCATCAAATGTACAACATCTTCACCCACATCTCAAGAATCTAATAAGTATTTTTTCTCTTGATTGAAACCAACAAATGCATTGACATATCTACACCTTCTCAATTTCTATTGCACAAAGTTTACAAAACTCCCCTTGAACTTACCCCCTTGAACTTAGAGTTTAATGAGAATGAAAAAAAATCCATTTTAAAATGTGTCAAAAAATAGATAAACATATATATTAAAATTCAATAAAATATATTATTAAAAGAAAATTTATAGTGAATGATATAACTAATCCAAACTGCATTGATTTTAAAATTTTCAACAAGCAACTGCCTATACTACTTATCACTAGCTTAATACACTACATTAATTAAATGTACATATATTCTATAACAATAGAAAATATAATGTTCACAATTAAAAGTCCATGGAACATTTACATGGCCCATCAGAATGAAGTGAAAGAAACTCAGCAACCAATGCTCTTAACAACTGCTCACAACTGTCTTTCACATTATCAATCAATTCCTCATCCTATCCAAACAAGTTGAAGGAAGGAACTCTGGCTTTGCATCTCTTGTTTAGAAATGATATTAGCTATAATTAAGATCTAGATAAATAGGTAGCAAAATGCCCCATAAAAATACTATTGTATTCTGATTTTTTATTTAACTAATAAATATAAAAATGATCTTGTGAAGGAGGATTTTGTTCCCTATATAGACAATATCTTTTCCTTTACATTCCTCCTCTTCCAACCACCTAACAAATTATTTTTGGACTCTTCAATATTTTAATTCTCAAATTTGATTTTTGAGCAACAGTCTAATTTCAGTCTAATTTCAGACGAAAAGTTAATACTCAGAGAATAAGAATAAGTAGAGAATGGGTTCATCATTTAGTATGTGGTTTAAATAGTAATGTTGTTGTGTCTACTAAGATTCAAAATATCTGTTAGACTATTATGATCATAGAATTGTGACTTGATGGATGCTGCTAAGCTCCCTATAAAATGTACCGTTGATCAAATTTAAAAAAACAGAAAACACAACAGATTTTCGTGAAATTCTTACAATCTGTACTTCATGATCTGCATATTTTGTGATGAAAAATGACAAAAAAATTATAAAAAAATAACTGTATTTTCACAAATCTGAAAAAATAAATTGACATTTTTTTATCTTTAGTACTTTGTAGAAAACTTAACGACAGCCCTTTATGACCTCACCCATTCACTGTTCATAATTGTGAACTAGTAAAAAACCTTTCACAACATCTTGAGTCTAAAGAAAACACAATTTTATGTGGAGTTTGGACCGTCCTACCCATAATTTTCCATCCTCATTTTCACTTGTATTACGTTGAAATCAGAGACGCCAGGACAACTATTAAGTTTTTTAATTATAACCAAACTCTCTCTTATCCGCATGTCCTTCACTGATTCTGTGTGGTGTGGAATAATTTATCTTGTAAAACCTTATCTGAATGAGTGATGCCCAATGTTTAGCTTTCAGACCCTCCCAAATCTTTACAAAATTGTTTTGTGTTTTTGTAGGGCACTTGCATGATTAAAACGCGTTCACTGGTCAATCGTAAGGTGATGAGAGTGATGCGCACCTTCATTTCATTTCATTGATGGAATTATACTGTTGATGAAATAGCTTTTGTCAGAGAAAATACTTTTTATTAAGATAAGTAAGGTTTTGAAAAGATTTTAAATAAATGTATAGATAGGTGAACAAATCTATTCATATCTAATAGGAATGGATCTGTTTAAAGTTAAAATATGAGAAAAAAATACCAAAACACGAAGAGACAGACAGATCATCTGGTTTTTGATTGGAACACACTGATTCTTCACTAGATATGTATAGTTAACAGTCTATGTGTAACAATAAGTTGAATTCTATGTTCACTGTACTTTATATTTGTAAGAATTAGTTGAATTCTTTGTTTATTGATAGAAATGTATAATTTATTGGTCATGTGTACATAATAGTTTGTTGAATTTTTTTTGTTCATTGATGCATATATAAGAGCTGGTTGGATTTCTTGCTTATTACAAAAATGCATAACTTATAATTCAATGCATAACTTATAATTCATGTGTGTAACAAGTAGTTGAATTTCTTGTTCATTGACAAAAATGTATAATTTACATTCTACATATATAATAATTAGTTGAATTTTTTGTTTCTTGACAAAAATGCATAATTTAGAAATCATGTGTACACAAATAGCTGAATTTCATGTTCATTGACAAAAATGTATAATTTACAGTCCACAAGTATAATTGTCTTATTCACTAACAAAAATTATGAATAAAAAAAATACACAGGTCATGCACAGGTTCAATCCTTTAACTTTACAGCAAATCATTCTTCAATGGGTATCGGAAGTCCAATTGGATTTGATAGAGGAAATAGCAGATCAAGTAATGAGTGAGGATGAATCTTCAGATCGACCCCTGCAGCCATTGGAGATGCTGTTGGAGAAATCGGCGTCCTCAAATGATTTGGAAAAGGAAAACTTAAATGTAGAAGAAGCAACAGAAGAAGAGGACATTCTTAAGATTAAGTTATGTGACCTCAAAGCCTCAACCAAAACAAAAAGTCCGGCCACAACATCTTCTTCACCAACCTTTCAAGGGGTTAACCTTCAAACTCCTGATTCACCGTCTTCTTCTTACTCGGGACGGAGAACATCTTATAGACTGAGACTCAAAGAACAAAAAGAGATGACTAAGTTGCTAGCCCCTCAAATGGAGAAAACCTCATCCACATTTAGAGTCAAAGGAGGGTTAATTAATCTCAAACCATTAGAAGCAAATATGGATCACCTCAGTATTAATAATCTACAATCGGACAGAGGCGTACTTTCTCAAGAGTATGAGGAAACACAGATCCCCCCAAAACTTCAGGCAGTTTATGATCTGTTTGGTGATACAACATTAGATCAACCAATCGGGGATTCTCAAAAGTTAGCATATGTGGAAAGGCTTCTAGATGAGGATTTTATTGAGGATGAAGAAAGACTAATAGACATCTCAGTGCTCACCCAAGAAGAATCAAAGGAAGATCACCATCAAGATTCTTCACCAAAATGCAACAGCCTAGGACTAACGCAATCTAATGCATCACTCAGGAAGGAAGTTGGTGAGGAATCAGATCAAACCAAAATAACATCATACATTAATGTAGGGAGAAGTTCCTTCCCAAGTTGCAATGAGAATCATCTCCTGGAATGTTAGGGGACTTAATGCCCCTAACAAACAACGTTTGGTCAAACGTTGTATCATAACATCTAAAGAAGAATTAGTTCTACTATAGGAAACAAAGATGGATAAAGAGCAATTGGAAATCTTCGCCAAGAATTTAGGAGATTGGAAGGTTCATAGTGTTGATGCAATAGGATCCTCAGGTGGCTTATCGGTTCTATGGAATCCCAGGTTTTCTTCTTTCATTCCAATGGATCATGGACCAAATTGGATAGCTGGGAACCTAATTAGCACCAAATCCAATTTAAATATTCATACAGTGAATGTATATGGCCCCATCTCACACAAGAAGAAGGCAGAATTATGGACAGAAATCTCTAATTGCTTTGCTCAATGGCTAGAGGACAACTTTATAGTGGGGGGTGATTTCAATGCTATAGTTCATGCATCAGATAAATTAGGGGGATCTCTAAGAACTTCTCAGTCACAGAATGATTTCAGGGATTGGTTACAAAAAGAGAGTCTTATGGAGGTGGAGCTGCAAAATGGCTCCTTCACATGGTCAAACCGAAGAATGGGCATATGCAACATCTCAGAAAAACTGGATCATTTTCTATTTAAAGGAGACCTTATAGAATTCCCTTTTGACTTAAAAGCCTCTATCACTCCAATTTCAGGATCTGATCACTTCCCTATTCAGCTTAAAATTCTCAAGGCCAACAGACCCTTGGGATGCCCTTTTAAATTTGAAAATATGTGGCTTAAAGAGGAAAATTTCTTGGAGCTCATAGATGAATGGTGGAAGGATTTCAAAGTTGAAGGTTCTAAGTTATTCTGCTTTGTCTCCAAACTGAAATAAATCAAGCAAAACCTTCTCATATGGAATAGAACTCATTTT
Source organism: Chamaecyparis obtusa (assembly GCA_027943335.1). Lineage (NCBI taxonomy): Eukaryota > Viridiplantae > Streptophyta > Pinopsida > Cupressales > Cupressaceae > Chamaecyparis > Chamaecyparis obtusa. The sequence goes on from BSBK01006101.1 coordinate 396,159, forward strand.
AACGACATCTTTGCATCAAAATTGGAGATTGAACAAAAATTGGAGAATCTGAATCTAAAAATAATGCAATCGGGATTGGACCATGACAGTTACTTAGAAGAAAAATCTCTCTTAAGAGATTGGGAAGATATCCTAGCTAAAGAAGAAATATACTGGAAACAAAAATCTAGAGAGTCTTGGCTAGCTGAAGGAGACAAGAATACAAAATTTTTTCACTCAAGTACAAAACAGAGGAGAGGCATTAATAGGATTTCTCAACTCAAGGATGTTGCTGGCTCTATATTGGAGGATCAAAAGGAGATCATCAAAGAAATCACCAGATATCACTCTCAGCTTCTCAATTGTTCTATCTCATCTCCCTTGAGGATTCAACAAGGGTTATTGGAAAACATCCCAAATATCATTACTGATGCAGATAATCAGATGCTATCCAGACCCTTTCAGGAAGAAGAAATCTGGCATACTATCTCCCAAATGGCTCCAGATAAAGCTCCAGGACCGAATGGCTTTCCTCCAAGCTTCTTCCTTCATTGCTGGAGCATTTTGGGCAAAGACCTCACTGATGCTTTGGAGGCCGCAAGAGCTTCAAGTAGATTTCTAACTGAAATCAACAATACTTTCATAGTGTTAATACCTAAAAAAGAACAAGTCATTAATTTGGATGAATTCAGACCAATTGCTCTCTGTAACACAATTTACAAAATTCTCTCTAAAGATCTAGCAAATAGACTAAAAAAGGTCTTAGTCAAACTAATTGGGGAGGAACAGACCAGTTTTGTCCCAGGTAGATCAATTCTAGATGGGATAATCATAGCCCAAGAAGCGATACATTCTATCCAGCATAATAAGCAATCCAACATGATTATAAAATTGGATATCAAGAAAGCCTATGACAAGGTCAATTGGAGATTATTGATTAAATGTATGGAGCGATTTGGGTTTTCTAAAGCATGGATCAATTTGATATTTTATTGTATTTCAACTCCTAAATTCTCTGTCTTGGTGAATGGATCACCACAAGGATTCTTTGAAGGCTCTAATGGCATCAGACAAGGAGATCCATTATCACCATTTTTATACATAATTATGGCTGAGGCATTAGGGAGAAGTATGATCAATTTTTAGGATCAAAACCTAATCAATGGCATTACAATATCCTCATCCATTCGACTAGTTACTCATCAACAATTTGTAGATGACATTATTCTCATGGGTCAGGGGAGTATCCAGGAAGCTAAGCAGATTTCCAAGATACTAGATCACTATGGACAAGCTTCAGGGCAACTAGTCAATAAAGAGAAATCAGTGGTCTTCTTATTCCACACAAAAAAGTAAATCCAACAGAAAATTGTAAAAATTCTGGAATGTAAATCAGGCTCTCTCCCATGTCCATACCTGGGCATCCCGATTGACAAATCCCTCAGAACAACATCAGTTTGCAAACCTCTCAATGAAAAGATGGACAGGAAGATGGATAATTGGAAAACCAGATGGCTATCTTGGGCTAGGAGATTAGTCATGATCAAAGCAACATTATCAGCAATACCAATATACCTAATGTCTTGCCTTTCACTTTCCACAGAGGAATATATGGATATGGTGAAGAAACTTAGGAAATTTTTTTGGCAGGGTATAGATACTAAGAGGAAATTTGCTTTAATCTCATGGGATAAAATATGTAAACTGAAATCTTCAGGTGGCACTGGCATTAAAAATCAATTATGGCAGAACCAAGCTCTAGGTGCAAAGCTTTATTGGAAAATAGTGAATAATCAGGATCTCAAATGGACTAGAATTCTCAGAGCTAAATATTTAGGCAACTTTAATAAGGAAGATATAGTCAGAATTAAAGAGTTCCCAAAAGGCTCGAGAATATGGAACTTCATAGCTAAGTCAAGACATATTATTGACAATAACATATCTTGGAATATCAAAGATGGAAAGGAAGCGAGATTCTAGGAAGACTCTTGGGATGGACATCCAACCATCAATTCACAGTTAGGCCCCAATCAGATCAGTCATATTTGTACTTCATCCTGGGGACCATATCTCAGTGACTATATCATCCCTTCATCCTTTGCTGCTATAGATGGTTCTTGGGAGTGGAAAGACATCTCATCACTTCAATTAGATACAAGAGAGGTAGATAAGCTCAAAACATTGATCAAAGATAGGCCCTTTCTTCTCAAATAAGGAAAAGATGAAATCATTTGGAATGGGGAAAAATCAGGATCCTACAGTGTCAAAGAGGGTTACAATCTAATAGCCAAATCATTCACATCCAAAATAGAAGAGATCCTAGCACAATAATGTTGGAACAAGGTTGGACTCCCAAAAGCCGGGTTATTTATGTGGGCGGCATCCCAGGGTAGAATTTTAACTGCAAATAAATTTATTAAGATGGGATATTAGGGCCCATCCAGATGCATTATGTGTTTCAAGAATGAAGAGGACGTAAATCATCTATTATTATCTTGTCCCTTTGCTAAAGATTGTTGGTACTGGCTTTATTCAAGATTAGGATGGTCATCAGCTCCCCCAAATAATTTACTCCAACTTTTGATATCATGGCCACAAATCATGGGAGGAAGTTTATTCAGTAACCTATGGATGATCTCTCCATCAATTCTGATTTGGGAGATTTGGAAAGAAAGGAATAGAAGATTATTCCAGGATAAATTTTTGAAATTTGAAACTATAATTAACAAATTGGAGGTAGCCATAGTTGAGGTAATGAATTCTTGGATCCAAACTCAATCAGCACAACACAAATTCTTTACCAGTTGGGATGATCAAATGACAAAAAATTGGTTTGGGTTAAAAACTCCAATCACCATAGGCAGAGGAAATAGAAGAAATCAAGAACTAAGGAAGGCATGTGTCTGGAAACCCCCCCTAATTGGATGGTACAAATTAAATTTTGATGGATCTTCTAAAGGTAACCCAGGCCCCTCAGGAGCAAGAGGCATCATACATTCTACAACTGAGAATGTGATTGCCAAACAAGCCATACCATTACCCAAAGATACCAACAATATGGCAGAATTTAAAGCACTATTGTTTGGACTGATACTAGCTCGGGAAGTAGGGATCTCAAAGCTTGAAATTGAGGGAGACTCGCTGATTACTATCAATGCAATCAAAGTCAGAGCAACCCCAAATTGGTGTCTTATGGCAGTTTTAGAGGTAATCTTACAGTTAATGGATAATTTTGAATCGAAAACCATTAACCATACTTTCAGAGAAGGAAACACTAAAGCGGATGAGCTGGTTGACCTGGCAGCTAGAGGAACAAATTTGAAAATTCTATCCGACGTTAGCAGAGTTTCAACAAAGCTCATTGAATCTAACCACTAAATCAAAATGGTCAAATTAGGTCCTGATATATTTTTGCCTCAGAAGTTGATAGAACGGCTCCTTGTGGTGATAAGACGGACATCTTTTCTCATTGTGCATAGCAAGTGTAGGAGTTGAGAACATTAAATGAGGAGTTGGACTAGGAAAAGAAGAGCAGATACCTATTGTACATTGAAGAGTGTCAGTGTCCGGACATGAGTTATCTTCTAGCATCGAAAACCTTGGTTGTTTTCGGCTGGTCGTCTCTGCGCAGTTAAATCTCTGACACCAGCAAATCCTTTGTGCACTGCTGTGATTGTGTGGGGCCCAATTTTTATCATGTTAGTCATCGCTAGGTCAGGGAATAAAGAAAGTCTATCCAGCGAATGGGAGTTTGCCTTTGCTGCCAAAGCTCAAGGGCAAAGCCTGGTTTTCGGATAAGTCAGACAGTCTTCACATGTCAGAGCATCAACGGTGGTCGCTAAAGCACAAGGGATTTGTCAAAGCTATGCGAAATCACATCGGCCATTGATTCCTCTTTGTGGTGTAGGGTTTCAAACTGTGGGTCCATGGTGACATGTATGCATAAATGGTGCACCCCTATTGGCTAAAGGAAATAAAGAGGTGGAGTGTTGTCAGCGGGGCTTGTGTTAGAGATCTTGATTGATGGATGGCGTGTGATCGCATGGAATATTCTCTCCCCATGCGATCATGCACCCATCGCCCGATTAGATGCCGTTGGAGTTATCTTCTAGCATCGAAAACCTTGGTTGTTTTCAGTCGTTCGCCTCTGCGCAGTTAAATCTCTGACACCAACAATTCCTATGTGCGCTACTGCGATTGTGTGGGGCCTTTTTTTATCATGTTAGTCGTCGCTAGGTCAGGGAATGAAGAAAGTCTATCTAGCGAATGGGAGTTTGCCTTTACTGCCAAAGCTCAAGGGTGGGGCCTGGTTTTCGGATAAGTTAGACGGTCTTCACATGTCAGAGCATCAATGGTGGTTGCTAAAGCGCAAGGGATTTGTCAGAGCTATGTGAAATCACGCCGACTATTGATTCTTCTTTGCGGTGTAGGGTTTCAAACTGTGGGTCCATGGTGACATGTATGCATAAATGGCGCACCCCTATTGGCCGAAGGAAATAAAGAGGTGGAGTGTTGTCAGCGGGGCTTGCGTTAGAGATTTTGATCGACAACTGGCGTGTGATCGCATGGAATATTCTCTCCCATGCGATCATGCGCCCACCATTCGATTAGATGCCGTTGGAGTTATCTTCTAGCGTCAAAAACCTTGGCTGTTTTCAGTCGTTCACCTCTGCGCAGTTAAATCTCTGACACCAACAATTCCTATGTGCGCTACTGCAATTGTGTGGGGCCCAATTTTTTATCATGTTAGTCATCGCTAGGTCAGGGAATGAAGAAAGTCTATCTAGCGAAGGGGAGTTTTCCTTTATTGCCAAAGCTCAAGGGTGGGGCCTAGTTTCCGGATAAGTCAGATGGTGTTCACATGTCAGAGAATCAACGGTGGTCACTAAAGCACAAGGGATTTGTCAGAGCTATGCGAAATCACGCCGGCTGTTGATTCTTCTTTGTGGTGTAGGGTTTCAAACTGTGGGTCCATGGTGACATGTATGCATAAATGGAGCACCCCTATTGGCCGAAGGAAATTGAGAGGTGAAGTGTTGTCAGCGGGGCTTGTGTTAGAGATTTTGATCGACGGATGGCGTGTGATCGCATGGAATATTCTCTCCCCATGTGATCATGCGCCCTCCGTCCGATTAGATGTCGTTGGTTTGTCTGTAGTGGGACCACGTGATGATTCATCATCGAGGTGTCAGGTGGGGATTGGCTGAGCTGGTATGGGATTATCGTGCCCACTGTTTGATAAGGAAAATATGAGGTGGAGTGTTGTTAGCGGGGTTGGGGTTAGAGATTTTGATCGACGGTCGGCGTGTGATCGCATGGAATATTCTCTCCCCATGTGATCATGCACCCATCGTCCAATTAGATGCCGTTGGTTTGTCTGTATTGGGACCACGTGATGATTCACCGTCGAGGCGTCAGGTTGGGATTGGCTGAGTTGGTAAGGGAATGTTGACACATCGATGGGCCCAGACTTTTCAGTGGGGTCACAGCATGGATGATTTGATGATGGGTGCATGTTATGGTTGAGTCTTGAAGGTATACGCGAAGATGCGATGACCGTCGATCTTTCAGATGCGGGCCCAGTCAAAGTTCTCGCCAGTTCGTGGATAAATGGGCACTAAGGTTGTGGTGAGGGCTGGAGGCTTGTCACATGTTCGCATGAGCCAGTCTTGAGTTATGCAATCATGCGACAAGCCCTTTGCGGAAACTTTATGTGGCGGTAGTTAACGATGGTAAAGGGCTATGGTGTGTCGCATGTTCGCATAGCCCTTTTCTTGGCTATGCAATCATGTGACAATTGATGAAAGATGTTGTTGCGGAATTAAAGGTGGGTCAGTGTGTCGGGTCTTGCTGACGTGTCCCTTTCTAATTGACCAGCAAGCACTGAGATGGATATGCATCGTGGGTCCCATAGCCAAGGGCAGGTAACGGTGGGGAAGGCTTATGGGGTGTCGCATGTTCGCATAAGCCATTTTCAAACTATGCGATCATGCGACAAACATCAAGGGAATGTTGTGTGTATTTTGGATCTCAATAGCTTGATCTATGCTCTGGTATATTTTACTATTTTAATATAATATTCGGCCTCGGCCCCTTATCGATTAAAAAAAACTAAAAAAAAAACATAATTTGCAAAGCAAAATTAGCTTGATCTACCATTACAGTCTCATGAACGTTACAAATCTTCTGTTTTATTGTAATACCCAAATAATATTTAAGTTTATTATCAATCACAATCATTAGTTTAAAGTGATTCCTTCTTTTACTTCGTGATAAGCCTTCAATAAAGATAGAAGTCAAATATTAGAGAAGACATTTACTTTCTCTTTTTCATGGCATGTCTAATTCGCTCATAGAAACGTCCATACCCAAGGTTTTCCTACTTTGCTAACACCTATGTTTGGCTAAATTTATCATTGTGTTGCATCTAATTAGATTTAGATAAGAATTCAATTAAATAGGTACATACAATTAATTCTAAAATGATTTTTGTATAGATATTAGATAAATTAACATAGCTACTTCTAAAAGAATATAGATAAATTAGACAAACATTTAATTAAATAGGTACATACAATTAAATCTAGAACAACTTCTATATAGATATTAGATTAATTAGTATATCTTCTTCTAAAAGAATATAGATAAATTAGAAAAGCATTCAATTAAATAAGTACATACAATTAACTCTAGAACTACCTCTATATAGATATTAGATAAATTAGAATATCTACTTCTAAATGAATATAGATAAAATAAGTCTAACAATGTTGTATTTGTCAATTATATTACTCAAAAAATTATTATACTATGTTGATGAGGCAACCATACAACCTGTATATAGATTTGAAAATGCTTTATATAAGAAAAGAATTATGCTAATGTATCATGCCTTCAATGTTGTTAGTTTGCCTTCAAAACTCTTGTTAATCTTGAAGGATTGCCTAGTGCTTGTAGAGTAGTAATGAAGACAAGGGTGGAATCACTCATTTTGCTCTCTGTATTTTTCGGTTTGATCATCATAATAGCTCAGAAATGTAATTACATTTTGTTTGTCAGAGGACAGAAAGTGCCTGCTATTTTTATGTTTGGGGACTCTTTTGGAGATACAGGGAATAATGAATATATTGCTTCAATAGCTACTAGTGATTATCCTCCATATGGAAGAGATTTCAAAGATCACATTCCCACAGGAAGGTTCTCCAATGGAAAGCTCATGTCTGATTACTTTGGTATATATTCCATAACTGCATGATTTCCTTAAAACCTGCTAATAAATAAATTCTAGCTATTCTACGTTTGGTCAATCCTAGCTCATACATGTAAATTGTATATTGCCTTTTTAGAAGCGCACTAATTTGATCTTGCAAGAATTTAAAACTTCATCTTATCATGTCACAATTATTGTTGTTTGTGGATTAAGATTGGTATTATTAGTTGGAAGATTGTTGTTTTTTTCTTAAATTTTGGTTTGATTTTTTTCTCCACCCATTTTAAAAATAGTTTCATGATACTATTTCATTACAGCTGAAGGACTTGGAATCAAGGAATTGTTGCCCCCATATTTGGACCCTCAGCTCAAGGCCCAAGACTTGCTAACTGGTGTCTGTTTTGCATCTGCTGGTTCAGGCTTAGACAATCTCACTAATCAAATACTTGTATGCATCTGCTCGTTCAGGCTTAGACAAAATATTATAATGTTTCAGAGGACCTTTATACATTTACATAGGAAAATGGATATGTGCAACTAATGTGTGCATCTTGTCAGTCTATTCCAACTCTAATCTTATAAGATGGATTTCTATACATGAATGCAGAATGTCATACCATTTGGGAAAGAAATTGAGTATTTTAAAGAATATACAAAGAGAATAGCAGGATTCGTGGGAGAGGAAGAGGCCACCACCATAATTAGAAAGGCAATATTTTTCATCACAATAGGCTCCAATGACTTGGTTGCCAACTATTTCCTACTCCCAACTCGTCGACTAAAATTCACTGTTCAAGAGTATACAGATTTTCTCTTGAATTCATACACAGATTATATCAGGGCAAGCTTATAACTTGTTTCTACTCTTTAAATGTAATTGTTTCCAAAGTATATTTGTAGGGGATTCTGATTTATGGGTCTGAATTGTCCAGGAATTATACAATCTGGGTGCCACTAGATTTGCTTTGATTAATGTTCCACCATTGGGATGTCTACCAATAGAGAGAACACTTAGAAGCCTTTTGAACGGAGGAGCATGTGATGAAGAGATAAATCAGGCTGCAGATGGATACAATTCAGGATTAAATGCAATGATTGATGGACTGAAATCTGTTTTTCCTAGGCTTCAAATTGTTTCTCTGGATTATAACAAGCTGATTTCCGAGTTCATTGCAAACCCTAACAAATATGGTATTTTGCATTTTCATGATTAATCACAATACAAATGCCATCGTGCAATATGCCTAATATGTCTAATCTTGCAATGCTATATTACATGGCAGGTTTCGAGGTGATTGCAAGGGGTTGCTGTGGGACAGGCGCAATAGAAACTTCATTTCTATGCAATGAATTGAGTCCCTTTACATGCCATGATGCTTCCAAATATCTCTTCTTTGATTCTGTTCACCTTACTCAGAAGGCATATGAGATTATTTCTAATACATTTTTAACCAGAGATGTTCCGCATCTTCTTTAAACTTGGTCACATGTATTTGTTTTCAATTGCATATTATATGCTCCAAAGGTTCTCCGTGGATTTTTTTGGGTAAGAAAAAACATGGTAGGAACTTATTCTATATAAATATTTTAATTATTTCATGTTGCTTGAAATTAAAAATAAAAGTACAGTTTATTTATTAAAATTAAGTTATCAAAAAGTTATTGATTTGTTTGTGAAGTTGAATGATTATGAATGAGGTCATTACAGATCATTCTATTGAGTGTAAGTAGAGAGTTTTGTAAATTGGGGATGTAATTTGTAAGATTGAAATTACAGACTAAGAGTCATTTCAATTCATAATTAATTATGTTCTTTTATTGAAGTTATTGTGTTTCTGTTTCTTCGGATGTGCTGTTACAGTAATGATGATTATGTTGTTTTAGCTTTTGTGGCCTTGAGGATAGAGGTGTTTTATTTGTTTGTGCTTATGGAATTTGTTCCCTTCAAAATAGTTGCTTACATGAATTTGAAAAACTTTTTTTTTTCTTTAATTTTTCAGATATAAAGAAAGGATTCTGTAGTTGAGTATGTTCCAATAGTTATTATAATATTTGTTGATTTAATGAACAATATTTTTCTTAATATAGTACCAATATTTGTAACTTTGAAGGATAAAGTTGATGATAAGTACTCATAAATGATTGACTGATATTTTTTAATCTAAAAAATAACAAATAATGTGATGCCACATCAATACTCTAATAAAACACGATTTAGTACACAAGTTCATGTCTAACTTTTCCTTTTCAATTGTTTGGGAAACCTCAACAAAAAGAATGGTGATGTGACATCATATGCAATGTTGTGGTCATGAAACCTTAGTTATAAGTAGAGAATCTTCCAAGTAAACTATAGTAAAAAAATTAAACCCCCAATGACAAATTTCATTTTAATATTTAATCACAATGATGATTTTTTAAAATAATTTTTTTTGGGTATTTAATCAAACACTTGAGTGCCTCTCATGTACTACATGTGTAACCACAATAGTGGTCTAAAGCCTCACTACATGATCTATACATTTATATATTTTGCATACATTAATGCCTAGGTGTTCCAACTATAATACCTAACAAAATTTATCTTTCCATTATACTTTGATGGATTGCCGTATACTTTTCTATGTGATTCCACATTTTCCATACATATCTAATAGAGTATTTCCAACTATAATATTTAACAAAATCTCCATTGTGTTAATCTTTGATGAATGCCCATACCTTGTTTAAAACCTTCTATTTTTGCAAGGTTAGGGAGGATTCTTGTAAAGGTTTCAGAGTCACTTTAAACTCAAGTCAAATGCATTTTCTTGAGAGTTTCTAAATCCTTCTCTATAAGTCATTTTTTTCATATCTAATCATGAAACTCCACAAGACCACATGTCTTTGAGGTATATAATTAGTGCCTTGTCACCCATATTTTGCATACATGCCTATTAAAGCATCTGAAAAAATTCCTCTAGCTTAGTTACCACTAGTCTACTTATCTTGGATAAGATCAAAATTTAGTGATTGTTTCCCTTAGTACAAGATTATTTTCGATTGAGGTTAAATCAGTTTTTGAAGGGAACCATAACCATGTACATTGAAGAAACTTAAGATAAAGCAATAATAGTTCCCAAAACAAAATAGATCAACCAAAGCTTAAGAGGAACAAACAACACCAAGAACAAAACCGAACCATTCCCAAAATGCAGCGAAAGATAACACATTGGAGATCAACTACGAAAAGAAAGAGAGCTATCCATTCGCCCCCCTTTTAAGGGACCAAAGGGTCATGTCAAATGAAGAGGAGGATCTATTAGAATTTTTACCTTTGACAGTAACCCAATCATCTTCAACCTTAACAGTCACAGTCTGCCAAGACAAAAGATCCAAAGAAGAGGACCCAACACCTAGCACATAAACATCATCCAGCACCAAGCCAGTAGAAGCCCCAACCAAAGATCTATCAATTGGAGGAACCACCCAACCAGAGCATGAAGGACCCAAAGCACCAGCCTTACCAGCATCCCCAATCCCACCAGCAACAACAGACAAAGAAGGTTCAACACCAATAGGCACAGAACCACTAGTAGGTCCAACATCGACAGTACCCAGCAGAGAAAGGGCAGAGTTAATTCTAGCAGTCTCAGAGATATTCCCAACAGCCACATAAGGGACAGCTGGAGGAATAATGAAATCATCCTTCTTACCAGCCTAAGAAGAATTTTTCAGAACAGTATAGTGTTGTGAAGAAGCTCCCTTCCACCAAGAGGGAGAAGATTTTTTTTTCTTAATTTCTAGGCCGCATTGGGAGGAGACATGGCCAGTTTTAAAGCATTTTTGACATTAGAAGGGAATACCCTCATAGCCAAGTTGTTGGATCTAGGATCCAAATGATGATTCTATTTTTATTTCAGCAAGGAGGCCCTTCGAAATGTCAAGATATACTAAAATGCAAGCGAAGGTGGAATGATAAATATTGTAAGAATCATAATCCAACATCAAACAAACCCCCAACACCTCCCCCACCTCCTCAAGGATGGAGTCCTACCAAAGGTGAAGAGGGAGGTTTAGGAGTCTAACCCAGTTGGGACTTTATTGAACACTTCGAAAGATGTATCATAATTTGGATGCTAGGGTTATCATAAGCATAAATTTATCATCCTCCAAATAAAAAACATTATCACATAGACTCTTCATTCTATCCTCACCAAGTCAAACTTGGTGATGAAAAAACCCTTTTCCAAAGGGAAGATGTGAACCGTATAAAAAATTAGAGGTTCCCATTTATGAGTAACCCACTCATGCAGAAGGGGAAGGCTAGGCCAAAAACCTCTAAAATGACAAATCAAACCATGTTCTTTAAAAATTTATGTATTGTTCTCCAAACCCCCTTCAGCCTTCGAAGAGAGCTTGATCGAAAGGGAGCCACACAAAGGAATAGTGACCCTAGGTCTCTTCTCCACCATTGAAGACTTAGAGACAATACTAGCAAAAGACTTCCCCTGAGATCCAAAAACCACAGGACTAGAATCCCGGACAGGAGGAGAACCAGCCTCCGAAACCCTAGTCGGCAGCACATCATGGATAATCGTCCCCATCCAGGCAGCACCACAGAAGAGGGCATTGGCTAAAGAGAAGCAGAATCTACAGTAAGAAAAGCAGAGAGAGTGCCTCCAGTAGAGATGGAAGCAAGATCCATTTTCCTACTCACAGAAAGAATCATTTTGCACTAGATTTAAGATCACATCCCGAGCAGAGGAAGGGTCCTCATGCTTGGCAAGGGGAGCTTAGTACAAGATTGTTGGCATGGTCACATTTAACAATTTCAAATTTTGGTTTTGTACGTTGTAAAGCTAGCAAATGTAGGACTTGACTATTATCTATTGGCATGTGTATGGAAAATTGAAGTTATACATATAAAGTTATTTATTTAAATGCATAATCTTAAGACAGATGTACACCATTGAAAGTATATCTTAATAAAAGAGTAAAGGAAAAATATTTTCTTATAGATAATCACTCTTTAATCATTCTTTATTAACATCATCATTATTGATCTCTCCATAATTACACGACATCCATTGTGAAAAGACATTTCAATTATATTCTCCAAACACTATAAATACTTAGCATGCCTAAGCTTTAGAAAAAATCAACACGCAACTTAACTAAATTAGCATGCATATATGTGGGTAAAAACACAAACCCATGTTAGGGTTTCAAACAACTAAATGGTTTTTAGTTAAACATTTTCAGTAGGAGAGATTTTAATTGGATGGGTTTCATTGCAACCACATGGTTTGTAAGTGGCCCATAGAGTTTTTCCATAATGCTTTAAAAAAATTAAATTTTTCTTCTATGAAATTGTGGTCAATATGAGATTTTCTTGTAAGGTTTGAAAGGGTTTTTCTAAAATAGTTTCACTTGAAACTATTTATGTGATTATCTAGATGGAAACCACCTCATCCTTTTTCAATTTATTTTTTAAACTTTCTACTTAAGTTGAATACATATGCATATACATATACATGCACATATACATATACATATACATATACATAAGTTTTAATATGTTTTTAGTATTGCAGGTAGATTTTTACAATAAAAAATGAGATTGATTAGAAATTGAAAGAAAACATTAAAACATATTGAAAACTATAAAAAGAAATTAGGAAAAAGATGACATCAAATGAAAACTATTAAACTATGATAAGTTTGACTTTAATATGCAATTACAATAAAAATATCTAGAAGAAATAAAGAAAAATAACATTGTTTAATTTTTATTTCGCAACATTAGTTGGACCTCCAATATTTTCATCCAACACAACAAATCAATTCATTTCCAATTTACCTTTGAATTATGCATTAGATACATTGTCACCACAACATTGTTTGTATATTTATCTTTCTCACTACTCTTATTTAGTCAGAACAAACAAGTAAAATAATACCTGCTACCCCCTATCACAACATTAACCAGCTATGTTTTGTGGCCATCCTCTTGACGATCCTTCCTACAAGTAACGATCTCCATGTATACAACATCTTTACCCAAATTGAATTGTTCTTGCGATGTCTGCTCCTGCTATTCCCACTCGTGTTCAAACTTCAGTCGTTCCTGCCCATGACCATGCATCTGCTATGGGATGAAATGATGTTGCTCTGGTTGCACGTTATGTTGGACCCCCACTCCTTCTCTTGAGGGTCTTTCACCATCTGGTGGTGCGTCACCTACATTTATTGGACCCATTTTTGTGCTATCTCAGATGGGAGTTTCTCAAAGTGGGTCTTTGCCAGGGTTTTCCCAGATGGTTCTTTCAAGGTGTCGAGTGGTTAAGGGGAGTTCAAAAATCTCTTATGTAGATGTGGCTGCTTTTGAAGTGAGTATCTATGGTCCTATCTCTACTGGGAGAGGGGGTTCCCATCCTTCAGTGCAGCCTATTTCTGTAAGTAACCCCATTGTGGTTATTCTTGATACTGATACTGTTGATGAGATCTTCAAAACTTCGGATGATTTCTCTTCTACTGCTGCTATCTTTCATTTTAGGGATTTTTGGCCCTCTCTTCTTGATTTACATGCTTGGATTTCCAAACAGTGGGAGCCCATCATAACTGATATAGTTCAGATTTACCCTATGGCAAGGGGTTTTTTTATTGTGAAATTTGAAAATGTTGTATATAGGAATACTATTTTGTGTAACAGTTGTTTCTCTTGGGACCCTGATGGAAAAACCCTGGTATCAGGGGTTTGATCCTCTTTCTGAATCCTTTAATAAAATACCCTTATGGGTAAGATTGCCGAATCTTCCCCTTCATCTTTGGCTGGATTCAGTTTTGGAATCTGTGTGGGAGGCCATTGGGGATTTTCAGATGGTTGATTTGGATTCCTCTAATGTTTTTAAGTTGATGTATGCTCGTATTCTTGTGGAGGTCGATGTATCTAAGGGTCTCCCTGAGAAGATAACTTTGGATTCTTCAAAGGGATCTTGGACCCAGAATCTAGATTATGAGGGTATTCCATTCAGATGCAGTAAATCTCACAAGACTGGCCATCTTGTTGTGTGGTGTTTATCTAATAAGATTAGATCGAATAAATAACCTTCTTGGTGGTTGGGGGTTTCTTACCACCATTATACGGTTTGAAAAGTCTCCAAGGATGGGGGTTTGGTTGCTTTCCCTCCTCAGACTAGTCATACTTTGGTTGGTGCTACTAATGTTCTGTCTGATGCTATAGATGTTGTCTCTGATGTGGCTTTGGCTCAGAATGTAAATATTTCCCCTTCTAGTGATGTTGTTGTTGTTTCTGTTCGGAACATTGATTTTGTCTCTAGTTCAGTTGTCTTGTCTACTGATGCTAAGGGTTTTTCTACCCATGTTTCACTTGGGAGGGCTTTGGGGATTTGTTGTGGTGCTATCCCTATCCCTTCTGTGGATGTTGATGTTGCCTATCCTTTAGTGGGCTCTTCAAGTTTATCTTTGGATTGACAGAAGGCTGTTGAGAAGGTAGAGGATGGATGGACATTAGTTAAATGAAAGAAAGTTAAATTCTCCAAACCTTCATTTGATATGTCTTTACATTCTCATAAGGATGGGTCAAAATGTAAATCTTGATTGTCCTTTATTGTAGTTAGCTGGGCTGGTTTTTGGCCCACTTGGAGGGAACTATGGTTAGTTCCTTTGGTTTGTTTGGTGGTGCTCCATGCTTCTTTTTTATGGTCTTTCATTGCTCTATCTTTATTTTCTCTTTGTACAAGGTTTTGGGTCCTTTCAAAACCTATTTTTACATAATCAAAACATCTTTACCCACATCTAAAGAATCTAATAAGTGTTTCTTCTCTTGATTGAGACCAACAAACACATTGACATCTTTACACCTCATTTTCTATTGCATAAAGTTTACAAAACTCTCCAGCTTAGAGTTTAATTGAGATGAAAAAGAATCCATTTTGATAATGTATCAAAAAATAGAAGAACATACACACATGTATATGTATATGTACATGTATATGCATATATGCACAGACATAAAATTAAAACTAATTTTTTATTGAATGATCTAACAAATCCAAACTACATTAATTTTAAAATATTCAACAAGCATATGTCTATACGAAGTTAACTAATTCAATACACCACATTAATTAAATGTATATCTATCCTATAACAATACAAAATAGAATTTTCACAATTAGAAGTTTGTGGAACATATACATGGCCCATCAAAATGAAGTGAAAAAACCTTAACAACCAATGCTCTTAACAACTGCTCATAATGACCTGCAACTTCCCGCTTTGGAACTTCCCGCTCAAGCTCAAATTTCAAACTGTAGGCTCCCATGCCTGCCTCCCCTGGGGGAGATGTTGCCCCCCTGGCTGACCCACCTGCTGGCCCTGATGGACCCCAGGCCATTCCCATGATTTCCTCTATCATGGGCCCAATGATTGAGTCAATGGGGGGATCTCAAAAAGCATCCTCTTCTACTGATATCCCGTTGTCCCACCCAAAACTCAACTGGAAAGGGGCCCTTGTTGGAGAAGCTCACCAATCTTTGGAGGCTCTGCTAGTGGATTTCATTCAAACTAAGGAAGGTGTTGAACTATCGCTCCTGGACTTGGTGGTGAATAGAATGATGGTAGACTTTCAGCTGGCCCTGGTTGGTTGATTCTTCAACTTTCAACCTACCATCGAAATGGTTAGGAAATGGGTGTCTAACCAGTGGAAGATAAAGGCTTCTATCCTAGTTTTAGCTATGTCAGGGGGAATTTTTCTATTTAAGTTTACCACTCTTGAGGACCTTTCCTGTGTGCTGGCAGGGTCATGGGTTTATGGAAAGCACTTCTTGGCCCTTGTGAAATGGAAACCTGGATTCAATCTGGCGACAGATCTAACAAGAATGGCCCTGGTTTGGGTCCACCTCCCTAGCCTCCCACTCAAGTATTGGGATGAGAAAGTCTTTAGATGGATAGGCAACTCCTTCGGCTCATTCATCACAGCAGACCAAGTGACCCGTTCTAAGTCCAGCTGGTGTTTGCTAGATTCTATGTGAATGTCACTCTGAATAAAACCCTACCCAACTTTGTCATTTTGAAATCTAAACTAGGTAGATGGACCCAAGCATTGGTGTATGAGAATGCTACCTTGTTTTGCCAGAACTGTGATAGCAGAGGCCACTCTAGTGACACTTGAAAGTCCTCCAAGTTGGGATCTAAAAAAGGGAACAAGGACAAAGGAGTAGCTGAGGGTCCTCCCTCCATAGGTGAAGAACAGAAGGTGGAGACTAGGCCACCCTTGGTGACTAATGAAATGAAAATTTTAGCTATTGAAGATCTGGCCCTAGAGGAAGGTGAGATTGTCCCCCCCTAGGAGATGGATGTTGGGTGCCCTGATCTGGGTCCTCCTGAGTCTACGGAGGAACTAGTTCTCCAACCAATGGTGGAGCCGGTAAAGACCCCCTTGACACCCCCCCCAGAGGGGAGGATGACTAACCCTACTGAGGTAGAATACCCTGCCATTGTGGTTGCTCTAGAGTTTCAATCCCCAAATCTAGATGCTAAACCCCCCCCAAAGCTTGTGAAGAAGAGCTCCTCCAGATCCCTTGATGGTTTGGAGGATGATGATGGGGAATGGAAAATGCAGAGAAAGAAAACCAAGCCTAAAAAGGCTGATGTGGGAATGGAAACACCCAGGGGAAGGCCTTCAGACAGGGCAAGGAGATCACAAGGGACCACAAGGGATATTGCAGCAAGTAAGCAGCAAACCCTGGAATCTAGTTTCAAAAGTAAGAAATGAATTGCCTTTCTTGGAATTTGAGGGGCTTGAACAACTCCCTTAAACAAAATGTTGTCAAACACTACATTTTTTATCTTAAGCTTGATGTTCTACTCCTACAAGAGGTTAAGATGTCTGTTACTAATTTCGCTACCTTGGCACCCAATCTTTGGCTGGATGCTTCTTTCCTTTACTCTGAAGCTGCGGGTGCGTCTGGTGGTATTGCTAAACTTAGGAACCCTAATAGGATAACTGGTCAGCTAACTGCTTCTTCCCCTAACTTCCTTGCTGTCACCTTTTGGAAGAATGGAACCGAATGGATTACATTTAATATTTATGCTCCTAATACCTGGTCGGGTAGAGCCTCCTTGTGGGTTGATCTTGGCCATAGGCTAGATCAGGACTGTTCTACGAATTTTTTGTTGGCAAGTGACTTTAATACCCCCCTTTACCCCTCAGAAAAGTGTGGTGGTCTAATGGATTACTTGGATAGCATGGGGGAGCTGGCTTATTTTATCTCTTCCACAAGTCTTCTTGACATCACTCTGAAGGGGAACCCCTTCACTTGGTCCAACAATAGGAAGGGTATCCACCTCATCTAGGTGAGGTTGGATCGGGTCCTAGCCACCTCTTCATGGAACCTTTGCCTAAACTCTTCCTTGTCTTCCCTCCCTAGAACAATGTCAGATCATAACCCCCTCCTTCTCTGTTGGCATGATGCCCCTAAAGTTAGCCCAACGCCCTTCAGATTTGAAATTATGTGGTGTTCTCACCCATCCTTTAGAGATCAAGTGAAATTCTAGTGGAAGACTAATATCAAGGGTACTGCCATGTTTAGAATAGCCCAAAAGCTTGAAATTGTCATAAGGGAGGTTAAAGGTTGGAGCAAACATAATTTCAGAGACTTTCACAAAGAGAAAATGGAACTATCTGGAGTCTTAGATTCCCTCCAGGCCCAGTTGGCTGCTAGAAGCTACCCACCCCAAATTCAGGTGGAGGAGGAGTTGACTAGACACAAGTGGTAGGAAACTCTGAAAAAAAAAAGAATTCTATTGGAAGCAGAGATCCAGAATCTAGTGGCTTGTTGAAGGGGACAGGAACACGACTTTCTTACATAGGTTTTCTAGCATGCATAAAAGAAGAAATACCATCTTTACTATTATGGATGATGGAGGGAATGAAGTCAAGGAGAAAGATAAAATCAATTAGGTGGCGGTTAACTACTTTAGGGGGTTGTACTCTAATGAAGGTTTGATATGCCCGAATAGCATCCAAAACCAACTCCTAGACCACATCCAAAGTGCTATAACACTTAGTGACAATGACATACTTATGGATCAGGTCTCTGATGAAGAGGTCAAGAATGCGGTCTTTTCTATGGGAGCTTACAAAGCCCCCAGGCTAGACAGATTTCCTCCGGCATTCTTTCAAGAGTATTGGGACATTGTGGGGACTGATGTTACCCATGCTGCTAGAGACTTCTTTAGGACTGGGCACCTTCTCAGATAGCATAATCAAACCTACATTGTGGTTGTCCCAAAGCATGACAATCTTACCACTATGATGGATTTCAGACCCATCAGCCTTTGCAATACCTTCTACAAGATCCTTACCAAGATCCTGGTTGGCAGAATCAAGCCTCTACTAGACAAGATTATTTGAACTACTCAGAAAGGTTTTGTGCTAGGATGACAGATTCTAGATGCGGCCATTGCCACCCATGAAATCATCCATTCTATGGACAGAAGCAAGGTCCTAGGTATGACATTTAAACTGGATATCTCTAAAGCTTATGACAAAGTTAACTGATCATTTTTGCTTAAATTTCTTGCTAAAATGGGCTTTAATGAGAAGGTTATGTAGATTATACAAGAATGTACTTAAGCTGTTAGCTTCTCTTTTCTTGTCAATGGCACCCCTGGTGGTTTTTTTAAACCTAAGAAGGGTCTTAGATAGGGAGACCCTCTCTCCCCCTACCTCTTTATTATGGTGGCTGATGTTCTTAGTAGGAATCTTTGTATGTTGTCCTCTATGGGAAGAATAAAAGGTGTCAAACCTACTTCTACCCTTCCCCAGGTGGTGTTAGAATAGTTTGTGGATGACACCTTCCTCTTTGGGTATTCTTCTATGATTGAGGCCAGACAGTGGAAACAAATCCTTGAAAGTTATGCATGGGCTTCTAGACAGTGTATCAACTATCAAAAGAGCAGGATGTTCTTCTTCAATACCCCCATGGAGTTACAAAATAAGGTGCTTCAAATCCTGGGTTGTTTGGTGGCTTTTCTCCCTTCTACCTACCTTGGCCTCCCCCTTATGGTTAAAGAGGTGTCCCAAGATTTCTGGAATTCCATCCTTGAAAGAACCCAGAGGAAACTTTCTGGTTGGAAGGGGAAGATTTTAAGCAATGCTGGAAAACTTCAACTCGTGGCCTCCACTCTCCAAGGGATCCTTGTTTACTTCCTATCCCTCTTTAAAATTAGAAGCAACATGGAAGACAAACTTGAAAGGATTCATAGAACCTTTATGTGGGCAGGGTTTGAAGAAAAGAAGAGGATGTCTCTTGTCAATTGGGACATTGTCTGCCTCCTAAAAAGAATGGGTGGCCTGGGACTAAGAAGAATTGGTTTGATGAATAAAGCCCTTACCACGAAGGTCGCTTGGAATCTCATAGAAGGAAAGGTGGACTGGTGCAGACTAATGGAAACCAAGTACCTCCAAGGACATCCCTACAGGCGGATGTTCCACAATAGTGACCTCCCAAGTGGATCTAAACTCTGGATGAACATATGTAAATGTAAGACCCTTTTGTCTAAAGGAGCTTTTTGGAAAATTGGAAATGGGAGTTCCATCAGAGTTTGGAATGACCACTAGATTGTGAACCAACCTAACCTAGGCTGCAAATTCAAACCTCTTATGGACTATCTCAGACCTATCCTAGGTAATAGAGTATCCAACTACATCACTAGTAGGGACTGGAAGGATATACCTAACCGGTTAAGGAACAAACTGAACCTACAACACTTGACTAAGGATCTCATGGAAAACATGACTAATGTCAGAATTTCAGGGCTTGATGACTCTATTATCTGGGCCCCCACCTAGGCTGGTACTTTCTCTATTAAATCTACTTACAATCTGCTTCTGAAGGAGGAAAGTAACCTGGGGGACTGGATGAAGGTGTGGATCCCTCACCTCATGCCAAAAATAAATTGTTTCTGGTGGACTCTAATGCATGGTAAGGTCCTAACCTAGGATAATCTTATAAATAGGGGCTTCTCCATGGTGAAAAGATGTGTCCTATGTAAGAAGGAGGAGGAAATGGTGAACCACCTATTCATCCACTATGATTATGCCACCAAAATTTGGCAAAAGGTTATCGGAAAATTGGGTATCTTGTGGGCCCTGGGTAGAGAAGTGCATCAATTTAACAACTAGAGATTTCCCTCCAATGACCCCTGCTCCAACTCCTCTAGCGTATGCTACCCCCTCACATCTGCTGGTCTATTTGGAAGGAAAGGAACAATAGGTTCTTTAGAGAGGAGAGTAACTAGTCTGAGATTTGTCTCCATATTGGAACTAAGCTCCTGTGTGAGAATGCCAAGATGGCTAAATGGAAGCTTCCCCCCTGTCCTCCTATTGCTTGGGAGCTGAGAATTGCTGACAACTGGAACATCCTAGATAGTTTCTCCAGGTTCGACGATGCTAAAAGAATAGCTAGAAAAGCTACCAGATGGGCTGCACCTCCCAGAGGATGGACCAAATTAAAATTTGATGGGGTGGCAAATAATATTGGCTAAGGAGGGGGTGGTGTTCTTAGAGATCACAAAGGTGCTTTCTTGCTAGCTTATGCTGGGCCAATCAATAACTGCACTGTCACCCAGGCGGAAGGAATGGCCCTTCTCTGGGGGATTAAATTCACAAAACAAATGAACATTAGGCAACTGGAAATTGAGGGGGATTCCAAAGTGGTTGTTGAGGCCATCAAAAGTGGTGCTAGTGTGGGATGGTAGGCTAGACCTATTATTATGGAGATCAGTGAGCTGCTCAATAGCTTCCAGCGCACCACTATGGGTCACACGTACATAGAAGGGAATTTGGTTACTAACTCAATGGCAACAATGGGCCTAAAACAAATCAAACTCAATAATTGGAGGGTGGTTAGTGATTTACCTCTAGTGACTCAGCAACTCATTGGGGGAGAAATGAATATCACTGTTTAAATGTCCCAAGCTATTATATTCATTGCGAATCCTTACCGGATCATGTGCTAGTGTGTTCGGGTGATTTTTGCAATTATGGAAAGGAGAACCCAAATTCCCATAAAGAATCATCATTACCTTTTAAACATGTGGAGTAAGAGCTATCTGAATCAGAGGGCTTACTTGGCTAATAAGGACAACAAGTGTGTCCTTGACATTATTGCCATTAATAGCACCTGGAGATTTGTTAGATCTGGCGGTACAGAGCCCATTTTCCAAAAAATTTCTCAAAGCTAGCATTTTAAGTATAATCTTTCCTCGGAAAGGCTTTGCAAAAAAAAGAGGTTTTTTAAGGTCTATAGAAACACTCGGCTCTTAGTTTTCCAAGATATTTTGGCGCAGGAGGGGCTAAGCTTCGAAATGGGAGGCAATACTCTCCGCATTGAGCTTGATAAAATCGATGAGGCTTTCACCTCTGATGCATTGGTGACTCATTATTGCAAAGAAAGTGACATATGAGGTTTTATGGAGAGAATGAAGGGTGGGCATGACGAACGAATCCCCAAACAGTTCATGTCATCCTGGAACAATAGGAGTGTCTCTGTTGGAGGCATCCACTTCCAACTAAATGAAGAGGTCATAGATAAGGAAATTGGGCTCTCTATGGTGGGGAGGAAATACAAAAAGACCAGTCAGACTCCCAACCCTACCAGCCTCAACCAATTTTTCAAGGACGGTGAGCTGTCGGTGAAAAAACAAGGGGGCTTCAACAGGGAGGTGCTGCCGGACTTCTGGCCAAAAATTTTCCTCATTGTGATGAAATACTTCATGCTGGAAGGTAAGTTCATTATGTTTTACTACTACCACTTACCATTCCTGAATCATATTAGAAACAAGGATTTAATTTCCATTCCTTTCTATCTTCTGCACTCCATAGAGAGTAATATCCTTGATATTAAGGACAACCATAATAAGCCAATACATATCCTACATCAAGGCCTCCTTCTCTGCATTTACCATTTTCACAAAGCTATCTGCTCGGTGCCCCAACCCCCCCCCCCTTGATTATCCAAGAGATGACCCAGGAGGATTCCCCAGCCAATACTAAAAATCCCACCCATTCCTCCTCCCAGTCCATCTGTGTCATCTAGGAGCCTGAGCTGGTGCTAAAGAGGGTAGAACCCGCAAAAAATGTGTTAAAAACCCTTTCAATAGGAAGGAGGGCCAAGAGGAGTCTTATGTCTCTGAGTCTGTGGAGAACAAAGATAGGAAGGAGGCTGATAGTACTCCTGAGACCGAATGTAGGCCCAAAAAATGGAGAATGATGGAGAGCCAGTTTAATCTGGAGGTGGACTTAAGTGGTTCGGGTCACAGGAGGTCAAACAGAATTGCCAAGGAACAATGTAAAACTAGGTTGTTGGAAATGGCCTATAGAGAGCTTTCCCTGACTGAAAAAGACTCCCAAACCACTGAGTCCATGAAAGGTTCCTTAGATGATCATATGAGTCCCCCTAGGACTGGTAAGAATCCTCTGCCCAACCTCAAGTAAACCATGGAAACCCCCAATATCCCTACCCTGCCCCTGAGTCCTTCTCATGATCCCTAGGATAAGCCCCCCACCTTTGATTACAATACTGAGGCCATAGAGGACAAAAACAAATTCAAAGGCACTCTCAAAAGGAGGTTCTCGAGTTTGGACAAAGATATTGCGAAGATCAAGAAGAATATGCAGGATCTAATGAACCAATGTATGATGACCAACAAATTTTCCCTGAAGGTCATGCACGCTTTGGCTATGACCCTGTGTCATGTGCATGAAAAGCTGGTGGGTGATAGTCTGGAAGCGGATGAGGACAACAAGGATCTTTTCCTATTTCTGCAGGAAGAGTGGGCTAGGACCTTGTTGTCTAAGCAATTGGGTGGGAAGAACTAATTTCTAGTTTCCATGTGTTGGTTAATTTTGACTGGGCTTGGCCCTAGGATCCCCTATTTTTTGGTTGGGGTTAATGTTAGTTTTTATATCTTTTTGTTCAGCTCTGCGTGGCTTATAACTGATAATTTACATGCTACTGTTCATTTTAAGTACTCTGGTTTAATTCTTTTGATCAATACTGTGGTTTATGTTTTTGATAAAGGCGGAGTTAGACTTGGTGATTATACTATTAAACTGTTCTATCGCTTTGAATAGTTCCATTAATGTGCTATTAATGTGCTACTAGTCCTTTGTTCCTTGGGCCAGCACTCTCTTGCTTCTTTATCTATCAAAAACAACTGCTCATAACTATCTTTCACAATATCCATTAGTTCGTCATTCTATTCAAATAAAAAATGTTGAAGACATGAACTTGGAGCTTTGCCTCTCTTTTTTTAGAAATGATATTAGTTATACTTCATATCAGACTAAATAGGTAGCAAAATCCACCAATTAAATACTATTGTATTTTAATTTTTTATTTAATTAATAAATATGAAAAATTATCTTGTCAGGGATAATTTTGCTCCTGTTTCCCTTTCATTCATACTCTTCCAACCACCTAACAACTTTTTTTTAGGGATCTCTCTTTTAATCCCCAAATTTGATTTTTGAACAACAATCTAATTTAGAGGGGAAATTTATTAAGAAAGGTGAGTTTGAAATGAATAGACATAAATAAAGGGAATGAAAAAAACAATTGATACTTAGAGATTAAGAATAAGTAGAATATGGGTTCATTATTTATTATGTTGTTTAAAGTGGTGGTAGTGGTATTGTCCTTGTGCCTATTAAGATTCAATATTTTTGTTACACTATTATAATTATGAACTTGTAACTTAACTGATCCACTTTGTGACCTCACCAATTCATTATTGAATAAATATAAACTAAGTCAAAAGTCTTTCACAACTTCTTTTAAGTGTAAAGAAAACACAATTTTATGTGGAGTTTGCACTGGTCCACCCATAATTTTCCATCCTCATTTTCACTTGTATTACATTGAAATCAAAGACATGGGGACAACTATTAAGTCTTTTTAGCATATCCAAATTATTTCTTATCTACGTGTCCTTCGCTGATTTCATATGGTGTGTAATAAGTTTTCTTGTAAAACCTTCTCTAAATTAGTGATGCCCAATCTTTTATCTTTCAGCCTCTCCCAAATCTTATAAAAAGTGTTTTGTGTTTTTGCAGGACACATGCAGAATTAAAATGAGTCCTTTGGTCAATCACAAGGTAATGAGAATGATGCACACCTTCATGTCATTGATGCAATTTTAATGTTGATTAGATAACTTTTTCCAAATATAGATAAGTAAGATTAAGTAAGATTTTGGAAGGATCTTTTTTTCCTTTTTTTTACTAAATAAGGGGTTGAAGCTGAATGTTTTATATTAAAATAAGATAAATAACAACATAAATTTTCTGTAGAAAAATAAAAAATCGATGGAGAAAGTGCTTAGTTTCAATATTACTAAGTGAAAATTCTATTTTACCTAAAACTTGATCTGCATTTAAATCTAACACTGTAATCACTGAGATCAATTTTTCAATATGAAGCTTAGCGAAATAAAGGAAGATAGTTTTTATCTATTTCTCCTTAGTCTGATGAAGATGAAGAGCCTTGTTCATCCTCATCTTATGTAGATCTCAACTCTTGTGAGTTCTTGTTCTTTCTCTACTTCCTCTCCATCCTCTACCTCTTTCTCATCCTCCTCCTCTGAGTTTGCTGCTTCTTGCTCACTCTTCTCCTCTACATCTGCATCTATGTCACCTCCAGTTCCCTTTGCTGGCACATCTTCTTCCTCATTCTCCTCAGAAGAGTCCTCACTTCCAATACCCTCCAAATTTTCATCATATCTATATTGATAAACTCATCCTAGATTCTCATCCAGATTGTCCCCGTAATGAGAGTCTCTCCCATCCAACAAACTGTGAATTTTTTTTAGGAATGTCAATCCCCTTTGAATCATACTTCTTTTCAAATCTTGAAACTCCCATTCCCAACCCCATAATATTAAGACCCTACATGGAGGACCCTAATTAACGTTTCTTCTTGTCTATTTCTGAACCCTTGAAAGGGGCCACTAGCTCTCATCACAATTTCATAATCAAAGCTAAACAAGATGGTTAACTCCTCATGTATGTTAATGATTGCATTTTGAATTCCCACAAAGTATTTTTCTTTAAACAACTTGAAACAAATCTCCTTTGGAACATTTTTGTTCTCCCCTGCAACAAGAATGAATGTCAAGAAACCTGCACAAATGTTTGATTTGATTCGGCTTCGGTGAACGGTGTTGAGGAAATTGAAGCCCAAAAATTTTCTCATGGCATGCATCACCAGATGGTGCTTGAAGTTTGATACTTCTTTGAGCCTCTTCTCAGAAATTGGGGTACCAAAGGCTGATTCTCTCACTACAGATTTAAGCTTGATAGGTGTGTACATTGATGCCGCTGTTGTTTGAGAGACGTGAATTGCAATCTAAAAAAAAAAATGTTAGAATAAATGACTTTGATCTTGGAGCAATGTGGAGATTTCATATGGTTGTGGCCTCTAAACCTCCTCATTTTGTGTGCTAGTGAAAGAATGGACTTGCTTTTCTGTTATTTTTCCAGGCAGACATCCTTTTTTACTTTAGAGTGCAATTTGAATGAAATTTCAAATGATAAGTCTTGTTCCTTATACACATCACCTCAATCTCATCCTTTTTTCTTTAAATCCTTATTCCTCTATTATCTCCAGTCTACTAATTGGAAGTTTCCAAATGTGGAGAAGTTCTATCGTTGTTAAAGTTTTTCTATCTATTTTGGAGATGAAAGTTAGTGATGTTTCCCATCGAAGCCCACATTAACTTGTGAGCTTGTCATCTTGTCAAAAAATTTTGGAATACTTGGTAGCCAAGTAATTTATTTTTTGATGTTGTAAATCCTCATAACCTGAGATTCACCAGTGAAACAAATTGCCACAATCTTCATTGTTTATCAGATCTTATCTGATTCCTTGGAATTGTCCTTCCTTATTAATTTGAGAAAGGTTTGTTATTAAATTTTATACTCTTTAGATCCCTCAAAAATTTCTAAATTAAATAGTTACTTTGGTGTTTGAATTGGCTATAATGTCAAAAATTTGGTTCTATTTTCATTAATGAGCCTCCACGAACCATCTCTTACTCTTCCTGCATGTTGTAGTCTCTTTATAATCCTTCAATCTCCTATCCCTCCATTCTATTTGAAATGTGACTATGTGTGGCCCTCCAATTGATTGGGTCATGCTAATCTTGCAAAATACTAATATTCCTCCCTTTCTACAAGAATTTGTTTGAGATGAGTTCCCTTCGACCCCATCTTTTCCAAACCATCCATAAAACTATTTCTTTCTCTATATATGTGGTTAATTGTGCCTTGCTCAAATTTGTTAATCAAAGATAATACCCTCTAGAAGAGAATTGAATCTCTAGTTTGGAGCAGCCTTGGACCTTACCGTATTTACCACTAGCATTGAGTCCCCTTCAATTTCTATTTTAGCTAACTTCAATTCTAAGCATAAGGATAATACTTCTAGTAAGGATTTGATTTTTTCCACATTATTAGTATCCTCTTCCAAAGGGAATGCTAACCTAGATAAAATCTCTCCTTTGCTGGAGTGTATGATGCATCTAACACCTAAAGGTCTAGGGTTTCCTCTCAAAGTCCCATTAAAGTTTAATTTGAAGCAACCATTGGCTGGCGGAGACCATCTACAATTTTATCTACTCTTGACACTAGCTTTCCCTCCTTTTCCTAGAACCTGAGGGGCTTTGAGACCAAACCATTTTTTAAACATGAGATCATCCCAACTAGTGTAAAAATTTGGAGAAGAATGTTGTACTGAGATACGTGAGTTTAAATTATTTCTTCTATTTCTTCTTCTATTTTATTTAACAAGGAGATTTTTTCCATGCCATTATCTTGAAATGTTCTCTTGTTTCTTTTCTTCCACAATTCCTAAAAAAGGATTGAGAGTGCTATCATCTAGAGGTTTGCACATAAACTCTCTTTATTCAAAAGGCGCCAAGATTGGAATAGGGATAAAATATCTTTTGGTAATGTTGTATACCACCCTAATTTCATACACAATATTGCCAACATTATGATGAAAAGGGACAGGTCAATAGTAAATGGTTAACTGCCTGATTCTTTTGACATAAAGTGCAAATTGAAGGTCCCTGGAAGCCAAACTTCTTAAACTTGTTTTCTGTCAAAATTTTGCCTTGTAAAGCTACCCATGAGAAAACTTTCTCTTTTAGTAAACACACATTACTTCATCATAGCTGAATTAGAAATTGGGATTTATTGTGATTCTATTGCTTAGAGAAAATCCTAAACCCTTCATAATATAATTCCTAGACTTTTCTCCTTTCCATATGATTTCATCATTTCCCAGCTTAAGAAGAAAACACCTATCTTTAGATATTTTTTTGAGGTTTGATGTCTTCCTTATGTAAATATAATCTCTCTAGTTTTTTCCATTGCTACTTTCCATCGGGTTTGGGTTCTAGGGCTGTGATGTGATTCTTAACATATATTCCCCATCTTTCTAACAAAATGCTTTTGAAACTTTCTGAGTTCATTAATTTATTGATAATGGGATAGCATTCCTATGAATCATCACAAAATAGAGATTTTCTTCCCTCTTTTATGTTCCAAGAGGTGTGGTCTAGTATTATACTACTTGAGTTAAATATGAAGTTCCAAATCTGGGAGCCTCGAGGAAGTTCTATAACTCTTAATGATTATTCCCCATTTAGATTGGTTAGGTATTTTCCTCTTAATATCCTGACCAATTTAAGATGTGGTTCATGATGAATTTTCCAAAATAGTTTTACCCCTAACGCTTGGGTTTGATACAACTGATTTTTGATACTTGTCCCCCCATATTCAAATGGTTTAAAAAACATTTCCCAAGATATTAAAAAGAATTTCTTTTTCATATCTTTTCCTTGCCAAAAGAGTTTCCTCATTTAAATATTAACAAGATCTATATAGCTACCTACAGGTAACGAGATGCATGACATCAAATAGATCGAGATTGTTGCAAGAGCAGCTTTTCACATAATTATTTTGCATACCCAGGATAGCCATTTAGATTTCCAAGATTCTATTCTCCTAACCATTTTTTCTCCAATAGGTCTACAATCTTGTGTAGATCTCAATGTCTTATCAACCGGGACCCCTAAGTAAGTGCATAATATTTTTATCTCCTTGAATCCTTTTTTCGACAAAAAAGAAGAAGATATGTGACTTCTTTGTATTCGCCTCTTGGCTCCAGGCCTTAGCATATTGTGAGAGTAATATCTTTAGCTACATTGCTTTAGTAATGGTTCCTTTCCCAAAAATAATTAATCATATACAAATTTTTGGTGTGTCAGTGGCCTATCTGAGGAGGTGATTTCTATTCCTTTTAATATATGCCTTGATTTTGAAGGCTACTCAACCTTTTGCTAAGGGATTTTTCCATTATGATGAAGAGGAAAGGAGATAATGGGTCTCCTTGTCTAATTCCTCTAGATATTTCAAAGTATCCATGGGGCAAGCTATTAATCAAAATTGAGAACCTTGGTGTTGAGATGCAATGGAAAATTAAGGTTATCCAAGATCTAGAGAAACCAAATTTTTCCATGCGCTTAGCTAAAAATATCTCGTCTAGCTTATTGTAAGCATTTTTATTATCTAGTTTAATTATCATACTTGGTTGTTTGATCTTCCTGGAACAAAACAACTTTTCTCTTCACCAATAATTTTTCCTAGAATATTTTTCAATCTATTGGAAAGAGTTTTTGTGAGAAGTTTGTAGATAGTTTTGCAAAGAGAAATAGGTCCAAATTCATCTAAGAAAGTGGTATTATCCTTCTTTGGGATGAAAGAAATGAATGTGTTATTGATTTCTCTCAGGAATCTTCTTGAAGATCTCGCGGTGTTTAGTGCTTCTCTTAATTCTGATCCCAATGTTTGCTAGCATTTTTGAAAGAAACTTAATGGAAATCCATTTGGACCTAGGGCTTTGTCTAGAGGAATTTGACATACACTTTGTGAACTTATTACTTTGAGAATTTTTCCATGAGGATCTGATTATCTTCAATGGAGATTATTGAGGGGATATCTTCCAGCATTACTTGTTGGGGTTTGATTTGTGAGCCTTCACAATTGTTTAGAAGTTTGGTGTAATAATTTACAATTTCATCTTGGATCTCCTTGTGATTTTCTATAGTTCGACCCTCTTGATTTGTGATTTTTCATATTCTATAGGAGCTTCTCCTCTATTTAGTACTATTATGAAAGAATTTAGTATTTTTGTACCCTTTATCTAGCCAGATTTCCCTTGATTTTTATCTCCAATAAATTTCCTCCTCGGCCAAGATGTCTTCACAATATTTAAGGACTTCTTTTTCCTTTATGAAGAGCTCCTTATTCATTCCTCACAAAAGTAACTCCTCATTGAGATCTTTGATGCTCTATTCCAATTTTGTTTTAGTTGTGAAGATATTATTAAAGCGGACTCTGTTCCATGCAGTGAGATTATATTTGATATCCTTTAATTTGGACATCAAGAAAACAAGTTTTGAGCCTTTAGTTTGGCTTTCATTCCACCATTAGTCAATTAATTTGGTAAAATTATTGTCTTTCATCGACATATTTTCAATTTTGAATGCGAAAAGTAATAGTTTTTCTTCTCCTAGTATATCCACCTTTATTGGAAAGTGGTCTGACCCCAATTTGGGAGCGATTGAAGCTTTGAAATAAAATGAAAATGTTGTCAAATCTCCTTTAAAAAAGAACCTCTCTAGTTTCTTTGAGATGTTGTTGAAGCCTGACCCTATTGTTCCAGATGAAGGTCCCATTCTCCATTTCTAATTCCAAAAGCTTTTCTTTAGAAACTCATATTTTGAAATCGATTCGGGACTATGACTCCCTCTGAATCCCCCCACTCTTATGTGAAAGATGCACAATCACATTAAAATCACCCCCTATAGAGAACTCCTTGTCTGATGAAACTTCGAATCTTGCACTGATATCTTCCCATAACTCCTTTTTCTTCTTGGTGGGAATTGGGCCATAAATGTTTAAGATTGAAAAATTTAGATTACTAGTTAAGCTCTTGATGTCACCTCCCATCCAATTTGGACTTTCTATCATGTTAGTGAATACCACTCTTACCGGATTCCACAACATAGCCAATCCTCTTGAGGAGCCTACTGCCTCCACACATTCCACGGACTAGTGTCCTAGCTCTTTGTAAATATCTCGATCTGTGATACACTCATTTTTATCTCTTGTAGCATTACTATTTCTACCTTGAATGAGGATATGAAACATTTGACCAAACATTTTTTATTAGGGGCATTTAGTCCCCTATTATTCTAGGATATAATCTTCATTGCAACTTGGGAACGAAGTTCCCATTCCCCACATTCATTATTGATGTTATTTTCCTTTGGTCTAAATCTTCCTCTACTTCTATTCTAAGGAAAATAAATGATTTGCATCCTTTTGTTCATTTCTTCTTCACCTCACAATCTGAAGATGTTTTGTTTGGGATTATTCACTATAAGCCAAGATTAATGTTCGATTCCTAGTTATGAATAGGAGAAAGAGGTTTTTTTATTAGGTTCTTGGCTCTTTGGTTGGTTAAATCGTGACCTTGTGATTATGAAAATAACATATTCTCTAACTCCTCCATCCTTTCTACATCCTTTGAATAATTTGAGTCTAGTAGTCTTTCAAAAAAGGCCGAGGGGGGTGAACCATCAATTATGTCTTCTTTTGATGGGGAAGACTGTTGGGACAATCCAAAAAGGTCATAAAATTCTTGTAGCCTGGGAGGAATAGATTGGATACAACCATTTTCTTATGAGACTTCCACATAAGTAAATTCTCCTTACCTTCCTCTTGAACCTTCTCTTTCCTTGACTTTTTAGAGGTATAATACCACCTTCTACTTTATACTCTATAAGGTTTTTGAAATTGTGGATTTGTCCTGAATGGGATCTGCCAGCTTTCTCTTTTCCCAAGAGCCTAGCAGATTTCTTGCATCCGCTACTTAATCCTTGTGAAACTTGTGGGAGAGGACTAACTTCCCCAGACTTGTCTGATCTCCTGACAAGATCCCTGTGTAGGGATGAGTGCAAGTAGTTATTTGATGTTGCATCTGCACAAGGCTTCATTCCACCAATCCTTTCTTTAACTATCCTTATCATATCACTTTGTTTTGTTTGTAGAATGTCATCTTGTATGTTTAAGGTAGGTGAAATTGTGGCCTCTATGTTCAAACAAACTTATCTGTTTGAGCACTCCTATGCATGGGGCTCCAGAGGTGGCTTTTGAACATCCTATGTCAACTGGTTGGGAGATTCAAACCTATTTCCTTCCAAAATCTTGTGATTTTTATTATTTGAACTAGATAAGTTACCACTACCAATTCCAAAATAATGACCATCGCTGCTCCTAAAGTGGGATGACCATATAGAATCCTCTGCAACAACTTGGTATGCAATTTTTTATATCATTTTTTCTTGGACTTCACTCATCCAATGAAGCAAGAGTCCTTCCAATTATCTATGATTAAATCTAGAAATTGGTTCTATAAAAGTGTGTTAGCCTCTTTGAGAAAAATATTAGATGAGCCATTTTGTAATTTTGTGATGCTATGCAATTTCTCTTACCTTGGAAAGTCCACATTTCTTGGTATAAGCCTAATACTATGGGTTTTTCTATTAACAATTCCTAACATTTTTGCTCCATTTCCTACCTTCACTAGAGAGATAATTTGCAATGGAAAGACTAATTGCTCCATTTTGATCATCCCTAAGATATCTCCTTGGCCTTCCCACATTGGTTCTCAAGATAATAACTATTCAAAAGACTATAATAAGTTATTGATAACCTTTTTTGTTTCTCCTTGTGGTAATTTGTTAAGTTCTAATAAAAGATCCAAAGCATAAGTGGTTTTTCCTAAAAACAATTGTCTTCCTTTTGCAACTCAAAGCCCAAATTGGTTTGTGTTGTTGTTTCTATTTCTGGGAAGAGAAGGGGAAAGGAAGGTTGTAGATGAAACTTTAGCAAATCTAATTCCATACCCTCTTTATATCTATCCTAGTTGAGAAAACTACATCTCCAAACTATATCTCCAGCTAATTATGAGCTCCTCTTAATTTGCATGTTTGACTTTGATTGATCTACCTTACATAGTTCAAAGACCAAAAATGGTTGGTTATAACTGATCCCTTGGATCCAAGTTCTGAACTTATAGATAATTTTGATCAATCTTGGTAATTCCTTTTCTTTGTTCATAAGGAGGAAGATCATTGGGTTGGCTTCTCTCTCAAAACAAATGTGTTGAAGATATTTCCCAAAAATCTCTAAAGTGGTAGCCTCCATGTACTATATGGAAATATTGTATAAAGAAACCCACATTAGAATAAATTTGATTCAACAATTTTTGTTGTCAAATTTAGGGTTCCAATGTTGCATATGGAGACCATTATTATTATGAAGCCAACCTTTTTGTTTAAAGACTACATCTCTACTTGCCTTTGTTTGAAAAATAACTATGAAAAACCCAAGATCTAAATCAATGTATTCAATAGAAGGGATATTATTCTAGTGTTGATAAGCTCATTTTTTCAATTCTATGAATGACAAGTTTGTTTCCCAGAACTTATAGATTATAGCTTGGTATTGGAGAAGATGTCCTTTTGCTTCTAGGGACTCCTATGAGAAGGTAATGGTCAGTTCAGACTACTTCTTCCTTACTTGTGGGGATGCATGCTCAATGGGTGCTAGGTATCGAATAGCTAATTGTTTCTGCCTTGGATCTGTGATCTTTTTCTTCCATTGGCGTCACTTTCAAATAATCAGCTACGTAGTTATGTGGTTTGTGACCTTTGAGTTTCCTCCCCCAAAGTTTTTGAACAACATATTATTGCTCCTTATTAGGATTATTTTCCTAGTGGCCCTATGACTAGATTTTTTTTTTAGGAAGAGGTGGATTGAAGGGCCTTCTCACTTTCATCGTCGGGAAAATGGGTATAAGGTTGGGGTTCATGTCCTTATTTAGATGGAATTTAAAATATATTTGCTTCCCTTGCTTCCTGTGACTCCATCTCATGTTCTCACTAGTGAATGATGGACTAGGGTTCCTATTCAATGGTTGATGGTGTGGAAACTTTCTCTATGAATTACCCATCAAATATTATTATATTTTTTCCACGCCCCTCAAAAATAACTCTAACTTGTGTGACAAATGGGACTGTATTTTTGCTTTGTCTTCTAGCCACCACCCAACTGTTCTAGATGATGCATACATTCCCATGACTGAGATCCCTCACCATATTTCAAGTAAAATGATCTTAAATAAATGTTACGATAGTATCTATTCATACAATTTAAATTGAACGAATCTGTTTAAAGCCAAGTTTTGGAAAAAAAACACAAAGAAACTGATATATCACATGGTTATTAATTAGAACACACTAATCTTTAAATGCAAAAGTGTATAATTTACAATCGACATGTGTAATAATTAGTTGAAATCTATTTTCATTGTAGTTTATATTTATAAGAATTAATTGAATTCTTTGTTTATTGATAAAAATGCATAATTTATAAGTCACGTGTATGATAGTTTGTTGAATTTATTGTTCATTGATAAAAAATAATAATTTGTAATTAGTATATAACAACTAGATGAATTTAGTATATGTAATCTAGTGTTGTCGAGCCTACTACTGCTATCCAGACTGATATTGCTATGGTTGTTGTTGTTGTCCAGACTATTGACTTTTCTGTACAGACTACTACAGCTATGGGTTCGCCCATTCCGATTTCTCCTAGGGAGAATTTGTTGTTGGGGGCTGATTCTTCTCTGGTCGGCCATTCTTTTGTTTCTTCAGGGGTTTGGTTGAATGATGCTGCCAAATTAGAGGATGGTTGGACAAATGTGAAAGGAAAGAAACCAAAGCCTTATGTTCCTCCTTTGGATATGAATCTTTGGTCCTACAAGGGTGGCTCTAAATTTAAATCGTAAGGTCCCTTGTTGAGGACTATTCTTCGCTGGCAGGTGTTTTCTGGTGGTTACTCCCTCTGTTGTTTTGGTGGTCTCCACTATTGTATCTGAGCCTTATATTGCTATATCTATTGAGTTATTGTACAAGGTTTCAGGTCCTTTCAAAACTTGATTTTACTTAATCAAAACAACTAGATGAATTTGTATTCTAGTACATAATAGCTAGTTGAATTTATTTCCTTTGATAGTTGGTTCTGAATTCTAGTTGTTTTTGTTGTTGGTTATTTTTTTGTTTTGTTTTATGCTAATGCTAATTGAATTCACTTCTATAAAATTTCTTCTGAATTGCCCTTTAACTTGACATTAATTTTGCTATGTCGGTTTCAGGCTCTTTCCCTATTGGTATAATAAGAATAGCTAATTGAATTTCTTGTTCATTGACAAAAAAAAAACATAACTTACAATTGTTGCATGTAAAAACTAGTTGAGTTCTTTCTTCATTGACAAGAATGTATAATAGTTAGGCGAATTTCTTATTTATGGGCAAAAATGCATAACTTACAAATCACGTGTGTACAAATAGCTGTATTTCTTGTTAATTGACAAAAATATATAATTTACAGTCCGCAAGTATAATAGTTAGGCAAATTTCTTGTTCACTAACAACAATACATAATTTGCAAAGCAAAATTAGCTCAATATATCACTACAATCTCATGAACATTACAAATCTTCTATTTTATTGTAATACCCAAATAATAATAAAAAATAATATTTTAAATTTATTATCAATCACAATCATTATTTTAAAGTGATTCCTTCTTTCACTTTGGTAATAAGCCTTCAGTAAAGATAGAAGTCCAATATTAGAGAAGACATTTACTTTCTCTTCACTTTTCTCTCATGACATATTTAAATCACTCGAAATGCCTATAGCCCATGGTTTCCCTCCTTTGCTAAGACCTCTGTTTGGATAAATTTATAGTTGTGTGCAACATCTAATTAGATTTAGGAAAAAAATTAATTAATTAGGTACATACCATTAATTCTAGAATGACCTTGATATAGATATTAGATAAATTAGCATACTTCTAAAAGAATATAGATAAATTAGAAAAGCATTCAATTAAACAAGTACATATAATTAACTCTAGAATGATCTTTATATAGATAAATTAGATAAATTAATATATCTACTTCTAAAAGAATATAGATAAATTAGAAAAATATTTAATTAAATATGTAGATACAATTAATTCTAGAATGACCTCTATATAGATATTAGATAAATTAGCATATCTGTTGGAAATTAATCCCAACTGCCCTATTTAATACTTCTATATCATTCTCCTGTCACGCAATAGAATAATATTGAATGTTTTAAGTTAAAAATCTTTTCAAAATCCTTTACTTCTGCAGGTTGTTAAATCAGCATTTATTTTATTTTGACTAGGCTCACGTAGCTAAGTCTTTTATGTTATGTTATTATTAGGAGTATGTAATGTTGGAAATAGTCTGAATATTATGAATGAGAAACAGGGGTTTTCAACACAAGTTCATTTTAGAGCCCAAGCCCTATTAATATCTGTTGAATCTTATAATCTTGTTACAGTAGCACATTTCTTTTTTTTCTAGGTGTTTAAATTTATGTAAAAATTGCAGATTTTGTTTTCTCTATTATGCTCTGCCTCTTTCTAGCACATGGCATCAGAGCTGAAGGTTGTTTAGTGGAGCCAAAGGTTGTTTATGAGAGCTGAAGGTGAATCAAAGAAGATTTTAAGAAGACTAAATTTTCTTCAGAGCAAAGGTATTTACAGCCAACAATGGCAAGTACAAGTTTGACAAATCCACATATTCCACAGTTCAATGGGAAAAATTATGACTATTGGGAAATCATAATGAGGGCATTATTTTGTGCTCAAGATTTATGGGAGCTTGTTGAAAATGGTTACCCAAAACCAGTAGATGCAGCAGCATATAATGCATTGACTCAGGCAGAGAAAGATTTGTTAAAGGAAAATAAAAAGAAAGATTCAAAAGCCCTCTTCTTCATCTTTCAAAGTGTGAATGAAAGTATTTTTCCAAGAATTCAAGTAGCTACAAAGTCCAAGCAAGCATGGGACATTCTTCAAATAGCCTATCAAGGAATGGAAAAGGTAAAAATAGCTAAGCTACAAATGCTAAGAAGAGATTTTGAAACAATCTACATGAAAGAATCAGATACAATAGACACATTCTTCACTCAAATCATTGGTTTGGTAAATCAAATTAGATCACATGGTGACATTCTTGAAGAAAGGAGAGTTGTTAAAATGATTTTAAGAAGTTTTCCTACAAAGTTTGAATCTATTGTGGTGGCCATATAAGAGACAAAAAATCTCTCACATTTTTCAGTTGATGAACTTCATGCATCACTCATTTCTCATGAGCATAGATTGAGTAGGTCAGCAACTTCAAATTTGGAGCATGCATTCAAGACACAAGTCTCAATCAACACTGGTAGAGGTAGAGGAAGAACAAATTTCAGAGGTAGAGGAAGAAATTCTTATAAAGGCAGAAGAGGAAGCCCATTAAACACAAGTGGAAGGGGTAGTAGCCCATCAAGCTCAAGTGGAAGAAGTAACAGCCAATACCCAAGTCAATACTCACCTCAAAATCAGTCTCAAAGCCAAATGTATGACTAATCCTCAGTCCAATGTCATTATTGCAAGAAATTTGAGCATTATTTGAATGAGTGTAGAAAGAAACAATATGATTTTAGACAACAAAATGCAAATTTCATGATAGAAAATCAAAACCAAAAACCAGAACAGAACACCATGTTTTTGGCATGCAATGTTGCACAAGCAAGTGAAAAACATGTATGGTTTTTAGATTCAGGTTGTAGCAATCATATGATAGGGAATTTGGAAATATTTTCAAG
Source organism: Chamaecyparis obtusa (assembly GCA_027943335.1). NCBI lineage: Eukaryota > Viridiplantae > Streptophyta > Pinopsida > Cupressales > Cupressaceae > Chamaecyparis > Chamaecyparis obtusa. Next base: position 433,249 of record BSBK01006101.1, read on the forward strand.
CTTAGATAAGACTATGAAATTTGATGTAACATTGGGCAATGACAATAAGGTAGAAGTCAAAGGAAAAGGGAATATAAATATTCTAACTAAAAAGGGGGAGAAGAAACATATGACTAATGTTTATTTTGTTCCTGGTTTAAAACATAATCTAACGAGCATTGGGCAGCTTGTTCAAAATGGTTATAGAGTATTTTTCAAAAATGGAGAGTGCACAATTTTAGATAAATTTCCAAGCAATCAGCTCATAGCAAAGGTTCAAATGACAAACAATAGGATGTTTCCCTTAAGGATAAAACCAGATTTGAATAAAGAGTTTTCTCAAGAACACAACTCAATGAACTTACAAGTGAATGAAAGAAAAGTTGCAGCACCTCCTCAAGTAACTTATCAAGCAGAAATTAAAGATAAAAATTGGTTATGGCATCTAAGATCTGGACATTTAAATTTTATAGCTCTAAATCTACTCTATAAGAAAAGCATGGTGAAGGGATTACCTCTAATTGAAAAACCAGAAAGAGTATGTGAAGGGTGCATCTTAGGAAAGCAACATAGAGAGGCATTTCCAGTCGGTATGTCAATGAGAGCCAAGGCACCTTTGGAGATAATTCATTTAGATTTGTGTGGGCCAATGCAAATGCCTTCAATAGGTGGAAGACTCTACTTTTTGACATTTATTGATGACTACTCAAGAAAAACATGGGTTTACTTTCTAAAGCATAAGAGTGAGGCACCTAAATATTTTTGCTAATTTAAAGCACTTGTTGAAAAACAGAGTGGTTATTACATCAAAGTATTGAGAACGGATAGGGGTGGTGAATATATTTCAAATGACTTCATGAGATTTTTCAAAGAGCATGGAATTCATAAGCAATTTACCAAAAGATATACCCCTCAACAAAATGGCGTAGCTGAAAGGAAAAATAGAACAATCATGGAAATGGCTAGAAGCATGTTGAAAGCCAAACATTTGCCAAATGAGTATTGGGCTGAAGCCATATCATGTGTAGCATATATTATGAATAGATGTCCAACAAAAAGTGTCAAGAATATGATTCCGAAGAAGCATGGAGTGGAAGAAAACATGGTGTTTCTCATATGAAATTATTTGGATGTGTGGCATATGCACATGTGCCGGATGAATTGAGAAGGAAATTGGACAACAAGGGAGAAAAATGTATATTTGTGGGATATAGTGATGAATCAAAAGCATACAAATTATACAATCTAATCAGCAAGGTCATAATCAGCAGAGATGTGCAATTTGTAGAAGATGAAGCATGGGATGGAACTTTGGATAAAACAGTCAATATTGTAACCAATTTACCACAAGAAGAAAATGAAAAAATTATACCAACAAGTATCCCTCCAAATGTGACTCCTCCCACTCCTATACAAGGACAAAAAAGTGTTCAAAGGACACCATCATCAAGTATGAGGACAACCCCACACACACAAGCAAACACACCATCAAATGTGCAACACACACCATCTTCAATTGCAACTCTTGGTGCTGGTCCATCAAGTCCACAATCTACAAATTCAAGTGACATGTCAAATCCTACATTAGCAAGCTTAAGAAGACAACAAATCAGAAGTTTAAGAGATATTTATGAGCAAGATGATAGAAAAATTAGTACAGATCTTAATTCTCTTTTTGCATTGTATTCACATGTTGATGATCCAATTCACTTTGAAGAAGTAATTAAAGAAGAAAAATGGATAAATGCAATGGATGAAGAAATTGATGCAATTAAAAGGAATGAAACATGGGAGTTGGTTAGTCTTCCTCAAGGAAAATAAGTGATTGGAGTAAAGTGGGTTTATAAAACAAAATTGAATGCAAATGGTGATGTGCAAAGACACAAAGCAAGACTTGTAGCAAAAGGTTACTCACAACAGCTTGGGGTAGACTACAATGAGACATTTGCACCAATGGCTCGTTTAGACACTGTGAGGACAATACTCGTCATAGCAGCTCAAAACAAATGGGAAATATATCAAATGGACGTGAAGTCAGCTTTCTTGAATGATATATTACAAGAAGAAGTCTATGTGGAGCAGCCACCTAGGTATGAGATTTTGGGTCATGAAAACAAAGTTTACAAGCTCAAGAAAGCTCTTTATGGACTCAAACAAGCCCCAAGAGCATGGTATAGTAGAATTGACTCTTATTTTTTGAAAAATGGATTCAATAGGTGCAGCAGTGAGCCTACATTGTATACCAAGATGAATGAAACTGGTGAAATCTTAATTGTTTGTTTATATGTTGATGATTTAATTTTCACGGGTGATTTATCAATTGACATGTTTAAATCAGAAATGACAAAAACATTTGAGATGACTGATTTGGGTTTAATGAAGTATTTTCTTGGCATTGAAGTAAATCAGAATGAAAAGGGTATTTTCATCTCTCAATCTAAGTATGCAAATGACATCTTGAAAAGGTTTAATATGATGAACTGCAATTCAATTCCAACACCTATGGTCACAGGTTTGAAATTGAGTAAAGATGACAAATGAGATGATGTAAATCCAACTTTGTATAAAATACTTGTTGGCAGCCTTATGTATATAATAGCCACAAGGCCAGATATAATGTTTTGTTTAAGTTTGATTTCAAGGTTCATGGAGACTCTAAAAGATTTGCATTGGAAAGCAGGAAAAATGATTTTAAGATATTTAAGTGGAACAAAGAATTATGGGATCCAATATACAAGCTCAAATGAATTCAAACTCATAGGATATACAGACAGTGACTGTGCTGGAAGTATTGATGATAGAAAAAGCACTTTTGGTTATGTTTTTCATTTTGGATCAAGTGTAGTGTCATGGGCATCAAAAAAACAACCAATTGTTACTCTTTCATCTGTTTAATCAGAGTATGTAGCAGCCACAAGTGCTTCATGTCAAGCCGTTTGGATGAGAAGAGTTTTGAAAGATCTCAGACAAAAACAAGAAGAAGCAACAAAGATCTATTGTGATAACAATTCAGCCATAGCATTGTCAAAGAATCCAGTTTTTCACAAAAGGAGTAAACATATAGACATGAGGTATCACTTCATCAGAGAGCTAATCAACAATCGAGAAATCTACTTGGAACATTGCAGGTCTGAAGATCAATTAGCAGACATCTTCACCAAAGCACTGGGAAAAGAGAGTTTTGTTTATCAAAGAGATCGATTGGGCATCAAAGACTGCAACAGTTGTGATTAAGGGGGAGTGTTGGAAATTAATCCCAACTGCCCTATTTAATACTTTCGTATCATTCTCCTGTCATGCAATAGAACAATATTGAATGTTTTTAGTAAAAAATCTTTTCAAAATCCTTTACTTCTGCAGGCAGTTAAATCAGCATTTATTTTATTTTGACTGGGCTCACGTAGCCAAGTTTTTTATTGTATGTTATTATTAGAAGTATGTAATGCTAGAAACAGTCTGAATATTATGAATGAGAAACAGGGGTTTTCAAAACAAGTTCATTTTAGAGCCCAAGCCCTGTTAATATCTGTTGAATCTTATAATCTTGTTACAGCAGCACATTTCTTTTTTTTCTGGGTGTTTAAATTTATGTAAAAATTGCAGATTTTGTTTTCTATGTTATGCTCTGCCTCTTTCCAACAATATCTACTTCTACAAGACTATAGATAAATTAGAAAAGCATTCCCCTAGATGAATATTAGATAAATGAGCATATCTACATCTAAATGAATATAGATAAACAAAGTCTAACAATATTGTATTTGTCAATTATATAATAAAAGAATTATACTAATCTATCATGCCTTCAATGTTGTTAGTTTACTTTCAAAACTTTTGAGTTAATCTTGTACTGCAACTCAAGGATTCCCTAGTGCTTATAGAGTAGTAATGAAGACAAGGGTAGAATCTCTGATTTTGCTCTCTGTATTTTTCAGTTTGATCATCATAATAGCTCCGAAATGTAATTACATTTTTTTTGTCAGAGGACAGAAAATGCTTGCTATTCTTATGTTTGGGAACTCTTTTGGAGATACAAGGAATAATGAATATATTGCTTCAATAGCTACTAGTGATTATCCTCCATATGGTAGAGATTTCAAAGATCACATTCCCACATGGAGGTTCTACAATGGAAAGCTCATGTCTGATTACTTTAATATATATTTCATAACTTCGTGATTTCATTAAAACTTGTTAATAAATAAATTCTAGCTATTCTACATTTGGTCAATCCTAGCTCATACATGTGAATAAATTGTATATTGCCTTTTTAGAAGCACAATAATTTGATCTTGCAAGAATTTTAAAATTTTTTTTTTTTTTTTTTGATCGATGAAGGGCCGAAGCCGAGATTTTTATATATATAAATACAAACATAAATTAACAAAGTATCTATCATCAGTTCAAGCCCACTGTTGCAGGGCCTAATGTTCAGAATGAAATCATTTCAACTTTCAGCAACAGTAATCAGCTAATACCGATATTTACTTCTAAAACCATCAATTTTGGTACTTCCTATTGCAAAAACCATCTACAAATTTAAAATTGAAAAACAACGGTCATATCTTGGTGCTTGTAGGGAATCTACGACCCATATTCAAACTGAGACCAAATTTAAGTCCCGATCGTAGACCCTCTTATTTTTCCCAAGTTTCGCGACTTAACCTTTATCTTTAGTTGCGCAACTACGATCACAAACCCACTTAGAAGTCTCCGGCCACATCACCAGTCAGCAGCCAACCAGAATTGAGCAACATGGCAACACTGGCACCGTGGACCCACCTTAACTCCGTAACGATGACATTCAACAATTGTCGCATGATCGCATAGCCAGGAAATGGGCTATGCGAACATGTGACACACCTCCACGTCACCCTTCTACCTTGCTGCATAACCGCCACCGCTAACACACAGGGTTTGTCACATGATCGCATAGTATGAAATTGGCTCATGCGAACATGCGACAAATCATCAGCACTTGCCACCATCAACTTCCAACCAGGAACCACCATGTCAGCGAGATCGAACAACTGGCACCACATCAAACACGTTACAACCTCAGCTCTGCTGACAGCTTTCCACATTACCACTCCCCGACCAATGAAAATCACGCACACCAGCATCTCCATAGCATGTTGGACCCACTAAAAACAAGCCCCTTTAATTGGATGATTGGCATATGATCTCAAGGGGGGAGAATATTCCTTGAGATCATACACCTGCCATAAATCTTGATACACGCTAGCCAACCTGCAAACCCCTCTAACAATGACCCCATTGATAACTTCCATGTCACCACCACATCGACCAATCAGAAAATGCCACATCACCACCTACCACCAGGTTGAGGAACATGTGTCAACCAATCGCATGATCGCATGTTAGAAAACTCTGACATGCGATCATGGACAGCCAACCACAGGATGCCACATAACCACCAGCAGGACCACTGCCCTCCCCTCCAACGGGCCCAGCACAAGAAGTAACCGATCGCATGGTTGCATGTCAAAATTTTTTGACATGCGATCATGTGACAACTAATCATTTTAAAGCCCTTGAAGACCCAGGTCCAGCAACTGGTCGGACTTGCGTAGTTAGGGAATGCCAACAAATAGAGCAAACAAGGATAGCCATGAAAGCCAGTACAAATCACCGCCTACAAAAAGCTTCTCGAGCTCAAAAACCTACTCCACCAGGTATAAAACATCACTATGAATGGTCACTGAGCCCCTCGAATTAGTCGGCAATAATTGCGCCACCAAACCAATTGAAAACCGCTGCTAAAGCCATCAATTCTAGTACTTCCTGACGCGAAAATCCTCTGCAAATTTGAACTTGAAATGCAACAGTCATCCTCAAGCTGCCAACAGTCTATCAATGATCAACATCTGAACTGAGATCTACTTTATATCACCACCGTTAGATCATCATGTTTCGCGGGCTTGGCAACTTTAACTCCGCAATGCCGACATTCCCTTAATGGTTGTTGCATGATCGCATAGTTTGAAAATGGCTTATGTGAACATGCAACACCCCATAAACCTTCACCACCATTACCTGCCCTTGGCTATGGGACCCACAATGCATATCCATCTCAGCACTTGCTGGTCAATAAGAAAGGGACACATCGGCAAGACCCAACACATGGACCCACCCTTAATTCCGCAACAACGTCTTTCAATAGTTGTCGCATGATCGCATAGCTAGAAAAAGGGCTATGCGAACATGCGACACACCGTAGGCCTTTACCACCATTAACCGCCACCGCATAAAGTTACCACAAAGGGCTTGTCGCATGATCGCATAACTCAAAACTGGCTCATGCGAACATGCGACAAGCCTCCAGCACTCACCACAAACCTTAGTGCCCACTTTATCCACGAACTAGCGAGAACTTTGACTGGGCCCGCATCTGAAAGATTGACAGTTGTCGCATCTTCGCGTAGACCTCCAAGACTCTACCAGAGCATGCACCCACCGTCAGATCATCCATGTTGTGACCCCACTGAAAAGTCTGGGCCCCCCGATGTGTCAACATTCCCTTACCAGCTCAGCCAATCACAACTTGACACCTCGATGATGAATCATCACGTGGTCCCACTGTAGACAAACCAACGGCATCTAATCAGACGGTGGGCAAATGATCGCATGGGGAGAGAATATTCCATGCAATCACACACCGATCGTCGATCAAAATCTCTAACCCAAGCCCTGCTGACAACACTCCACCTCATATTTTCCTTATCGGACGGTGGGCACATGATCGCATGGGTTGAGAATTCCATGCAATCACACGCCAACCATCGATCAAAATATCTAACACAAGCCCCGCTAACAACACTCCACCTCTTTATTTCCTTTGGCCAATAGGGGAGTGCCATTTGTGCATACATGTCACCATGGACCCACATTTTGAAACCCTGCACCGTAAAGAAGAATCAACGGCCGACGTGATTTTGCATAGCTCTGACAAATTCCTTGCGCTTTAGTGACCACCGTTGATGCTCTAACATGTCAAGATCATCTGACTCATCCGAAAACCAGGTCCCACCATTGAGATTTAGCAATAAAGGAAAACTCCCATTCGCTGGATAGACTTTCTTCATTCCCTGACCTAGCGACGACTAACATGATAAAGAATTGGGCCCCACACAATCGTAGCAGCACACATAGGAAATACTGGTGTCAGAGATTTAACTGTGTAGAGGCGAATGAACGAAAATAACCAAGGTTTTTGACGCCAGAAGATAACTCATGTCCAGACACTGTCAATCTTCGATGTACAATAGGTATCTACTCCTCTTGTCCTAAACCAACTCCTCATTTAATGTTCTAAACTCCTACACACGCTATGTGCTATGAGAGAAGACACCCATCTTATCACCACAAGGAGCCATTTTGTCAACTTCTGAGGCAAAAATATATCAGGACCTGATTTGACCATTTTGATTTAGTGGTTAGATTCAATGAGCTTCGTTGAAACTCCACTGATGTCGGATAGAATTTTCAAATTTGTTTCTCTAGCTACCAGGTCAGCCAGCTCATCTGCTTCAGTGTTTCCTTCTCTAAAAGTATGGTTAATGGTTTTCGATTCAAAATTATCCATTAACTGTAAGATTACCTCTAAAACTGCCATAAGACGCCAATTTGGGGTTGATCTGACTTTGATTGCATTGATGGTAATCAGTGAGTCTCCCTCAATTTCAATCTTTGAGATCCCTACTTCCCGAGCTAGTATCAGTCCAGACAATAGTGCTTTAAATTCTGCCATATTGTTGGTATCTTTGGGTAATGGTATGGCTTGTTTGGCAATCACATTCCCAGTTGTAGAGCGTATGATGCATCCCGCTCCTGAGGGGCCTGGGTTACCTTTAGAAGCTCCATCAAAATTTAATTTGTACCATCCAATTGAAGGGGGTTTCCAGACACATGTCTTCCTTAGTTCTTGATTTCTTCTATATCCTCTGCCTATGGTGATTGGAGTTTTTAACCCAAACCATTTTTTTGTCATCTGATCATCCCAACTGGTAAAGAATTTGTGTTGTGCTGATTGAGTTTGGGTCTGGGAATTCATTACCTCAACTATGGCTGCCTCCAATTTGTTAATTATATTTTCAAATTTCAAAAATTTATCCTGGAATAATCTTCTATTCCTTTCTTTCCAAATCTCCCAAATCAGAATTGATGGAGAGATCATCCATAGATTACTGAATAAACTTCCTCCCATGATTTGTGGCCATGATATCAAAAGCTGGAGTAAATTATTTGGGAGGGTTGATGACCATCCTAATCTTGAATAAAGCCAATACCAACAATCTTTAGCAAAGGGATAGGATAATAATAGATGATTTACGTCCTCTTCATTCTTAAGACACATAATGCATCTGGATGGACCTTGATATCCCATCTTAGTAAATTTATCTGCAGTTAAAATTCTACCCTGGGATGCCGCCCACATAAAAAACTCAACTTTTGGGAGTCCAACCTTGTTCCAACATAATTGTGCTGGGATCTCTTCTATTTTAGATGTGGATGATTTGGCTATAAGATTGTAACCCTCTTTGACACTGTAGGATCCTGATTTTGCCCCATTCCAAATGATTTCATCTTTTCCTTGTTTGAGAAGAAAGGGCCTATCTTTGATCAATGTTTTGAGCTTATCTACCTCTCTTGTATCTAATTGAAGTGATAAGAAGTCTTTCCACTCCCAAGAACCATCTATAGCAGCAGAGGATGAAGGGATGATATAGTCACTGAGATATGGTCCCCAGGATGAAGTACAAATATGACTAATCTGATTGGGGCCTAACTGTGAATTTATGGTTGGATGTCCACCCCAAGAGTCTTCCCAGAATCTTGCTTCCTTTCCATCTTTGATATTCCAAGATATGTTATTGTCAATAATATGTCTTGACTTAGCTATGAAGTTCCATATTCTCGAGCCTTTTGGGAACTCTTTAATTCTAACTATATCTTCCTTATTAAAGTTGCCTAAATATTTAGCTCTGAGAATTCTAATCCATTTGAAATCCCGATTATTCACTATTTTCCAATAAAGCTTTGCACCTAGAGCTTGGTTCTGCCATAATTGATTTTTAATTCCAGTGCCACCAGAAGATTTCAGTTTACATATTTTATCCCATGAGATTAATGCAAATTTCCTCTTAGTATCTATACCCTGCCAAAAGAATTTCCTAAGTTTCTTCACCATATCCATATATCCCTCTATGGTAAGTGAAAGGCAAGACATTAGGTATATTGGTATTGCTGATAATGTTGCTTTGATCATGACTAATATCCCAGCCCAAGATAGCCATTTGGTTTTCCAATTATCCATCTTCCTGTCCATCTTTTCATTGAGAGGTTTCCAAACTGATGTTGTTTTGAGGGATTTGTCAATTGGGATGCCTCAGGTATGGACATGGGAGAGAGCCTGATTTACATTCCAAAATTTTTACAATTTTCTGTTGGATTTTCTTTTTTGTGTGAAAGAAGAAGACCACTAATTTCTCTTTATTGACTAGTTGCCCTGAAGCTTGTCCATAGTGATGTAGTATCTTGGGAATCTGCTTAGCTTCCTAGATACTCCCCTGACCCATGAGAATAATGTCATCTACAAATTGTTGATGAGTAACTGGTCAAATGGATGAGGATATTGTAATGCCATTGATTAGGTCTTGATCTTGCATACTGATCATACTTCTCCCTAATGCCTCAACCATAATTATCTATAAAAATGGCGATAATGGATCTCCTTGTCTGATGCCATTAGAGCCTTCAAAGAAGCCTTGTGGCAATCCATTCACTAAGACAGAGAATTTAGGAGTTGAAATACAATAAAATATCAAATTGATCCATGCTTTAGAAAACCCAAATCGCTCCATACATTTAATCAAGAATCTCCAATTGACCTTGTCATAGGCTTTCTTGATATCCAATTTTATAATCATGCTGGATTGCTTATTATGCTGGATAGAATGTATCGCTTCTTGGGCTATGATTATCCCATCTAGAATTGATCTACTCGGGACAAAACCGGTATGTTCCTCCCCAATTAGTTTAACTAAGACCTTTTTTAGTCTATTTGCTAGAGCTTTAGAGAGAATTTTGTAAATTGTGTTACAGAGAGCAATTGGTCTGAATTCATCCAAATTAATGACTTGTTCTTTTTTAGGTATTAACACTATGAAAGTATTGTTGATTTTAGTTAGAAATCTACCTGAAGCTCTTGCGGCCTCCAAAGCATCAGTGAGGTCTTTGCCCAAAATGCTCCAGCAATGAAGGAAGAATCTTGGAGGAAAGCCATCCGGTCCTGGAGCTTTGTCTGGAGCCATTTGGGAGACATTATGCCAAATTTCTTCTTCCTGAAAGGGTTTGGATAGCATCTGATTATCTGCATCAATAATGATATTTGGGATGTTTTCCAATAACCCTTGTTGAATCCTCAAGGGAGTTGAGATAGAACAATTGAGAAGCTGAGAGTGATATCTGGTGATTTCTTTGATGATCTCCTTCTGATCCTCCAATATAGAGCCAGCAGCATCCTTGAGTTGAGAAATCCTATTAATGCCTCTCCTCTGTTTTGTACTTGAGTGAAATTTTTTTGTATTCTTGTCTCCTTCAGCTAGCCAAGACTCTCTAGATTTTTGTTTCCAGTATATTTCTTCTTTAGCTAGGATATCTTCCCAATCCCTTAAGAGAGATTTTTCTTCTAAGTAACTGTCATGGTCCAATCCCGATTGCATTATTTTTAGATTCAGATTCTCCAATTTTTGTTCAATCTCCAATTTTGATACAAAGATGTCGTTAAAATGAGTTGCATTCTATATAAGAAGGTTTTGCTTGACATATTTCAGTTTGGAGACAAAGCAGAATAACTTAGAACCTTCAACTTTGAAATCCTTCCACCATTCATCTATGAGCTCCAAGAAATTCTCCTCTTTAAGCCACATATTTTCAAATTTAAAAGGACATCCCAAGGGTCTATTGGCCTCGAGAATGTTAAGCTAAATAGGGAAGTGATCAGATCCTAAAATTGGAGTGATAGAGGCTTTTAAGTCAAAAGGGAATTCTGTAAGGTCTCCTTTAAATAGAAAATGATCCAGTTTTTCTGAGATGTTGCATATTCCCATTCTTCAGTTTGACCATGTGAAGGAGCCATTTTGTAGATCCACCTCCATAAGACTCTCTTTTTGTAACCAATCCCTGAAATCATTCTGTGACTTAGAGGTTCTTAGAGATCCCCCTAATTTATCTGATGCATGAACTATAGCATTGAAATCACCCCCCACTATAAAGTTGTCCTCTGGCCATTGAGCAAAGCAATTAGAGATTTCTGTCCATAATTCTACCTTCTTCTTGTGTGAGATGGGGCCATATAAATTCACTGTATGAATATTTAAATTGGATTTGGTGCTAATTAGGTTCCCAGCTATCCAATTTGGTCCATGATCCATTGGAATGAATGAAGAAAACCTAGGATTCCATAAAACCGATAAGCCATCTGAGGATCCTATTGCATCTACACTATGAGCCTTCCAATCTCCTAAATTCTTGGCAAAGATTTCCAATTGCTCTTTATCCATCTTTGTTTCCTGTAGTAGAACTAATTCTGCTTTAGATGTTATGATACAACGTTTGACCAAATGCTGTTTGTTAGGGGCATTGAGGCCCCTAACATTCCTCTCCTACAAGAAGAAGGTAGAATTAGAGTCTCCATCTAATTCCTCTCCAACTTCCTTCCTGAGTGATGCATTAGATTTCCTTCCTCTCCCCTGCTTTTTGATCTTTCCACAATCCATGTGACAATCTTGAATAGATTGCACTAGTCCTAGGCTATTGCATTTTGGTGGAAAATCTTGCTAGTGATCTTCCTTTGATTCTTCTTGGGTGAGCACTGAGATGTCTATTAGTCTTTCTTCATCCTCAATAAAATCCCCATCTAGAAGCCTTTCCACATATGTTAACTTCTGAGTATCCCCGGTTGGTTGTTCTAATGTTGTATCACCAAAAAGATCATAAACTGCCTGAATTTTTGGGGAGATCTTTGTTTCCTCATACACTTGAGAAAGTATGCCTCTGTCCGATTGTAGATTATTAATTCTGAGGTGATCCATATTTGCTTCTAATGGTTTGAGATTAATTAACCCTCCTTTGACTCTAAATGTTGATGAGGTTTTCTCCATTTGAGGGGCTAGCAACTTAGTCATCTCTTTTTGTTCTTTGAGTCTCAGTCTGTAAGATGTTCTCCGTCCCGAGTATGAAGAAGATGATGAATCAAGAGTTTGAAGGTTAACCCCTTGAAAGGTTGGTGAAGAAGATGTTGTGGCCGGACTTTTTGTTTTGGTTGAGGCTTTGAGGTCACATAACTTAATCTTAAGAATGTCATCTTCTTCTGTTGCTTCTTCTGCATTTAAGTTTTCCTTTTCCAAATCAATTGAGGATGCCAGCTTCTCCAACAGCATCTCCATTGGCTGTAGGGGTCGATCTGAAGATTCCTCCTCACTCATTACTTGATCTGCTATTTCCTCTATCAAATCCAATTGGACTTCTGATACCCATTGAAGAATGATTTGTTGTAAAGTTAAAGGATTGAACCTGAAAGGCTTTAAGAAAATGGTCTTATGCAAGGGAAAAAGTGGAGATGATTCGGGAAAACATCGAAAACCTAGAATCAAGGGAGAAATATGAGGGAGCGCTAGGTCCTAAAGACTCTTGAACGAAAGAGTAGCCTGGCAACTATTGGAAGCCTTGTCTGGGTAAGTTATTGCAAGACCATGATGATGGGGTTGTTTTACAAACCTGTGCATGACCCAACCTAACACTCGGATAAAAGACTCCAAGACCGTTGACTCTTCCCAGCTTGAATGGCCTCCTCGAACATTGTGGTTCCGCGATTGTTCTGAAACTTCTATAACTTCTGAATGTAAGTCTCCGGCCATCTCCATTTCTTGATGAGAAAATGAGAGATTGGTATAAGCTTCTTGATCTCTTGCCAAACCTGAATGGAGCTCCTTGATTATTTTAGCCACCTCCATCTCCTGGTGTCTTTTCTCAGATATGGGAAGATTCTCAACCCCTTGGGTAATGAGTTGAATCCAATTGCCTTGTTTGGAAATAATTTTAATTGAAGCAGGGAATTCCCATTCTAGACTTGCAAGCAAACATATCTTCACAAAAGCAGAAGAGCAGTCTATGTGATGGTCGAGATAAATTCCTATTTTATTAGCTAGGATATGAATGATCTCTTTTCCTCTGTATTCCATAGGTAAGTTTTGTAGTGTGATCCACTTGGGTATGAACTTGATGACATTATCCTTGCTGTTGAAGTTGGGCATCCAGTATTGCATATGTAGACCCTACGATTTGTAGAACCATTTTTTGTTTCAGAAAACCTTGTCTCGAGACAATTTATCCTCAAAAATGACCAGAAAGTATCCTTGTTCATTATCTAAAGAGTAAATCTGGATAGAATTCAACCAGTTTGTAGATACCCAACTGTGGAATACACCATATTCCATGTTGATTTCCCAGAATTTGCAAATGATTGTGTATTTGAAGAGGTATGCTTTCCTCTTAGCTAGCATTTCCTTTGGAAAGGTGATCAAAGGAGTTTGGTCCCTTGTTGATACTGGCTTCTCCATTGCAATATATAAAGAATCTACCTTATTGCCTTCCCCATCCTAGTCCAATGGAGCTTCATTGAATCCCTTTTGGGTATCTTCCTTGTGGATTGGTCTCCAAATCTGAAACCATTTTTTAGAAGCTCCCCAACTCTGGGGATTTCGGTTCAGGTTCCCTAATAGGGCAAGTCTTCTTCTATGAATCTTCCAATAAGTGTCCGTCCAAGCTTTTTTTGGCAGAGGAGGATTGATCGGAATGCCCCTTGAAGATGTTGGGAATATGGGTATTAAGTTGGGATTCAGAGTATTGTCTCTCCCTGATGCAGGGTTGAACCCATTTTTTGAAAACTTAAAAAAAGACCGATTATTCACTATGGCGCGAAACTGAGGAATTTTATTATGGGATCCCCTATGCAGATGGAACTCTGTTTTATTATGTTGGAACAGTTGAGTTCTGATGTATTGACAAGAGTGACGTACCTGGGAGATTCCCTGCTTGTCGTAGTCTGCATTCCAATTCTTCTCCCGGATGTGAGGCCATCGACTTCTCTGGTCTGTTTCCTTCTTTCTTTCAGAGGGCCATTTTCCCTTCCATCTCTGGTATCTTTTCTCCTCATAGAAACCATTAGTGTATTTGCGGAAGCTTGCAACGGTCGCCATATGGAGTTTACTTTTATTGTTGGAGGAGATTATTGAATTTGAGGACAAGGAAAAAGTTGCCTGAAGGCAGTTAAGGATTCTTCAAGTATGAACAAACTGTAGAGCTAAGACAGATATAAATGATAATGACATTTCAAAGAGTCATCGTGCATATCTCCGAACTCTCTTATCATTTCACAATTATTGTTGTTTGTGACTTAAATTTGGTACTATTAGTTGGAAGATTGTTGTTGTTTTTTTTAATATTTTGGTTTGATTTTTCCCTCCATCCATTTTTACATTAATTTAATGATATGTAAAATTCTACTCTTTCATTACAGCTGAAGGACTTGGAATCAAGGAATTGTTGCCCCCATATTTGGACCCTCAGCTCAAGGCCCAAGACTTGCTAACCGTTGTCTGTTTTGCATCTTCTGGTTCAGGCTTACACAATCTCACTGAAGAAATATCTGTATACATCTAATATTATAACGTTCCACAGTTATTTATACATTTGTAGGAAAATGGATGTGCGGCTAATGTATGTATCTTGTCAGCCTATTCAAACTCTAATCTTATAAGATGGATTTGTATACATGAATCCAGAATGAGATACCATTTTGGAAACAAATTGACCATTTTAAAGAATAGACGAGAGAGGAAGAGGCCACCACCATAATTCACTGTACAAGAGTATACAGATTTTCTCTTGAATGCATACACAGATTATATCAAGGCATGCTTATAACTTTTACTCTTTAAATTTAACTGTTTCCAAGCATATTTTCTGTGAATTCTGATTTATGGGTCTAGATTGTCCAGGAATTGTACAATCTGGGTGCCACTAGATTTGATTTGATTAATGTTCCACCATTGGGATAGAGAGAACGCTTGGAAGCCTTTTGAACGGAGGATCAGCATGTGATGACGAGATAAATCAGGCTGCAGATGGATACAATTCAGGATTGAATGCAATAATTGATGGACTGAAATCTGGTTTTGCTAGGCTTCAAATTGTTTCTCTGGATTATAACAAGCTGATTTCCGAGTTCATTGCAAACCCTAGCAAATACGATATTTTACATTCTCATGATTAATCACAATACAAATGTTATCGTGCCTGGATGTTTTACTATGTTAATATGTCTAATCTTGCAATGCTATATTACATGGCAGGTTTTGAGGTGATTGCAAGGGGTTGCTGTGGGACGGGCGCAATAGAAACTCTATTTCTATGCAATGAATTGAGTCCCTTTACATGCCCTGATGCTTCCAAATATCTCTTCTTTGATTCTGTTCACCTTACTCAGAAGGCATATGAGATCATTTCTAATACATTTTTAACCAGAGCTGTTCCGCATCTTCTTTAAACTTGGCTACATATTTGTTTGCAATTGCATATTATATGCTGCAAAGGTTCTCCGTGGATTTTTTTTAAGGAAAAACCACGGGAAAAAATGTGGTTTTATTTACTTAGTTTCCTTCAGGTATCAAATTGTAAGTAGAGGGTCTTTGTAGATTGGGGTTGTGATTTGTAAGATTGAAATTACAGACTATGGGTCATTTCAACCGATAATGAGACATAATTATGTTATTCTATAATTTATTGTGCTTCTGTCACTCAGTAAATGCTGTTACAGTTAAAAAGGATAGGAAAATGGAAAATGTGTTGTTATGGTAAAAAAAACACTTTGTAGCGAACATATTCTATTTTCAGTGGGTATAAGTTTTTTACAATTAGGTCAACTTATGTTGTAATGATTATTATGTTGTTTTAGTTTCTATAGACTTGAGGATAGAGGTTTTTAATTTGTTTGTGTTTATGGAACTTGTTCCCATCAAAATAGCTGTCTATATGAATTTCAAAATCACTTTCTTTTTCTTTAATTTTTTAGACACAGCGAAAAGTTCGTTTAGTTGAGTATGTTCCAATAGTTATTATAATATTTGTTTATTTAATGTTCAATATTTTTCACAATATAGTACTAATATTTATTTGTAATAGCAATAGCAGTCTAAATTCCTTCGACCTTGTTTATACATTTCTATATTTTATATACATTAATGTCTAAGTGTTCCAACTATAATACCTAACAAAATTTATTTTTCCATTTTACTTCCATGGACTGTCATACCCTTTTCTATGTGATTCCACATTTTCCATACATATCTAGTAGAGTATTTCCAACTATAATATTTACAAAATCAACCATTATGTTAATCTTTGATGAATGTCCATACCTTGTTCAATACCTTCTATTTTTTGCAAGGGTAGGGAGGATTCTTGTAAAGGTTGCAAGTGTGGTTTAAACTCAAGCCAAATGTATTTTCTTGAAAGTTTCTAAATCCTGTTCTATAAACTCATTTTGTGCATCATGGCACTTCACGAGACCACATGACTTTCAGACATTCAATCAAGTGTCTTGTCTTCCATATTTTGGATACATGTCTATTAGAGTATCTCACAAAATGCCAATAGCTTAATTATTGCTAGACTACTTATCTTGGATAAGATCAAAATTTAGAGATTGTTTCCCTTAATACAAGATTGTTGTCTTGGATAAGATCAAAATTTAGAGATTGTTTCCCTTAATACAAGATTGTTGGCATGGTCACATTTAATATTTCAAATCTACATTGTAAAGATAGTAAATGTAGGATTTGACTACCATCTATTGGCATGGGTATGGAAAACTGAAGTTATACATATAGAATTATTTATTTAAATTTATAATCTTGAGACATATGCATGTCATTGAAAGCATATTTTAATAAAAAAATAAAGACATTTTTTTTAAATGACCACTCTTTAACCAGACTCTATTAGCATCATCAATAATTGATCTCTCCATAATCACACTACATATATTGTAAAAATAGATTTCAATAATATTTTCCAAACACGATAAATCCTTAACATACATGAGCTTTAAAAAAATTCAAAACAATTATTGATCTCTCCATAATCACACTACATCTATTTTAAAAATAGATTTCAATTATATTTTGCAAACACGATAAATCCTTAACATACATGAGCTTTAAAAAAAATCAAACTCGTTTAGGGTTTCGCATGAATAAATAGTTTTTATTGGAACATTTTCAGTAGGAGAGGTTTCTAATGCGAGATTTATTTATATGTTTTCAGATGAAGCGTTTTTCTAAAATAGTTTCATTTGAAACTATTTATCTGATTGTCTATATGGCAACCACTCATTCTTTTTTAATTTATTTTTAAAACTTTATATATATATATATATATATATATATATATATATATATATATATATATATATTAATATATATTTTTTTCTATTAAATATAGGTAGATCAAATATAAAAAGAGCAACCACCGAGAGTATCAAAAAAAGAGGCCCAGCTTCACCACGAACTCAGAGTATCAAAAATATTTAATATATTTTTTAGTAATATAAGTAACTTTTTTTAAAAATATGAGGTGAATTAGAAAATAAAAGTCAACATTAAAAAATATTTAAAATGATAAAAAATATATTATTAAACATTAAATTATGATAAATTTTATTTTAAAATATTATTACAATATAAATATTTAATAAAAGAAAGTTAAAACACTAGATATATTACTATATCTATTTGTGGAAAGAAATAATGAAAAATAACATTGTTTAATTTTTCTTAAGTTTAAGCAATTCTTTAATATATAAAATAAATTTTTAAATATTTTTAAAAATTGCAAGCATTCATCAAGAGTTATATTTTATTACTTTACATCATTTTTAAATTTAAAATATAGAAGCCACTTTTATGAGAAATTGACAATTTTGATCGTGTTATATAATTTTTTTATAAAAGTGTGACATAAATTTACACTTTAACCATGTAAAGAGTTTATTTTATTAAAACTTTAAGTTAATTATTAATAATTTGGTAAGTATGATGAAGATGATAGGGATTTGTCATTGGACAATTTTGATTGTGTTGTCTAATTTCTTTATAAAAGCATGACATAAATTTATACTTTTATCTATATAAAGAGTTTATTCTTGTTAAAAAAAAGTAATATAGTTATTAATAATTTGATAGGTATGATGAAGATGATTGGGATTTTCTTTTAGAATATCTAATTTAATTGTTAGAAGGTCATATTCAAGACTAGCTTATTTATTTTATTAGGATATTTATATATATCGAACTTCAAATTGATTATATTAGAAAATAAAATTAAAATAAGTGAAAAATTTGTGATAGAGTTGAAGTCTTAGCTATTATTAATGACTTTCTTTTATCTCCTTTTTGAGCCATGAAGATTATCTAGACCCTCTTCTATGGACTATTGTTTCTTGGTACGTGGGCACTATTTTTGGAAGATAGAAATTGAGTTTTGATGTTGAAAAATAATGTAATAATATTGTCTATATAAAAGATGATTTCAATTCGAATGTTAGGAGAATGAGCCTTGATAGGCAATGTACACTTCAATAATCATTTTTTTAATTTACAAAATATTTATTATTTATTAGACCCTACACGAACATGGATGAGGATAAGGTAATTTATTATTTTACAATTGTCATCTAGCCTAAAGCAATTTTCACTATATTATCCATCTTTAGAAACCAGAATGTACATTTTATAACAATTGTATTGATTGTTATGAAATTTGTACATATATTTTACTCACCATCTTTCTTAATTATTATTATTTCAAATATTTCATGTAGATTTAGACTTTCCATTATCAATAATTTCCTTAATGTATTTTTTCTTGCATACCAATTTAATTCCTTATCTTCTTCTATTTTCATCCTATACAATATCTTATTTTGAATTTTTTTAAACATAAGATCCATATTTGATTCATTTATATATCCCCTAAAATTTTTTATTATGTTTTAATATTAGGAATGATACTTGTGCATGACTCTAGGAATACGACCTACAATTATTTCCCCCTCACAGTAAGAGATGTTGAAAGCATAAAATTTTATCCTTCCCATCTTACTAAATTCTAAAATCTTTTGATCATGATAAAAAAAATTGATTGGTTCTTTCAAGTTAGTGATTAAGCCTTCAATAATGATAGAAGTCCACTACAAGAGAAGAAATTTATTTCCCTCCATAGCCCATGGTTTTACTCCTTTGCTAACACCTATGTTTGGCTAAACTTATCATTGCATAAAGCATCTAATTAGCTTCAGAAAAGCTTTCAACTAAATAGGTACATGCAATTGACTTTGGAACCTAAGTATATATTGGTGATAAATAATGTATTGAATGAATTTTGTAAAAATTAAAAAATAAACATTGAAGAAAACATGCCTAGGGAATCCTCTTAGATTCCAGAAGTTGCCCATTTTCTAGTCACAACAACAGATATCTTCGCAAGAACCTAGAAGGACCAGGTCATCTATTAAAAAGGATAAAGGGAAGGGGAAGATTGTAGAAGAAGAAAAATCAGAGGGAATCTCCTACCAAAACTACTACTCCACCACATAAAAGAAAAGTTTTAACTTTAAAATCTCTTGTAGCCACTACCTCTACAACCAAGTCTTCATAGAAGAGAGCCAAGAAAAAAATCACCGTTGAGGATGTGGCATAAAATCCTGTGATGTGAATCCATAGGTTGAGAGTAAAATTCCAGAAAACAACACTTGCTCCTAAATCCCCAACTGGAATAATAGAATCTTTTGAATTAGTGAGAGAAGAAGGCTTGCCTGATAAAGAAAAGGGTGGAATGCCTAAGCAGGGACAAGATGATGTGATAATGGAGGAAGATGCCCTAGGTAATGAAGTGTTATTTGTTGATGAATATGTTTTTGAAGGTGGTGAAACGCCGCCTAATGTACAAGTTAATCCTGATGTTGAAATTGTTTATGAGGATGGTAACAGGCCACCAATTATCTTCTAGCATCGAAAACCTTGGTTGTTTTCGGTCGTTCGCCTCTACACAGTTAAATCTCTGACACCAACAATTCCTATGTGCGCTGCTGCGATTGTGTGGGGCCCAATTTTTTATCATGTTAGGCGTTGCCAGGTCAGGGAATGAAGAAAGTCTATCCAGCGAATGGGAGTTTGCCTCTTCTGCCAAAGCTCAAGGGTGGGGCCTAGTTCCCAGATAAGTCAGACGGTCTTCACATGTCAGAGCATCAACGGTGGTGGCTAAAGCGCAAGGGATTTGTCAGAGCTATGCGAAATCATGTCGGCCATTGATTCTTCTTTGCAGTGTAGGGTTTCAAACTATGGGTCCATGGTGACATGTATGCATAAATGGAGCACCCCTATTGGCCAAAGGAAATTAAGAGGTGGAGTGTTGCCAGCAGGGCTTGTGTTAGAGATTTTGATCGACGGATGGCATGTGATCTCATGGAATATTCTCTTCCCATGCGATCATGCACCCACCATTCGATTAGATGCCGTTGGCTTGTCTACAGTGGGACCACGTGATGATTCATCATCGAGGTGTCAGGTGGGGATTGGCTGAGCTGGTAGGGGATTGTCGTGCCCACCGTCCGATAAGGAAAATATGAGGTGGAGTGTTGTTAGCGGGGTTGGGCTAGAGATTTTGATCGACGGTCGGCATGTGATCGCATGGAATATTCTCTCCCCATGCAATCATGTGCCCACCATCTGATTAGATGCCGTTGGTTTGTCTGCAGTGGGACCACGTGATGATTCACCGTCGAGGCATCAGGTTGGGATTGGCTGAGTTGGTAAGGGAATGTTGACACATCGGGGGGCCTAGACTTTTCAATGGGGTCATAGCATGCATGATCTGATGATGGGTGCATGTTCTGGTTGAGGCTTGAAGGTATACGTGAAGATGCGACGACCGTCGATCTTCCGGATGCGGGCCCAGTCAAAGTTCTCGCCAGTTCGCGGATAAAGTGGGCACTAAGGTTTGGGGTGAGGGCTGGAGGCTTGTCGCATGTTTGCATGAGCCAGTCTTGAGTTATGTGATCGTGCGAAAAGCCCTTTGTGGAAACTTTATGCGACGGGGGTTAACAATGGTAAAGGGCTACGGTGTGTCGCATGTTCGCATAGCCCTTTTCTTGGCTATGCGATCATGCGATAAATGATGAAAGACACTGTTGTGGAATTAAAGGTGGGTCAGTGTGTCAGGTCTTGTCGATGTGTCCCTTTCTAATTGACTAGCAAGCGCTGAGATGGATATGCATCGTGGGTCCCATAGCCAAGGGCAGGTAACGGTGGCGAAGGCTTATGGGGTGTCGCATGTTCACATAAGCCATTTTCAAACTATGTGATCATGCGACAAACATCAAGGGAATGTCGTGTGTATTTTGAATCTCAATAGCTTGATCTATGCTCTGGTATATTTTACTAGTTTAATATAATATTCGGCCTCGGCCCCTTATTAATAAAAAAAAAACAAAAAAAAATAGGCCACCAATTATTCAAAATTTTGAATCACCAAATGAGTCACCTCATATTATAAAGGCACAAAGACACACACAACAGGAGGAAGGAGTTGTTGAAGAGTAGATGATAATCAAACATAGAATGTGGGTGAGTTGGATTAGTTTGCCACCATAGCTCAATAGTTAGCAAAGGAAAATCTACAGCATGCCATTATAGTATGGATAAGAATTTAGGAGCTTCCATGGGCATATCCTTCTGTAGAAGACCAAGGCACATACTGATGTAGAATAAAGGGTGGTGGTCAATGACAAGTAAGAAAAGTTACAAATTTGAGAGGTTGAGGCACTATTTCCCAAACCCTCAAGTGTTTCAAATGACTTAAACTTACAATGATTCTGCACAAAGTTCCCAAGTGATGGATTTAGTGTCCTTGGGTGGGGTTTACTTGGATTCAAAGGCTTTCAAGATTTCAAGTCACTCCCACACTCCTATTCTCCAAATTTCTTCAAACTATTCCAAGGGCCTAATGATCTAGTCTAGTAGCCCTGGAGTGACCTTCTTAATACTCGAACTTCACACTTTTTTAAATCATCAAAGGAATGCATCACAAATCTAGATACCCTCTATTTAGTACTTCAACATATCAAAGGATTTTCTAATGTTGTTTCGGAACAATGCCAAGTTCCTTGACTGTACCCATGCAAATGGACTTGCAAATTGGCGAATTAATAAAGAAACTATAAGTTTTATGCATCCCCAAGACCACAACTCCTAGAAAGTGTCTATTTGTGCTTCCAAATATTCAAATCCAAGATGAATTAACCTCAAGCTCCCTGAAACACTGGAAACCCCAAATTTGCCACTTCAAACCCTTGATTCTAGGGCTTCTGAAATGTCTTGTTTCGAATGACTCCCAGGCCTAAAAAAAACTTGATTCACCATTAAACCAACAATATAAGAAGATTAAAATCCTCAGGAACACCCCTTATTCTAGCCAAATGGCTACTGGAGTACCTTAGCCACCTTTTCCACTAAGTTTCCTTCACTATTTTGTGATGATCATCCACTCCTTCCATTGTTCCTGCATTTCATTGGTTAATATTCTATGGTACATTTTAGATTAACTACATCCCATGAATTCTAGGCCCTGAGAGTTCATGGGATGGTCACATATTAAGGAAAACTCAAGACTGTTACAAGAAAGCACCAGAAATTAAGACAGTTTATTAACACCAAGCGTGTAGACTTTCAACACAAAGAAAATTCCATTTCAAAATAATTAAGATGGATAGTAAATACCTTCAATACATCCCTACACCTTTCAAAATGATAAAATATATCAAGAATGTAGAGATTCAATACCAAAATTGTAGAAAATGTGAACTTTTATTATTTTTCTGTGATCAATCTGTGCACTCTAGGCATCTTCCCGCACAATGGATTCCTTAGTGTATTTGAAACTTTCATCCAACTGCCTCAACCACCTTTTTGGTGGTTATATGGATTAAAATGCTTAAAACATCCCTTAAATGAGATTTCCCTCTAAATGCACTCCTAGCCATTGTTATTCAAATATTTGAATTAACAACCTTACAAAATATGCAACTTTTATTAAATATTAACTTTATTCTAATGAATTTTAATTCCCTAGTGTAGACTCTTAGAATTTCATTTGATTCTAGGACACTATTGGTCCACATACATTCACATTGTGATCCAAGTTTAAGGATATTTTGACACATTGCAACTCTTGATTACATTGTGTGCCATAATAGGCCTTAACACTTGTCAATTGATTAGTCTTGGGATTTGATTGTCTAATCCAATCCTCTGAACCTCCTTGAATCCTTTGTAGTTCCACTTGGTCTTCATGGCTTGATTGCTTATCCTTGGTGCCCCTGAACCATTCTCCCCCCCATGCAAATAACTCTTGTCCCAAGAGTTGTCTTTCTTGTGCCCATGGTGTGTTCTTGTAAAACTATGATGTGGAGGGATGAGATAATCCCCTAGAGTGACCTTCCTTTGTCTCAAATACCCTACATTCATACACAAAAATTAGATAAAAACTAATTTGTATTTGACTATTTTTTTTCATGATAGTACTGTTGCCGCTTAAATGCCTACACTTTAGACCTTTGGATAGACTTCATTGGTCTATGCTATGTCACCAACTCACTCTCATATTCCTTCCCTCCAATAGGACACTTGACTATCCCAATCATCACAAACTTTTGTGCCAATAGTCCACATTTCTTGAGACTGTCTCGCCCTACCTTAACCTTCAACCTATCTTCTTTCTTCCAACTGGTATCAACTTGGTTACTCTGACCCTGCACTAAGATATCTTTGCCAAAACACATAACTATAGTCTGCATTTCATCTTCAATGAGAGGAATCAGTTTGTAAGTTATCCTTCCCTTATACACTAGATAAGTGTTTTTGAAACAATTATGCACAACCCTCCTAGACCATTTCCAAGGTCTACCCAAGATGACATGCCCACAACTCATATCCAAAATATCACATAAAATGCTATCATAATATTTCCCAATTAAAAAATTTAGGATAACTTGATTCTTCACAAGTAGATTGTTATCCTTACTCACCCAAGTTTCATAATAGGGATTGGGATGTGGAAAGGTCTGTAATTGCAACTTAGTGATAACTTCCTTTGAAACTAGATTATGTGAAGCACCTGAATCAATAAGCAAACTGCAAATCTTACCTTGAATCAAACATTTGTTTTTGAAGATGCTTGTTCCTTGTACTGGTTGTCCTCTTCCTACCAAAAAATATTCACCTTCTTCTAGTGATGCCAAGATAGGCTCACGTTGCTCCTCTTTGGTTGTCTCCTCTTCCACCAAGTTCACCCTCTTGTCTCTACCCTTGTCCTCAATCCACTTGGGACATATAAAATATTGGTGACCTACTTCATTACAATTGAATCACCTACCTATGAACACTCCATTGCCTCTTCCTCGACTTCTTCCACCTCTATACCCTCCTCTTGTATCAAAAGTGAATTTCTTTTCCTTCTCCTTTTCAATGCTTCTTTGAAAATCAAAATGTGTCCTTCCACCTCTTCCCCTCATAGAAGATCCTCCTCTTGTGCTACTTTTCCTATCTTACCTTCTCTTTATCTTCTCCTCAGCCTTAATGGTCAATTTATAGCACTCCTCAACTGATCTAGGGGTAGCAAGACTAAGTTCATCTTGGATATTGAACCTAAGTCCCCGCATGTACCTAGAAATCTTTTCTTCCACATCTTCTTCATGACTCAACCTTATATCCAGCTTGTGAAATTCTTCGGTGTACCTTTGTATGTCCATGTCTTTTTTCTTAAGACCCTACATCTTCTTGTATAGTTGCACCCTATAATCAGCAGGTAAAATTTTTTCCTTCATCTTGTCCATCATAGTATACCAAGAGAAAATCTTGGCTTTCCCACTCTTCCACCTCTCTGCCTGAATACAATCTCACCATAGTAGAGTGTGTCCCTTCAACCTAGACTTTTCTATCTTCACCTTTTTTCCCTATTCAACATCGTCACATTCAGATAATTTCTCCATGGCACTAAACCAATCTATTAGTTCCTCATCATCCATCTTCCCAACATACATAGGAAAATATTCTCTTTCCCTTGGATCACCACTCTTAATGGCTTTTGAAAACTTAGCCATCCTCAAGTCTTCACGATCCATCCTTGCTTCTTCTTGGGGTACCTCTTCCTCTTCCTCACCAACTTCATCATCTTGTCTGATACTCTTTTCTCTTCTCTCCAATCCCAATATCTTGTCCATCATGACTCTCATCTCCTTATCCTTCTCAGATGTCTCCTTCCTTTCTTGTTCAAGGCATGCCTTCAACTTCTTATTATCTTCCAACCAATCTTTAACTATCCTTGCCAACTCCATGTTTGTCATCCTTGTAGGTAGATCTCCTTCCTCACCATCAGACATGGCTCTTGATCTTCTTGACACAATGAATCAACTCAGGGCTTCACCTTAAATGATACTTCAACTCTAAGGACTTAACCAAGGATCCAAGATACCAAAGTTCACAAGACAAATCTCAAACCTTTTCACAAGACCTTTCCAAGGCTTTGATACCACTTGATGCAAAGGAAAGGGTGGTGGTCAATGACAAGTAAGAAAAGTTACAAATTTGAGAGGTTTAGGCATTATTTCCCAAACCCTCAAGTGTTTCAAATGACTTAAACATACAAAGATTCTTCACAAAGTTCCTAAGTGATGGATTTAGTGTCCTTGGGTAGGGTTTACTTGGATTCAAAGGCTTTCAATGTTTTAAGTCACTCCCACACTCCTATTCTCCAAATTTCCTCAAACTATCCCAGGGGCCTAATGATCCAGTCTAGTAGCCCTGTAGTGACCTTCTCAATGTACCCAAACTTCACACTTTTTCAAAGCATCAAAGGAATGGATCATAGATCTAGATACCCTCTATTTAGTACTTCAACATATCAAAGGATTTGCTAATGTTGTTTTGGAACAATGTCAAGTTCCCTGACTATACCCCTGCAAATGGGCTTGCAAATTAGTGAAGTAACAAAGCGACTAGAAGTTTTATGCATCCCGAAGACCCCAAATCCTAGACAGTGTCTATTTGTGCTTCCAAATGTTCAAATCCAAGAGGAATTAACCCCAAACTGCCACTTCAAACCCAAGAGGAATTAACACCGAAAACCCCAAATTTACCACTTCAAACCCTTAATTATCGGGCTTCTCAAATTTCTTGTTTCTAATCACTCCTAGGCCTAAAAAACACTTGATTAACCATTAAACAAACAATTTAAGAAGATTCAAATCCTCAAGAACACCCGTTATTTGAGCCAAATGGCTACTGCAATACCTTAGCCACCTTTTCCACTAAGTTTCATTCATTATTTCATGATGATCATCCACTCATTGCACTATTCTTGCATTTAATTGGTTAATATGCTATGGTACATGTTATATTAACTACATCCCATGAATTATGGACCCTGAGAGTTCATGGGATGGTAACATATTAAGGAAAACTCAAGACTGTTATAGGAAAACACCATAAATTAAGATAGTTTGTTAACACCAGGCGTGCAGACTTTCAACACAAAGAAAATTCTAGATTTCAAAATGACTAAGATGGATAGTAAAGACCTTCAATACATCCCTACACCTTTCAAAATAAAAAAATATATCAAGAATGCAGAGATTCAATACCAAAATTATAGAAAATGTGAACTTTTATTATTTTTCTGTGATCAATCTGTGCACTCTAGGCATCTGTTCATATAATGGATTCCTTGGTGTATTTGAAACTTTCATCCAACTACCTCAACCACCTTTTTGGTGGTTATATGGATTAAATTGCTTAAAACATCCCTTAAATAGGATCTCCCTCTAAATGCACTCCTCGCCATTGTTATTCAATATTTGAATTAGCAACCTTACAAAATATGCAACTTTTATTAAATATTAACTTTAGTCTAATGACTTTAATGCCTTAGGCCTGCTTATTTCCCTAGTGTAGACTCTTAGAATTTCATTTGATTCTAGGACACTACTGGTCCACATACATTCACATTTTGATCCTTTTAAGGATATTTTGACACATTGAAACTCCTGATTACATTGTGTGCCATAATAGGCCTTAGCACTTGGCAATTGATTGGTCTTTAGATTTGATTGTCTAATCTAATCCTCTAAACCTCCTTGAATCCTGTGTAGTTCAACTTGGTCTTCATGGATTGAATGCTTATCCTTGGTGCCCCTGCACCACATACACTCCACTGGATTTTTCTACCACCCTTTCTGCAAGAATCAACCTACATATGGATATGCATCTATGCAATGGGCACTATGGGAGATGGAATAGGAAAGAATGTGAAAAGAATTACAGATAATCAATAACTTGAGCTTTACCAGAAGGATGAGAAAATTGCAGAGCTAAAAGGTAAGATCACTAAGATTGCTTAAATAGTTCTTGAACTTATGAATTATAGGACTCCAACAAGGGTTTGCACCCTTTATATCAGGGAACCATTTTATAATTTAAAATTAACAAGTAGTTTAGGGTCTTAATCCTTCTATGGAGTCTGCTCAAGAATTCTATGACATGTTCTAGAATTCCCCTGCAGCCATCAAGAATTTTCTATGTGAAATTTACCTACATAACTACATTATTCCCCATGATGTTAACTGGAATCCTTTGGGTTATATCAAGGTAATATTCAGATTAGGGTGTTTGTGTCCTAGATTCATAACAAGATAAGAAGAGAAATACAAGCCAGGCCTTACAAGCAGGAAGAGATGGACGCTCCACTAGTAATCAGAGAAGAAAGAAAAGATGCAAGGAGGACCTATTATGATTGGCTTTGGATTTTCACTAATTTAATGAGCACAAGGAAAGGATACAAAACCTAAGAGAAGAAGCCTTCCTGGAATATGAAGAAATGGAAAGAGAGGAAGGGACAAGAGTCTGTGTGTCCATGCTACACAAGTAGAATAGTCTTCTTGACAACTTGAAAAGAGTAGAGCCCCACTCGCCTCAAAATTATTTCTTTACAGCACGGAGAGGACCATGATATATTATGCTAGGGAGGGTTAGAAAAGAATATTGGTTACCCCTAAAATTCCAGCCACCAATTCTCCTATGACCACTACTCAGCATGGTTGAGGATGCTAATAATTTTAACATGAAGGAAGAAGTCCAGAGATGGGAGAAGATGAGAGAAAAAAAAAGGATACTACTGGAGCCTGGCCAAGGGAGGTGTTGGACAATCATCTACCTCAGAATTCAGAATGAATGTCAAAATAATAAATTTATCTGTTGTTGAAGGACTAGCAAGATTCTAAGTTGGGGGGAATGATGGGCCAAGATTAGGGACATATTTTCATATGTTTTTTTGCTATGTTTTAAGACTTTTTAAAAAAGTGTGGTGTCTCGTGATAGTCACCAAAAACTCTTTTTCATGATTTAGGTTCAAAATTTTTAATTATAATAGTATCGTATGATGGTTCAGACCTTACTTGTTTTGATAATAAGCTTGGTAAATAATAGAACTATAATTACCTTTATGAAATTCATTGTGAATGGATGAAGTGTGACATAAGTTCATGCAACCATGTGGTGTATACATGATTAATTAGGATTGATGTTATAAATGAATGGATACATGAAATAAATGAGTTGTATATCTTGTGTTGTTAACCTCTCTGTGCAGGAATACGTCAACAAGGAAGGAGGAGAAGATTCAACATATTTATGGAAAGTATGAAGAAAGCGTGGAAGACCAGTTCAAGATATCATAAAGAGAAGATTAAAAGATGGAGTGCAGTTCCAACTAGGCTTCCTGATTCATTGAGTGACTTGGTTATGATGTCTTTTGATGCAACCCAATTTTAACCATGAATCAATATCATAAAGAATAAATGAAAACACAACAATTGATTTCAAAATTCACAACTCTTCATTATTCATCCAACTATTCTATGTCTTACAATAACATGAAACACTAATTTAACCAAATTCAAAAATTACCATTTTTGGCAAATTTTTAGAAAATGTAATTTTTTCATTTTTGGTAATTTTTAAAATAACTCCTAAAAAAATAGATTTTTTACCTAAATTTTTCCTCAACTAAGATAAGAAGAATTGCCAACTAATCTTTGAAATTTTAGAAACATGATTTCAAAGTTATTAAAAAACACAACTTCCTAAAAACTCAAGAAAACACTAATTTAGCCAATTTTTGAGGCCCAAATAAACTTTCTGGCTCCTAAAAAGATGTTGAAACGGCTACCTACCGAACTAAGCTCTATTGATAATTCAAATGGCTTCTCCTAAAAAATATACATGTTAAATTTTAACAAAAAGGAACAACTGAGTCAAGAGTTATGACTATCAGAAGTCTCTTCATCATCTTTATTGATAGAAGATCTAGGCACTTAAATTTTCTATATTCTCTCTAGGGGTTGTGCATGGAAGACTTGTGCTTCCTTTTTGAGTGAATTCTCATGAAATCCTTAATGTAAATAATTGCCGCCATTAATGAAAAAGAGTGATGAGCAATAGTTTTAGTTAGTCAATTGAGTTAGGTGTATAAATAAGTTGCTATACTCTTCTATGAGTAGCAAGAAGCAAGTATCAAGTAGAGATAAATAAGATAGTTAGATTGTTATATTGTTATACTTTTTTTTTAGCAATATAGATTGATTTTAGTTTCAATGTGTAATCAATTCCTTTGTTATGAATAAAAGAGAAAAAATTATGTTGAGTTCATAGATTGTTAGTAACTTGGCTTCACTTGCCCAAGGGGACCCACTTGTTGAGTGAACATTAGGATTTTCTCTTCTTTCCTAGTTCCTTCTTTCCTAGTTAGTATTCAGATCCTCTCCTATTTCTACACCCAAGGCTAATAGAGTAGTTTCTTCCTACAAAGTTTGAATTTGTTATTTGTTACAATTTGTTCCTTATGTTGATAGGTTAAGAATTCAATTCTAGAATTTACTTTATGTAATTTTACTTATGAGTTGCAAAGGATTCAAAAAGGAACTTATTGCATATATCTTGTTGCATCATTTCAATTCTATGTCCCTAGTCCAATATTTAGATGCACCTTGAAATAGGCAAATAGTTTCTTAGTGGATGTCTATTCCTTAAGTATGGGAAGTTCTCCTAGTTATTAACCTGGTCTTGAGGCCAACAGTTACTATAATCATATAACCATTAAATATTTCATCTTTATAATTTAAGAAAATTTAATTCAACCACATAATGTTCTATGTATTTGAACTTCTACATAATAATTTTTCATTGTATAAAGTGAAAGAAATCATTTCAATCAAAACCTACATGACAAAATCCATGTACAATGATGTGAAATTGACAAGAAAAGTGGAGGAAAATTGATTACCTAGTATCATTGGCTATGAAATGCAAGCATAAAAGATGGTCCAAATCTTATTCAAACCACAAGATCATAGTTGACGTGTATGTTGGCATTTGATGAAGGTGATATGTGTTTTGGTCACATGAGTGATTGTGGTGTTGTCATTGTTGGAAATATGTTTAGCTGATGTCAAGAGATCAGATTTACCGATGGTATTGAAGGATCAAATGGAGAAGAAAATAACTATTCAGTCAATCGATAAGAAGACAATATGTAGGATTCATATGACCGGATCTAGAGTTAGAGGTTGAGTTAAGGTGTGTGATCGTACAAATATTGTCTACAAAGGTATATTTGACTACTTCTATGTTTACATCAGTTAGCTTGAATATTTGACTAAGTTATTAAGGATGGAGTACCAACCTTAGTATAGTTGCTAAGATCAGTGTTGCGATCAAATATAATTGGTTGGAAGACATGTTTTCAAGATTTAATGTTTTTAGTCAATATCAAGGATGTTGAGTTTTGATTTTGGCGTGCCCACTAATATGTTAAGTTGGATTTAAGGGCTGAAGTTTGTAAAACTTTTTAGGGTTCTAGCACCGACTTAGAACAAGTATATAAATGGTTAATAAAATCATTAAGTGTGTTGTTGCAATGTTATGTGGTGATTGACATAAATTTTTGAAGATAGTACAAAGGTAGTAAAGTGTTCAAAGTAGCGCAATTGATCATGAATACATTGGATCTGTCAGGCATTGAGTGCAAACATTAGATAAGTCTTTACTTATTGATTTGAATAGATTGGCAAGCTAAATTCTTTAACAATGTCACTTCTAACAGGGTGAGAAAGATGTTTAATAGGATTTGAAATATAAATCCTCTAACAAGGCGAACTCTAAGAAGGACTTTTAAATCCCTTGATAGGGTAGTCTTTAACAAGAGTATTGTAGTTCTTAATCGGGCTATAAGTTCTCTTAACCGAATATAACCTCAAAAAGGTTTTGTAATTTCTCCTAACAAGGAAGATCTCATTAGTGCACGAGTGAAATTTTTGGGCATCTTTCCCACATGTGGCTTTCTCCCTCTAACAAGGGTTTCCACAGAAAAATATTGTGTCTTGTGATCATTGTGTGAATATTTTATATGTTATGTTTTATTGTTATATTAGCATTTTCATGTTGGTTATTGTGGAAGATAATTATTAGAATGTTCATATTTTTGGATGTACTAGTTCACCCCCCTCTCAGTGCCTTATAATACTAATAGTGTAATCATGAAATTGTTCAAAAAATTGGGTCAATAACTGTATATCTAAATAGCCCATAAAACTATTTTAAAATTTAATGGAACCCTACAAGACATACACAAAGTAATGTGATATTGACAAGATAAGTGGGTTAAAAAAACCAACCCATATCATTGTCTACGAAATGTAAGCATAAATGATAGGTAGAGTTCTCTTAAAACTTGGAGAGCATACATGATGACTAATCTTCAAACCAGTGAAAAAAATAGGCACAATAATCGTATACCCATTATATTTCATGATTATAAACAAGAGGTTTTAAATAAAGCCACACAATGTTCTTTTTGTTTCATATGCCATGTAATAGATCTATAGTATAAAGTGAAAGAAATCATGGCAAAGAAACACTTGACACCATACAACTAAATGATGAAAAAATATATCAAATAGGAAGTAGAAAATATTTATTATTGATAACAAGTTGCAAGAAGAAGAGGGCGGGAGTGCTACTTGGAAGTAGCCAACCCAAAAAACTCATCACAGAATGAAGAGATTCAAAGTAGAGGTTGTTTGGGGGAAGAAAAAAAGCTCATTTATGGATAAAATAATCCTCAAAACATGCCCAAAAAATTTTATTCTAGGGCCCCCCACCCACTATGCACACCAGCCAGTATACCTTATAACATGGTTATTTCCATGTAAAATAGCATGAGACATGTTTTTTATTAAGCCCCATTCTTAATGCTTAATTCATAAGTGTGAGTGGACTCAAACTTCATTTAGTTTATAAATAGGTGTTTTTTTATTAGTAATTTGGTGTTTCTTTTGTTTGGTTATGTGGTGAACATGTAATCAAACAAAATAGTCGTGTATTGGATGACACTTTGAAATGACAAATTTTTGACCCTTCAGTGCTTGACAAATTTTAGAGGAGTATCATTACTACGTTGAGGATAAAAAATACTTTTTAAATAGTTAAGTCGCATACAAGATAACAAATAACAAAAAGTCAAAATCTGATTTATAGTTTAAGCTCTATAAGTGTGCAAAGTTATCTATAACAACTACTAGTATGTAGGAGGTATTTTCCATATCAAGTCAAATTATGATATCTCTATTAGGATTCAATTGTGTGCTTTATGTGTCAAATTCATTGACCAAGGTTTCATGATTAGTGGTACACAAGAACCCATCTCTCATGAAATGAATGAAACAATTAACACTTATTGCATCTAGGTGATCTCATGAAGTGAAACACCGAAGCTTTCTGAGAGATCACCCATCCCAATATTACTCCATATTCTTTTTAAAATTTCTTTAATCAATAAAAAAATCCCTATATAGTAATTATGCAAATCACACCATAAATTAAAGTTGGCAGAAATAAATGGTTTAAATTGAACTGCGAAACTATTGATAAAATGGACATTATAATACCTTCCTTGATCACAATAAGCTATGGACATTAAAGTACCTTCCCTAATCACAATAAGCTATGTATGAGACTTACATGAACATAAGGCTAGTAAATAAAAGTCGTAGTATTGTGAAATTTGTAGTCTGGCCTTCCTAAGGAACATTGTAATGATGTCATTAATCTTCTTATGTTCTTTTGATAACAATCCAATTTCATTTTACATGAATTATTCATGATTATGGTTGGTCAAATTAAAATAATTTGATAATAACTTATATCCAAATCTAAAACAATTTGACAGTATAATGAAACCCTATAGTGCAACATCAATATAGTGATGTAAAATTGACAAGAAAAGTGAAAGAAATTTGATTACTCCATATCATTGATTGCAAAATGCATGGATAAATGATGGGTCAAAAAACCAAATAGCCTGCAAAAAATTGGCAACTTAATCATATATCTATTATATTTCATGCTTATAAAATAGGAATTTGAATTTAACTAGATAAGATAAGATAAGATAAATTTATTAATGTCCAATGGAAGACCAACAAGGGTCTATGGGACAGGAATCATACAACCAAAATAGCAAGGAACCAACAGACCACCAAACAGTGGTCACAGAACATGCTAAAAGAACAAGGAACCAAACAAGAAGAAGCAGAGAACAAAGAACTACCATGGCAAGGACTAGGGGTCCTTCCCTTGCAGAAAGAAATCCAACATAGAAGGATAGTGACCCAGAAGAATATGGGTATGGTGTCATTGTCGTGATCCGCTGGTGGTCTGTCGCTAATGGGTAGAAGCACTACGAGGTCTTATGGGTCTGGAGTGACCGATGGTGGAGGCACATGAGGACCGCTTCACACCCCGAGCCGGGAGCAAGGGCGAGAAGAAATCTATAATGAGTTGTTCAGTGATGTACTTCTGGGGAAATAGAAGTTGCAGGGTATGGTCACGGAGCCATACCATCTCCCGTAAATAGAGTGCCAGACATCTCTGGTCAGAGTAACAAAAGAAGGAAGTCAAGGAGCTACAATCTCTGAATAAGAAATAGAATATCCCTCCGATCTCATAGTATATAGGACAATGGAAAATGAAATGTGCCTCAGTCTCAATCTCAGACAATGTGCATAAACTGCAAATGTGATCCTCTATTTCAAGAATATTGTGCAATAACTAGAAAATGTTCTATATATTTCACATGCTATGTAATAATTTTATTGTATAAAGTAAAAGAAACTATTTCAGTCAAACTTGACATGACATCATGGATACAATTATGTGAATTTGACAAGAAAAGTGGAGGAAAGTTGATTACCTCATATTATTGGCTATCAAATGCAAGGATAAGTAATGGGTCAAATTTTCTTCAAACCCTAAGCTAACAGTTGATGTGTAATCATGTAATTGGATACAAAATTGGGTCAATAACTATAAACCCAAATAGCCCACATCAAATTTTATTTTCGCATACCCATTATATTTCATGATTATAAACTAGAGGAAGTGAATTCAAGAACATAATGTTCTATATATTTGAACTACCATGTAATAATCTCATTGTATAAAGTGAAAAAACCAGTTCAATCAAACCCTACATGGCATCATCCATACAATGATGGAAAATTGACTACCCCATATCATTGGTCAAAAAATTTGGTAAATAACCAAATAGCCCATAAAACTATTTCACAATTTAATGAAACCCTACACGACATACATAGAGCGATGCAAAAGGAAAAATGATGAGTAGAGTTTTCTTGATACTTAGTGAGAGTGCATAATGACTAATCCTCAAACCAGTCAATAAAAATAGGCACAATAATCATATACCCATTATATTTCATTCAATATTATTATAAACAAGAGATATAGAATTTGAATAAAACCAGACTGTTCTTTTTAACGTTTCATATGCCATTTAATGATTCTATAGTATAAAGTGAATGAAATTATTTCAATGAAATACCAGGCACCATACAATTAAATGATGGAAAAAAATATCAAATAGGAAGTAGAAATGAGTCGAGACTGTTTATTGTTGATAACAAGCTGCAAGGAGAAAGAGGGGGGGAGAAAGAGGGGGGAAGCACTACTTGGAAGCAGCCAACCCAAAAAACCCATCACAAAATGAAGAGATTCAAAGCAGAGGTTGTTTGGGGAAGAAATAAAGCTCGTTTGTGACCAAAATAATCCCCAAAACATGCCCAAAAAAGTTGATTCTAGGGCTCCCCACCTACTATGCACACCTGGCAATGTTCCTTATAACATGGCCATTGTCATGCAAAGTAGTATGAGACATGTTTTTATTAAGCCCCATTCTTAATGCTTAATTCATAATTTCAATTAGTTTTTAAATAGTTTTTTGGTTAGTAACTAGGTTTTTTTGTTTGGTTATTTGGTGAATGTGTAATGGAACAAAAAAGGTCATGTATTGGGTGACATTTTGAAATGACAAGGTTTTGATCTTTCATTACAGGAACATCATTACTATGCAGAAGTTAAAAAATATTTTTTAAGCAGTTAAGCTGCATAAAAGACAACAAAAAAAAAAAAAAAGAAGTTAAAATCCTATGTATAGTTTAAGTTCTGAGAGTGCTATGTACTTTTCGAATCAAATTCACTGACCCATGTTTCATGGGTAGTGGTACACAAGAGCCCATGTCTCATGAGAATGAACCAAACACTTAACACTTATTGCATTCAAGTGATCTCATGAATTAAAACATCAGATCTTCTTAGAAGTCACCCATCTCGATATTACTCCATATTCTTTAGAAAATTGCTTTATTCAATAAAAAGAGTCCCTACACAGTAATTGTGCCATTCAAACTATCATCGAAAGTAGTAAGAAATAAATGGTTTAAAACTGAACCTGCCAAGCTATTGATAAATGGACACTATAGTAGCTTCCCTGACCGCCATAAGCTATGTATGAGGCTGACATGAACATAAGGCCAGCAAATAAAAGCCATAGTACCATGAAATTTGCTGTCTGGCCTGCCTGAGGAAAACTGTAATGTTGTCGACAAAAGCTTCTTGTGTTCTTGCGATAACCATCCACTTCCATTTTTACGTGAATTATCCATGATTTAGTTTTGAGTTACAATTCAAATTACTCTACTTTTACTTGTATTTCTCATTCACTTTGATGTTTTCCTTTCTCTTTATTGTTAAATATTTGTTTTCTACTTAACAAACAATTTAAATAGCAAACTATTTCAAAAAGTTTAAATAATTTTAAATTGTTTGTCATTTAATTTGATATATATTTTTGGTTGCTTCTGATACTTTATATGCAGATTCCTTTGTTTTTATTATATTAATTTTGATAACTTATTATTAATAGAATACTTCGGCTTCGACCTTTTATTGATCCAAAAAATTTGATATACATTTCTCCCTAAATGAAATTTTTTTTATATAAGCTTACAGAAATCTATAAAATGATGATAGAAGGAAATGGGACCAGACTAAACTTTTGGATTGTTTAAATTTTTTAATTTGAAAGGACCAAAAGTGAACTCTAATATTTAATACCATTTAAGAACTACTGTCTTTCCATGTGAGGGAGGCCAGTTTAGTCATCAATTGTTCAGAATAGTGCTTCGCCAAATTTAGTTATGATGTTACGTGGAACAGAAATGTCCATATCTTCTCCTTCTTGCTCACTTAAATTTGTCCTCTCCACCATGAATTTGCCTCAAGTTAGGTAAATTATGAAGTACATATAAAAGGAAACCTCCTGATAACTAAATCTTCCATGCCTTCAACGTTGTCAGTTTACCTTCAAAACGGTTAAGTTAATTGGCATTTAAGGATCATTTGGTACACAAGGTCATCTAAAAGAAAATAAAACACGTGTGATATTGGATTAAAAAATAATTCAATTTGATCTTAAATTCTTTTAGCTGTATCTATTTTTTCTTATAAATTTTTATGAAAAAAATTAAAAGCAATAACAATAGAAAATACGAATATAATAAAATAAAATTTATTCACAAATAGAAAAATATTATTCAAATTACTTACATTTTACATAGGAATAACCCTGGATTCAACACCCACTTGTAACCATAGTCTTTCTTCCCTCATTCAAATTCACAAAATTTCAAATGTCACATTCGTCTAAGACCATCATCTCCACCTATATGTCCTCCATTCAGGATCATGTGCATAAAATGAAAAGAACGTTTTTTCCAAAAAAGAAATCACAATTTACTCTCTAGTCTCATGAAACATTTCAAAGGTGAATGAAGAATTTATGCTCATTCCTTTGTATGCTTAACCTACTTAGAGCTTTCGCCTAATTCATCTTCCCCTCTCCATCCTTTAGAGTTTTATTTCTTGAGCGTGTGCATTTTATTAATTTACTTCTCCCCCTTTGACCCAAATTCCCAAATAACTTCTCAATAATAAACTGTCTTACAAAATTTTCAACTTAAACATCTTAAACATTTATTCAACATAAATATAAGATTTCAATTAATTTCTTAAATCTTTAATACCATTACCCATAACCTTCACAAAGATTCATTCACTTAAGTTTGTCACCAACTCTACCATGAATTTGCCTCTAGTTTGGTGAATTGCAGTCTATACAAAAGGAAGCCTTGTGGAAGCTTATCTTTAAAAATTTTATACTACAATTCAAAGATTGAACATAAATCAGTCATGAAATCAAGGGCAGAATCTGTCATTTTAAACTCTGTAGTTTTTAGTGTGATCATCATAATAGCTGAGAAATGTGATTACATTATGTTTGTTGGAGGACAGAAAGTGCCTGCTATTTTTATGTTTGGGGACTCCTATGGAGTGTGAGGAAGCAAAGGTGTGCGGAAACGCTTCCTACGCTAATCTTGAGAGGACGGTTATGCAAATTTCAACTTAAACATTGCAAAGATCTCAAGAAATGCATAACAAAGCATAAACAAAATAACAATGAACACATAACACAGTGATTATCGTGGGGAAACCCTTTCGGGAGAAAAACCCCACCCTCCAAAACTAGCACAATGTATTATCAAATCAAAATAATTACAATACACTTGCAATGCAAGTTCTTACAGGAGCGCATCACCACAACTCAAACTTAGAGAGACTCCTTCTAGCACCCAGTCTTGCAAAACCTCAATTGTACAAACACCTCCCCAAGCCCTCCTTTTATAGTGATTTTACAACCTAGAAACCATTTGTGGTTTTACAAAACCATGGGCTTAACCACCATGCCACATGGTGCCCATTTTTGACATTTACATTTCTAAGATGGAAAAACAACCAGGTTAAAATAGTATTCCCGTCCATAATTTTGTCCTCTAGTTTAGACCCCCATAAAAATTCCAAAATGAGTCATTAAGGCTCTAAAAATGGCCCACCTATATTCTACAATAAACAAGACTCATTTTAACAACTCATACATCTTTTTCCAATGCATGAACATGTGGAAAACTTCCACAAACAAATTCTGGAATTTTTTAGAAAAAGACTGCAAGGTTGAGACACATGTTCTCAACATTCTCCCACTTGTCGAACACCTTGCAAGAGTCAGGGGATCCAAAATATCATGGACTTAATTGCTAGGGGCCGAGAGGCCCATAGACTCTGAACACCATCTGAACTTCTCTGTGCTCACAGGCTTAGTTAATGCATCAGCAACATTCACCAAAGTCTCTACCTTTTCCAGCTTCACCTTGCCATCCTCAACCATATCTCTCACAAAATGATATTGTACATCAATGTGCTTGGTCCTGGCATGAAAAGTAGGGTTCTTCGCTAGGCAGATTGCACTCTGACTGTCACTGTAAATTGTCACTGCACCCTGTTTGAACTCTATATCTGAACACAATCTCTTTAACCAGATGGCTTCCTTACAGGCATGAGTAGCTGCCATATACTCTGCCTCAGTAGTGGACAAAGCGACCACAGCCTGTCGCTTGCTCATCCAACTAATTGCACCACCAAATAATGTAAACACATATGCACTGGTGGATCTTCTTCTATCAACATCACCGGCCCAGTCTGAATCCACATAGCCTTGAATATCTAAGGAATGCTCATTTCCTGTTCCATGAAAACATATCGAGTACTCTGAAGTACCCCTCAAGTATCTGAAAATTCTTTTTACTGCATCCCAATGTGCTCTTCCTGGATTAGACATATAACGGGAAAGAACTCCCACTGCTTGGGCAATGTCTGGTCTTGTACAGACCATAGCATACATCAAACTTCCAACAGCACTCTGATATGGTACTCGACTCATCTCTTCCATCTCCAATGGGGATGTAGGACATTGTGAACTAGAAAGCTTTGTTCCCATTGTAACAGGAACACTCAATGGTCTTGAATCCTGCATATTGAATCTTTTCAAAATAGTACCAACATACTTGCTCTGGCCTAACCAAAGCTTTCTGTTTTGTCTATCTCTTACAATCTCCATTCCTAGAATGTGCCTAGCTGCACCAAGATCTTTCATTTCAAACTTTATCGAGAGCTGAGATTTTAACTCTGCAATCAAACCTTTTCCTTTGCCAATAAACAACATGTCATCGACATACAAGGCAATAACCAAGAAACGATCACCATCAGATTTAAAATATATACAGTGATCAGATTTAGATCGTACAAATCCCAAACTCAACACATATGTATCAAACTTCTGGTACCACATCCTAGGACTCTGTTTTAAGCCATACAAGGATTTCTTCAACTTACAGACCAAATGACTTTTACCTTTCACCACATAGTGCTCTGGCTGTGTCATGTAAATTTCTTCCTCCAAATCTCCATGAAGGAAAGCAGTTTTCACATCCATTTGCTTGATCTCTAGATCATAGGCTGCTGCAATAGAAAGTAAAAATCTAATGGATGTCATTTTGGCTACTGGAGAAAAAATCTCACCATAATCTACTCCCTCAACCTGGGAGTAACCTTTTGCAACCAAACGTGCTTTATACTTCTCAATACTTCCATCTGAACCTATCTTCTTCTTGAACACCCATTTACAACCAACAGGCTTTCGTCCTTCAGGCAATGGTACAAGGTCCCATGTTTCATTCCTCTTAAGAGCTGCCATTTCTTCATCCATGGCTATTTTCCAAGACTCTGAATCATTCATACCAAGAGCCTCTTCTACAGATCTTGGTTCATCAATGTTAGCATTTAATGCAAATATGCATCTCCAATCATCAGGAGAGTACCCATACCTTTCAGGTGGTTTTCTTTGTCTAGTAGACCTTCGAGCAGGTTCAGCTTCAGGTTCAGCTTCAGGTACCTCTTCTTCCTCTGATGATTCAGAACTCATAGAGCTCTCCTCGACTTCTTGTCTTTCTAAGGGCCTTGATTCAACTTTCTCTGGTGTAGCAGGTAGTTGAATCACATCTTTCTTTTGTTCTGTTTGTTCTGGCTGCACTATAACAGAAGACGGCTTAGTTTCTCTAAAAATAACACTTCTTGAATAAAATACCTTTTGTTCAACAGGATTCCAAAGCTTGTATCCTTTCACACCATAACTGTATCCGATGAAAATACATTTAACAGCTTTGTTATCCAATTTAGTCCGCTTCTCCTTTGGCACATGAGCATATGCTTCGCAACCGAACACTCTCAGATGTCTAAGTGAAGGCTTGTGGCCCGACCATGCTTCCATTGGCGTCTTATCAACAAGAGCTGATGTAGGAGACCTGTTTATCAGGTAGCAGGCAGTGGCTACAGCTTCAGCCCAGAACCTTTGTTCTAGTCTAGCTCCACTTAGCATACTCCTAGCCTTCTCCATCAGGGTCCTGTTCATTCTTTCTGCAACTCCATTCTGTTGTGGAGAATACGGAGTTGTCTTTTCTCTTTTAATACCACAATCTTTACAAAATGTGTCAAAATCATTAGAGCAAAATTCACCACCATTATCAGTTCTCAAACATTTTATTTTCTTTCCAGTCTGCAACTCAACCATTGCTTTAAATTCTTTGAAACGACTGAAAACTTCAGCTTTACTCCTAAGAAAATAAACCCATGTTCTTCTACTGAAATCATCAATGAAAGAAACATAATAAACTGATCTACCAATAGAAGGAACATCAACTGGACCAAATACATCCGAATGGATCAGATCCAAAGTACATGAGGACTTATGAGAACTCGAGTAAAACTGAATGCGGTTTTGTTTACCATAGATACAATGCTCACAAAAATCAAACTCAAGATTGCAATCATTCAACCCATCAACAAGGTTCTTATTTTTCAAGGTCCGTAGACCCTTCTCACCTATGTGGCCGAGTCTCTGGTGCCATAACATGGTCTTCTCTGCAGGCAATTTTGATTCGGTAGACAGAGCACCCTTGGGTACCCAAAAACCACGACCATCTGTTGAAAGAGAAACCCTCTCCTTTTCCAACTGAGTAGTCTTTTTCACAATCTTATCAGAAGTACTATTGCACTCAACTGTGCATGCATCAAGCTGGTACAGTGTACCCAATCTGCTTCCTCTTACTATCACCATAGCACCTCTTACCATTTTCACA
Organism: Chamaecyparis obtusa; assembly: GCA_027943335.1. Lineage (NCBI taxonomy): Eukaryota > Viridiplantae > Streptophyta > Pinopsida > Cupressales > Cupressaceae > Chamaecyparis > Chamaecyparis obtusa. The sequence goes on from BSBK01006101.1 coordinate 474,923, forward strand.
CCTGCTTCAGAAAACTGTACATGCACACCCGCATCTATTAGCTTGCTAACAGATAACAAATTCCTTGCTAGTCTCGGGATATGCAAGACACCATCAAATCTTCTAATTCTACCATCAGAAAATTTCACACGAATATTTCCACGACCAACAATATCAAGTACTGAGTTATCACCCAAATATACCTTACCACCATCAAAATTTTCATACTTACTAAACCAGTTTCTATTAGGAGTCATGTGGAAAGATGCACCTGAGTCTATTAACCATGCATTGTCACCTGCATGAGTGGCCAAGGCTGCGATGAAAGCATCTCCATCTTCCTTCTCGGACTCAGAATCAGAATCTTGCTTCTTCTTCTTCTTTTTCTTCTCCTCTTTGCAGTCCTTTCGGAAGTGTCCGGGTTTGCCACAGTTCCAGCAGATTGCCTTGGACTTCGCAGGAGATTTTGATCTCCCCTTATTCTTGGACTTAGAACAGCCATGCTGCTTTTTGTTCTTGCCTCTTTCTTTTGGTCTTCCTCGAACACTCAAAGCCTCTTTGGCATTCAGAGAGACCTTCCTTCTCATCTCTTCAGAAAGTAGAGAACCAACCACATCCTCCATCTTCAAGACAACTGAAGTGCTCCCTATGGCCATAACAAGGCTGTCCCATGAGTCTGGCAACGAACATAGCAAGATTTGGCATCTTTCTTCTTCATCCATTGGCACCCCAACAGAGGTCAACTGAGTCACCAACATATTAAAGCTTTCCAGATGCTCAGAAATTCATCCACCTTCTTCCATTCTCAAAGAATACAATTTCTTCCTTAAGAAGATCTTGTTCACAAGTGATTTCGCTTGGTAGATCTCACTTAGCTTCTTCCAAAGCTTCTTTGCAGTAGATTCTTCATGGACATTTATCAGGATAGAATCTGCAAGACACAGTCTGATGAGACCTTTAGCTTTTCTATCAGTCACATCATATTGTGTGGCTAAAGTCAGATCTACAGGCCTATGCTTATTCTCATCAATCGCATCCCATAGATCCCGATCAATCAACAGATCTTCCATCTTCAGCTTCCACATCTCAAAGTTTGTGCCAGAAAACTTCTCTACATCAATCCTCCCTGAAATGCTTGCCATCTTTCCAATCCTGCAACACAGAAATGAAATACTCTGCACAAGCTCCCACTCAAACTTGATTAGCTCAAAAAACCCTATACCCAACAAATAGAAACAAAACTGGCCAGGCTCTGATACCACTTGTGAGGAAGCAAAGGTGTGCGGAAATGCTTCCTACGCTAATCTTGAGAGGACGGTTATGCAAATTTCAACTTAAACATTGCAAAGATCTCAAGAAATGCATAACAAAGCATAAACAAAATAACAATGAACACATAACACAGTGATTATCGTGGGGAAACCCTTTCGGGAGAAAAACCCCACCCTCCAAAACTAGCACAATGTATTATCAAATCAAAATGATTATAATACACTTGCAATGCAAGTTCTTACAGGAGCGCATCACCACAACTCAAACTCAGAGAGACTCCTTCTAGCACCCAGTCTTGCAAAACCTCAATTGTACAAACACCTCCCCAAGCCCTCCTTTTATAGTGATTTTACAACCTGGAAACCATTTGTGGTTTTACAAAACCATGGGCTTAACCACCATGCCACATGGTGCCCATTTTTGACATTTACATTTCCAAGATGGAAAAACAACCAGGTTAAAATAGTATTCCCGTCCATAATTTTGTCCTCTAGTTTAGACCCCCATAAAAATTCCAAAATGAGTCATTAAAGCTCTAAAAATGGCCCACCTATATTCTACAATAAACAAGACTCATTTTAGCAACTCATACATCTTTTTCCAATGCATGAACATGTGGAAAACTTCCACAAACAAATTCTGGAATTTTCTAGAAAAAGACTGCAAGGTTGAGACACATGTTCTCAACATGGAGATACAGGGAATAATGATTTTACTATTACCACAGTTGCTGCTGATTTTCCTCCATATGGAAGAGATTTTAAAAATCACATTCCCACAGGAAGGTTCTCCAACGGAAAGCTCATCTATGACTACTTTGGTAACACTAATCTATATTCCACACCTGCATCTTTATCTTGCAACTTCACAGTAAATTTGATATCCCTCGTCATTCTATGTTTTGTCAGTCTATTTGTGAATTGTATATTGCCTTTGCAAAGAGAAATAATTTGGTCTTGTCAGAGTTCAAAATTTCACCTTAGCAATGTAAGAATTACTGTTGTTTTTAAGTGAATTTGGTATTATTACTTGTAAAAGATTTGATGATATTTGATTTCTATGATTTATAGTGAATAATACAATTGTTTTTGGATTAGATTGGTATAATTGAAAGTAGATGACTCTCACCTTTTGGGATGCATCCTGGAGATTGGGATGTGTCTCCCCTCTTAAAAATTTTGGCAGAGATTTTGTCAAGTTCAGTGGTGAAAGATCTGATGGTTTTGGATGCCATTTGAAGGGTAAAGAATTTAGGAATAATTATAACAGTGGAAATGAGTGGGGATTTCAGTGTTGGTGGGGGATTTTTTACTATTATTAAATTATAGTTACAGTCTACTATATTCTCAGATTTTTTATATATTATCAAATTATACTAAAAGTGACATATCAGAGCATCAACGGTGGTCGCTAAAGTGCAAGGGATCTGTCAGAACTATACGAAATCACGTCGGCCGTGGATTCTTCTTTGTGGTGTAGGGTTTCAAACTGTGGGCCCATGGTGACATGTATGCAGAAATGGCGCACCCCTATTGGCTGAAGGAAATAAAGAGGTGGAATGTTGTCAGCAGGGCTTGCGCTGGAGATTTTGATCGATGGCTGGCGTGTGATTGCATGGAATATTCTCTCCCCATGCGATCATGCGCCCACCACCCGATTAGATGACATTGGAGTTATCTTCTAGCGTCGAAAACCTTGGTTGTTTTCGATCATTCGCCTCTGCGCAGTTAAAGTTTTGACACCAACAATTCCTAGGTGCACTGCTGCGATTATGTGGGGCCCAGTTTCATATCATGTTAGTCGTTGCTAGGTCAGGGAATGAAGAAAGTATTTCCAGCGAATGGGAGTTTGCCTTTACTAACAAAGCTCAAGGGTGGGGCCTGGTTTTCGGACAAGTCAGACAGTCTGCACATGTCAGAGCATCAACGGTGGTCGCTAAAGCACAAGGGATTTGTCAGAGCTATGCGAAATCACGATAGCCATTGATTCTTCTTTGCGATGTAAGGCTTCAAACTATGGGTCCATGGTGACATGTATGCATAAATGGCGCACCCCTATTGGCCGAAGGAAATAAAAAGGTGGAGTGTTCTCAACGGGGCTTGCATTAGAGATGTTGATCGACGGCTGGCGAGTGATCGCATGGAATATTCTTCCCCCATGCGATCATGCACCCACCGTCCGATTAGATGCCGTTGGAGTTATCTTCTAGCATCGAAAACCTTGGTTGTTTTCGGTCGTTCACCTCTACGCAGTTAAATCTTTAACATCAGCAACTCCTATGTGCGATGATGCGATTATGTGGGGCCCAATTTTTATCATGTTAGTCGCCGCTAGGTCAGGGAATGAAGAAAGTCTTTCCAATGAATGGGAGTTTGCCTTTTTCTGCCAAAGCTCATGGGTGGGGCCTGGTTTCCAGACAAGTCAGACGAGCCTCACATGTTAGAACATCAATGGTGGTCGCTAATGCGCAAGGGATTTGTCAAAGTTATGCGAAATCACACCGGTCGTTGAACCTTATTTGAGGTGTAGGGTTTCAAACTATGGGTCCATGGTGACATGCATGCATAAATGGCGCATCCCTATTGGCCGAAGGAAATAAAGAGGTGGAGTGCTGTTAGCGGGGCTTGCGTTAGAGATTATGATCGACGGTTGGCATTTGATCGCATGGAATATTCTCTCCCCATGCGATCATGCGCCCACCATCCGATTAGATGTAATTGGAGTTTTCTTCTTAGCATCAAAAATCTCGGTTGTTTTCGGTCGTTTGCCTCTGCGCAATTAAATCTCTGACATCAGCAATTTCTATGTGCGCCCAGATAAGTCAGACGGTCTTCACATGTCAGAGCATCAACAGTGGTTGTAAAAGCGCAAGGGATCAGTCAGAGCTATGCGAAATCACGCCGGCCGTTGATTCTTCTTCGCGGTGTAGGGTCTCAAACTGTGGGTCCATGGTGACATGTATGCATAAATGGAGCACCCCCATTGGTCGAAGGAAATTAAGAGGTGGATTGTTGATGCAAGAGCATCCTGGGTGTAAGAGCAATCTTGCATCACCCAAAAATATTTCTATTTTTGTATTTAATAAGGGCTATTTTGTGCAGAGCTGCTATTTATGGAAAGTTACTATTTTTGGTAATTTTTGTATGTGCTCAGAATGATCTGATTTCTTTCTTGGAGGTTCATTTTGGTCATATAAGTCTGCCAGTAAAGTTTCATTGCCAGATCAAGTGTATATTGGAAGATATTGAAGATTTTCGGTATTGGCAGCAGGGTACAGAAACTTCGAACTCAGTTTTGAAGGCTTTAGAGGCCCCGGATGAGATAAAAAATTTGGGTGACAGGCGCTTGCATGGGTCAAGCCTGTAGAGCGCTTCGTGGCATTTCCGAAATGGGGTTATAATAGTCAATCGGGTCAACTGGTGATGACTTATGATCTTCGGAAGTCGGGTCACCTGAAATGGCAGAAAATAATTTTCCTTCAAAATTTCTGTTCGGGTTTCAAAAGTTATTTTGAGCCGACTTTGATGTAATAAATTGAAAAATAAAATAATTCTAAGTTTGGTCGGCCCTTAGGGCTAAATTTCTGGAACCTTCTCGGGCGGTGGAAATTGCCTATATAAGGAAGGCTGTATTATTGTCTTAGGCAGTTCAGAATAGTTCTAGGTAATAGTTCGAGGCTTTGTCCTACAGAATATTGTAAGGGAATGCCCATGTAGCTTTGCATATTGTAATTCTGAAAGTTTGTAATTCCACATTTGCGGAGATAATAAGAAGCCAATTTTCTGTTCTTGCATATTGTTGTTGTTTCTCTATTTCTGTTATGTGTTTGTGGTATTAAGGGGAGCACCCTTCATCAAGTGGTATCAGAGCAGGAGTTCTTGAGTGTGTAAACAGATCGCCGACTGTGAGGCAGTTTGCACCAGGACCGTGGCTAGGGTTTCAGTGCGCATCGCAAAAATGCCTCCACAAAGGGAACGTGGCGGAAGAGCTGGTGTCGTAACACCTGAGGTTAGAGAGCTACAGAGACAAGTGCGAGCATTGCAAGAAGAGATTCGCAGAGGAATGAATCTTAATGTCAGAGATGAAAGCGAGGATGAAGCCGAAGAAGAATATCAAGCAGGAGAAGTTGAAATTGTGAACCAGGAGGAAGAAAGACTTTTTCGGGCCATTTCCAAGATTGGGAAAAGACCTAAGATTGAGGTTCCTACATTTTCTGGAAATCTTAACCCAGAGGAATTGATTGACTGGATCAATGAATGTGAGGAATATTTTGAGTACGAAGATGTTGACGATCCTGATAGAGTCAAATTTGCGAAGGCCAGACTGAAAGGTCATGTGAAGATCTGGTGGCAAGAAATTCAATTGGAGCGAAATAGAAGAGGGAAAGATAAAATCACAAGATGGGATCGGATGGTGGATAAATTGAAGTGACAGTTCATTCCTGTTGATTATGAGCTTGACCTACTGAAGAAAATGCAGAGTTTGAAGCAAGCAGGAAGATCTGTTCAGGAGTATACAGAGGAGTTCTATCGACTTCTCATCAGGACAGGCCATGCAGAAGCTGATAAGGAGAAAGTTGCCCGATACCTTAATGGGTTAAGGCCAAGCATTCAGGAGGAGCTGAATCTGGTTTGAATGAACAGTATTGAGGAGGCATACCAATTTGCCCTAAAAGTAGAGGAAAAGTTGAACAAGAAGTTCGAGAGCAGACAAAATGGAAGAGGTCGCGGTGGACGATCTGGTGGACGGTCATATGGTGGCTGAAATGAAGATTTGAAAAAGAAGGATGAGGCCAGTAGCAGTCAGAATCTACGTGGAAATAATTCCAATCGCTTCCAGGATCAGAATAATAGAGATCAGAGAGGAAGAGGAAGAGGACAAGGATCTGGAAGAGGAGGCTTCCGTGGAACATGTTTTCACTATGGAGAAGAAGGTCATAGGGCATTTGAATGTCCTCAGCACCAAGGCAGAACAGACAGGAGAAATGAAGGCCAGGCCAGAGTTGCACATGTAGATGAAGATGCCAGATCATCAAATTCTGAAGATGCTGAAAGAGGAGAAACGTTGATTAACAGAAGAGTCCTGTTGAGTGGTGAGAATGAACCTGAGCAAAGGAGGAGCCTGTTTCGCACCAGGTGCAAGTGTGAAGGTAAATGTTGTGATGTGATTATTGATAGTGGAAGCACTGACAATTTGGTGTCAGAAGAGATGGTGACAAAGTTGAAACTCAAGAGACAGAAACACCCACATCCATATCAGATTGCCTGGGTACAGGATGACCACAAGGTCATGGTCAATGAACAATGCCTAGTGAAGTTCAAGATCGGCGGGTACCAAGATGAGGTACTATGTGATATCATCTCTATGGATGCATGTCATATGTTATTGGGTAGACCGTGGCAGTTTGACAGATGTGTTGTACACGATGGTCGTGCGAATACCTATTCCCTGACAAAGGATGGAGTGCGACATAAGCTAAAGCCATTGAAGGAGACCGAATAAAAGGTATGTGGTAATGCAAGAATAACATTTGTTGATGGAAGGAAATTCATAGATGGTATGAGGCATGAGCATGTATGTTTTTATTTAATTCCAAAAGCTGGTAAAGAGGAAGTAGAAGATGTTCCTGTAGAAGTTGCAGATTTGTTGAATGAGTTTCAGGATATTGTATCCGATAACGTGCCTGATGGATTACCACCAGTCCGGAAGATCAGTCATCAGATGGACTTGATCCCAGGAGTGAGTTTGCCGAATAAGGCAGCACACAGAATGACACCTGCAGAAAGTGAGGAGTTGAACAGACAAGTGCATGAACTGTTACAGAAAGGATTGATTCGAGAGAGTCTGAGTCCCTGTGCTGTACCAGCAGTATTAGCACCAAAGAAGAATGGAGAATGGAGGATGTGTACAGATTCTAGGGCAATAAACAAGATCACGATCAAGTACAGGTTTCCATTGCCACGAATGGATGATATTATGGACTGTTTGAGTGGAGCTGTGTATTTTTCAAAGATAGATCTGAAGAGTGGATATCATCAGATTCGGATCAGAGAAGGAGATGAATGGAAGACTGCATTCAAGACAAAGGAAGGACTATATGAGTGGTTAGTCATACCTTTTGGGCTAACCAATGCACCGAGCACTTTCATGCGGCTCATGAACGAGGTTCTGAAAGAATTTCTGGGTAAGTTTGTCATTGTTTACCTAGATGATATTTTGATTTTTAGCAAGACATTGGAGGAACATATGATGCATATTCGTATGGTGTTTGAGAAGTTGAGAGAAGAGAAATTGTTGATTAATTTGAAGAAGTGCAGTTTTGTGAAGAAAGAGTTAGTGTATTTGGGATTTGTAGTTTCAGCAGAAGGTCTAAAAATAGACCCAGAGAAGGTACAGGCTATCCTTGAATGGCCTACTCCAAGGATTGCTACCGAGGTAAGATCTTTTCATGGTCTAGCTAGCTTTTACAGAAAGTTTATCAAAAATTTTAGCAGTATTTGTGGACCCTTGACTAAAACAATGAGAGGGGATAGAAAAGAGTTTAAGTGGACTAATGGGGCAGAAAAGAGTTTTCAATTGTTGAAACAAAAAGTTACAGAACAACCTGTTTTAGCACTTTCAGATTTTAATAAGGTGTTTCAAGTAGATTGTGATGCTAGTGGTATTGCAATAGGAGCTGTTATGAGCCAAGAAGGTAAACCTATTGCTTATTTCAGTGAGAAGTTAAATGATGCCAAGAGGAAGTAATCTGTTTATGATCAGGAATTTTATGCTATAGTTCAGGCATTAAAGAAGTGGAGACATTATCTACTTCCTAAGGAGTTTGTTTTGTATACTGATCATCAAGCTTTGCAATATTTGAATAGTCAAGGAAAATTGAATCAAAGGCATTTGAAATGGGTTGAGTTTTTGCAGAGTTATACATTTTTTTTGAAACACAGGAGTGGAAAGTCTAATAGGGTTGCAGATGCTCTTAGCAGAAGGCAACTATTGCTGACAGAAATGCAGATTGAAGTGGTTGGGTTCAAGGAACTCAAGAATTTGTATCCAGAGGATCCTAATTTTGGTGAAGCTTGGAAAGCTTGCACAGAACCTGTTACTCTAGACAGGATGAAATGGTTGGATTTCATCATCCAGGATGATATGCTATTCAGAGGGAGTCAGTTGTGCATTCCACGAAGTTCTATGAGGGAGAATCTCATCAAGGAGAAGCATAGCGGAGGATTGGCTGGACATTTTGGTCGTGATAAAACCCTTGGTTTGGTTAGTGAGAATTACTATTGGCCACAATTGCAGCAAGATGTGAAGAAGTTTGTACAGAGTTGCAGAGTATGTCAGATGGCGAAAGGAGTGAAGCAGAATATAGGATTGTATCAGCCATTACCCGTACCAGAGAAGCCTTGGGAGGATATCAGCATGGACTTTGTTCTTGGTTTACCGAGGACACAACGGGGACACGATTCAATTTTTGTGGTGGTTGACAGATTTTCAAAGATGGCACATTTCATTCCCTGCAAGAAGACTAATGATGCTGTTCATGTAGCAGAATTGTTTTTCAGAGAAGTAGTGAGACTTCATAGTTTGCCAAAGACCATAGTTTCAGATCGAGACACTAAGTTTGTTGGATATTTTTGGCGTACATTGTGGAAGAAGTTGAAGACAGATTTGAAGTTTAGTTCATCACATCATCCACAGACTGATGGACAGACAGAGGTGGTGAATAGAAGTTTGGGAAATTTGCTGAGATGTTTGGTTGGAGATAAGCCAGCAGGATGGGATTTGATTTTACCACAGGCGGAATTTGCATACAATAATTCTATCAACAGGAGCACTGGTAAATCACCATTCTAGATTGTATATGGAAGTAGTCCAAGAAATGCATCTGAATTGAGAAAGATAGATAAAGGAGAAATAAGTAGTGCTGAAGCTGAGGATTTTGCAGAACACTTGAAGAACATCCATGAGGAGGTGAGAAAGCATATTACCAAGATGAATGCACAGTATAAGGCTAAGGTGGATGAGAAAAGGAGGTATAAGAAATTTCAGGTTGGTGATGAAGTCATGGTTCATTTGCGGAAGGAGCGGTTTCCAGTTGGTACATATAACAAGCTGAAAATGAAGAAGTTTGGACCATGTAGGATACTGAAGAAACATGATTCAGGAAATGCATATGAGGTAGAATTGCCTACTGAGCTAAATATTTCACCAGTGTTTAACATTTCAGATCTGACAGAGTATCATGAAGGAGGTGTTGAAGATGAGATCACAGCAGCACAGTGGAGTATTCTAGCAACTAGTTCAGATATCAAGGAGATTGAAGACATACTGGACAATCGTGTTGGCAGAAGCACAAGGAACAGGACATATGAAGAATATCTGGTCAAATGGAAAGGACGACCTATTGAAGATTCATCATGGCTAACAAAGGAGGAGGTTAACCGTCTTGGTTTTCCTCTACACACTTGAGTCGTGACAGGGTCACTTCTCAAATTACCCCGGGTGTCTAATGCAGGAGCATCCTGGGTGTAAGAGCAATCTTGCATCACCCAAAAATATTTCTATTTTTGTATTCAATAAGTGCTATTTTGTGTAGAGCTGCTATTTATGGAAAGTTACTATTTTTGGTAATTTTTGTATGTGCTCAGAATGATCCGATTTCTTTCTTGGAGGTTCATTTTGGTCATATAAGTCTGCCAGTAAAGTTTCATTGCCAGATCAAGTGTATATTGGAAGATATTGAAGATTTTCGGTATTGGCAGCAGGGTACAGAAACTTCAAACTCAGTTTTGAAGGCTTTAGAGGCCCCGGATGAGGTTGAAAATTTGGGTGTTGGGCACTTGCACAAGTCAAGCCTATAGAGCGCTTCGTGGCATTTCCGAAATGGGGTTATAATAGTCAATCGGGTCAACTAGTGATGACTTATGATCTTCGGAAGTCGGGTCACCTGAAATGGCGGAAAATAATTTTCCTTCAAAATTTCTGTTCGGGTTTCAAAAGTTATTTTGAGCCGACTTTGATGTAATAAATTGAAAAATAAAATAATTCTAAGTTTGGTCGGCCCTTAGGGCTAAATTTCTGGAACCTTCTCGGGCGGTGGAAATTGCCTATATAAGGAAGGCTGTATTATTGTCTTAGGTAGTTCAGAATAGTTCTGGGTAATAGTTCGAGGCTTTGTCCTACAGAATATTGTAAGGGAATGCCCATGTGGCTTTGCATATTGTAATTCTGAAAGTTTGTAATTCCACATTTGTGGAGATAATAAGAAGCCAATTTTCTGTTCTTGCATATTGTTGTTGTTTCTCTATTTCTGTTATGTGTTTGTGGTATTAAGGGGAGCACCCTTCATCAATTGTTGTCAGCGGGGCTTGTATTAGAGATTTTGATCGACGGCTAGCATGTGATCGCATGGAATATTCTCTCCCCATGCGATCATGCGCCCACCGTCCAATTAGATGCTGTTGGTTTGTCTGCAGTGGGACCAAGTGATGATTCATCGCCGAGGTGTCAGGTGGGGATTGGCTGAACTGGTATGGGATTGTCGTGCCCACCGTTCATTAAGAAAATATGAGGTGGAGATTTGTCAGCAGGGTTGGGATTAGAGATTTGGATCGACGGCCAACGTGTGATCGCATGGAACTTTCTCTCCCCATGCGATCATGCGCCCTCCGTCTGATTAGATGCAACAGACCCATAGCCAAGGACAGGAAATGGTGGTGAAGGTTTATGGGGTGTCGCATGGTCGTATAAATCATTTTCAATCTATGCGATGATGCGACAACCATCAATGTCGTGCGTAGGTGGAATCTCAATACTTTGATATATGCTCTGGTACATTTTAATATTTTAATATAATATTTAGCCTCGGCCCCTTATCGATCAAAAAAAAAAAAGTGACATATCAAAGTACCCATCTGCTATTTTGAAAAAATAGTCAGTACCTATACGGATTACAGTCTCCAAGTATTCTCATCTCTGTACAAATTTAGATTGTGTAGAAATTTTTTATTAACATTTCAGATCACACTTCATGATCCATCATCAAAAATATAATAAAGATCTCACAAAGATTTTAAAAATTATAACTTTTTAAAAAAATTATTTTAAATTTTTTCTTCACCCGTTTTTTAATTCTAACATTTCATTACAGTTGAAGGACTTGGAATCAAGGAACTGTTGCCTCCATATTTGGACCCAAATCTCAAGGCCCAAGATTTTCTAACTGGTGTCTGTTTTGGATCTTCTGGCACATGCTTGGACAATCTCACTGCCCAAATAAATGTAGGCATCTACATTACATATTTTATAATGTTTCACAACAGCTTAATACATTCGTAGAATAATTGATACGCAGATAATTTATTTTTCTTGTCAGATTTTTCCTTATAAGCTGGATTTGTATACATGAATGCAGAGTGTGATACCAGTTTGGCAACAAATTGAGTATTTTAAAGACTATAGAAGGAGAATAGCAGGATTTGTAGGGGAAGAAAAGGCCACCGCCATAATTAGAAATGCAGTATATTTCATTACAATATGCACAAATGACTTGTTGATTTAACGAATTCGGAAGTAATATAGAAAAATAGAATTAAAGAGTAGAGTACATAGAACACATAATTTATCGTGGTTCACCACAATAGTGGCTACGTCCACACCGAGAGCAGAAGAATTATATTAATCTCCAAATCAGAATGTTTACAAATGACAATAAGAGTCTTATTTATAAGCTCATACTGAGCAGTTGAAAAGATAAGGCACAATAGACAAAAGTCCGTTGGCCTTCCAATCCCAACAAACTCCCACCAGAAGTCAATGGATAATCCAGCTAATCAGGCATTCCCCTACTCTACATGCTGATCTACTTCAGCTTAACAAGTCCAAGAGAAGTTCTTGCACATTCGAACTTCTCTTTGGTTACAACTTTAGTGAATATATCTGTCAGATTGATCTTAATATCAATCTTTTCAACCTTCAACCTGCCCTCTTCAACCATGTGCCAAACAAAGTGAGCATGGATGTTAATGTGTTTTGAACGTCGCTGAGAAGTATGATTATGAGCCATAAATATGGCGCTATGACTATCACTAAAAAGAACATAATCATTTTGATGATACTTCATTTCACCAAGTAATCACTGCAACCAGATCATTTCCTGAGCACCTTCGAAAAGCGCCAAATACTCAGCTTCAGTGGAAGAAAGAGCAATAGAATGTTGCAGCCTTGAGGCCCAACTAATAGCAGCTCCAGCAAACATGAATGTGTAATTGGTGGTAGATTTACGCTTATCCAAATCTCCAGCAAGATCTGAATCTGTGAATCCCCGTAACTGTTCATTGTTACTACCAAAACATAATACCAAATCTGAAGTTCCTTTAAGGTATCTTAATATCCATTTGACAGCCTCCCAATGAGTCTTCCTGGGATTGCTCATGAATCTACTCACAACTCCCACCGCATAAGCAATGTCGGGACGTGTCGAAACCATAGCATACATAATGCTACCAACTGCAGATTTGTAAGGAATGTCCTCCATATATTCCTTGTTCTCTTGTGTTTATGGACACAAATTTGCTGATAACTGAAAATGTGAAGCAAGTGGAGTAGAAACACTATGCACATCAGCCATACCAAATCTCTGAATTACTTTGTCAATGTATTCTTTTTGTGACAATGTAATTACTTTCTTCTTCCTATCCTGGGTGATAGTCATACCAAGAATCTTTTTGGCTGCCCCTAAATCCTTCATGGAAAATGTGCTTGCCAATCTAGTTTTCAGCTCATTAACAATTTTAGAGCTTGTTCCCGCTACTAACATGTCATCAACATAGAGAAGAAGAATAACAAATTCACCATTCGGGAGTGTCTTGTAGTAAATGCACGGATCAGATTCACATCTGATAAAATTATGTTCAACCATGAAGGAGTCAAACTTGACATACCACTGTCTTGGGGCTTGCTTGAGCCCATACAAACTACGCTTCAGCTAGCAAAAGAGATGTTCCTGCCCCTTTTTCACAAAACCTTCAATCTGATGCATATACAACTCCTCATTTATGTCTCCATGTAAAAATGTTGTCTTAACATCTAATTGTTCCAATTCAAGATCCCAAATGGCTGCTAATCCCAATACTGTTCAGATGGATGTCATCTTCACAATCGGAGAGAATATTTTAGTGAAATCAATCCCCTGTTTCTGAGCATATCCTTTTACTACCAACCAATCTTTGAGCTGTTTGTGACCTCCTCCTTCGTCTTTCAATTTATAGACCCACTTGTTCTTGAGTGGTTTTCGATTTGGTGGAAGAGCAACCAAATCCTAGGTGTCATTTGCTTCAAGTGAACTCATTTCATCTGTCATAGCAACAAACCAATTGTTCTTATCATTTCTTATACATGCCTCTTTAAAATTTGTAGGTTCAATTTGCTCAGAAATTAATAGCTCTACCTCTTCCTCTTCAGCAAATAATAGCTGATAATCAAAGAATTTTGAAGGAACTTTCTTTTGTCTTGAGGATCTTCTCAATTCAGAATGATCTGGTTCATGAGAATGAATTATCTGCAATTGATTATCATTATTTTCTCCAAGTGAAGGATCTCTGAGAGTAACTGTTATGTTGGTATTGGATTCAGTGAGTAATTCATGAGGACTACCCTTGGAAATGGGAAAGGAGCATGTCCTCTGTATACCCGAACCATTTCGGCATGCTTGTCCTGTTAAGACTCCTTGATAAACATTTTCTCTACCAAGAGATGTGCTTGTTATATCCTCTGTAATATATCCATGCTAATCACCAAAGGTGGATTGATGCAAATGCTTACGCTAAGACTGGTCTGCAGTATCATGCATATGACTGTTAAGTGGAAATTCATGAGCAAGTGGACTGGCACAGGTTCTTTCTACCAGTGACGTCTCAACTTGAAGAGGAGTGGTTTGGGAGTGAGGTGCTGCAATCAGATGGAGAGAATCAATATCTCTGCAATCGGTGCCATTAGTCCATATTTCACTATCATCAATGCCATGAGAGTAGGGGTGGGTAAAGTGGTTAGAAAATTCACCACATGGAGTAAAGTCTAGCGCATGATGTCTAGACCTGTCGTAAGTATTCTCTTTGCCAAGAACATGGGATGTGCCATAGAAAATGTATGGAACTTGCTCTTTGTTGTGAGTGACTCCATAGCTGCCATGAGTTGCCTGTAGATTATCTCCCTGTGGTGACTGCAGATTGTTGTGTAAATTTTCTTCATAACTGTCATGGAGAGGGGAAGGGAAGAACATAGCCTCTCCCCCGTTTTCAAAGGAACTTTGATTGTCATCAATCAAATCTCTCTGTTCTCTATCAAACAGATTATGTGTGTAATCATCCTCACTTGATGAGGATTGAGAAGGAGGAATTAGAACATAGGTTGGAGTTGTCTGAAGGGGACTTCTTCCTTGATGAGTAGAGGCAATACCATTTGAAGGTATTTTGAAGGAAATGTAATTTTTTTCAGACTTATCAATGTCTGCAAGAGCTGGAAATTTATGCTCATTAAAAATAACATCACGACTGCGAATGATTCACTCTTCAACCAGATCCCAAACTCTGTAACCAAACTAATCTTCACCATAGCCAATGAAAATGCCCTTTTGTGATTTGAAATCCAGCTTTGACCTTCTTTCTTTTGGGACATGTACATGAGCTTCACACCCAAAAACTTTGATGTGTGAGTATAAAATCTTTTTTCCCAGCCATTCCTCTTCCGGAATGCCAAACTCTAGATGAGATGAAGGAGTCCTATTGATTAAATAGACTGTTGTATTACAGGCTTCTATCCAAAATTCTTTGCCCAAACTGGCATTGGAAAGCATACACTATGCTTTCTCAAGAATGGTTCTATTTAACCATTCTGCTGCCCCATTTTCTTGAGGCAAATAAGGAACAACCTTAATTCATCTTATACCATGATCTGCACAAAAGTTATCAAACTCCAACGAACAAAATTCACCTCCATTATCCATTTTTAAACACTTAATTTTATGACCACTCTGATTTTTCACAAGAGCTTTAAAAACTTTAAATTTAGAGAATACCTCTGATTTTCTAGAAAGGATGTAAACCCATACCTTTCGGGTGCTATCATCAAGAAAGGTGACAAAATATTGTGTGCCTCCATAAGAGGTTGCCTCCGTAGGTCTGAAGACATCCGAATGCACTAACTCCAAAGGTGTAGTCCTTTTATCATGTCCATCCTTCAAGAAACTGACCCGCTTTTGTTTCGAATGAAGACGACACTCACAAAATTCCAAATTTGTAGATTTGAGACCCGATAGTTGATCACGATTCAACATAACCTCAAGGCCTTTCTTGCTCATATGGCCTAGCCTTTGATGCCAAAGTGTAACATCACTATCCACAAGTGTCAAAGCAGCTCCCACCTTATCAATGGGTTTCAAAATATAGAGACTACCGGTTTTGTCTCCTTTGGCAATAGCCAATGAACCTTTGACTATTTTCCATGTATCCGTGAGTTCATTTTTGAATCCTTGGGTGTATAATTGACTGACAAAAATCAGATTCCTATTTAATTGAGGAACATGTCTAACATCTTTGAGAAGTAATTTTGCTCCTCCTTCAAGATGGAAGACAACATCTCCTTTCCCAACAATTTTACATGCTTTGTTATCACCCAAATATACCTCTCCAAATTCACCTTCTTGGTAATTTGTAAATGCATCCGTAAGAGAGGAAGCATGAAAGGAAGCTCCCGAATCAATTACCCACGAATCAGCTTTTGTATCACTTGTTGACAAACTTAGGATACCTAGATCCTTTTCACAAATTGTGTTTGCTTGACTGTCCAAAACTTGTTCTTGTGCCTTCTTATATTTTTTGCAATCCTTCTTAACATGCCTAGCCTTCCCACAAAACCAACAACCATTTTGTCTCCCTCTTGACTGCGATCTTCTTGTAGATTGAGACCTCCGATTGTTATTAAATCTGCCTCTATATTGGCTTCTTCCTCTATTTTCAGTGCTCACCATTGTGAGAGCATTACCGGAAGAGGACTCATCATTCGTTCTCCTCAAATCTTCGAAAAGCAGGGTGGCTGAAACTTCATCGAAAACCAGCTTCTTGGTAGTTGATGCTGAAGTGCTTATAGCTGTCACAAGTCCATCCCAGCTATTAGGAAGAGAACATAGCAATAGAATAGCCTTATTCTCATCATCTTGTGTCATGCCAGCTGAATTTGCTTGGCTGATCAAGGTGTTGAATTCATTGAGATGATTTGTCATGACTTCACCTTCCCTCATCTTAAGTTTATATAACTTCTTCATGATGAAGACTTTGTTCACAGTAGATGCTTGTGCATATGTTGAAGCCAATTTATCCCATACATCTTTGGTTGTATTTTTGTCTGAAACATTATACAGCACATTGTCGCCTAATGCAAGAAAGATTGTCACTATGGCTTTCTCATCAAGCTTTCCCCAATCTTCATCCGACATGGCTGTGGGTTTCTTTGCTTTTCCTTCAAGTGCCAGTGAAAGCTCTTTGTTGACTAACAGAGATTTCATTTGTATCTTCCATATCCCGTAGTTCTTCCCAGAGAATTTTTGAACTCTTACTTCTTCCATAATTCTGAAACCGAAATCTTCAACCAGCGATTAACCTCTCTCTGATACCAATTGTTGATTTAACGAATTTGGAAATAAAATAAAAAAACAGAATTAAAGAGCAGGATACACAGAACACACAATTTATCGTGGTTCACCACAATAATGGCTACATCCACACTGAGAGCAGAAGAATTATATTAATTTCCAAATCAAAATGTTTACAAATGACAATAAGAGTCTTATTTATAGGCTCATACTGAGCAGCTGAAAAGACAAGGCACAACAGACAAAAGTCCATTAGCCTTCCAATTCCAACATGACTTCACTCTCAACTACTTCTCACTCCCAACTCATCGACTTCAGTTCACTGTTCAAGAGTACACAGATTTCCTCTTGAATACATACACGGTTTACATTAAGGCATGGTTATAACTTGTCTGCACTCTTTGAATTTTGGACTTTGCAATCATATTTACAGTGAATTCTGATTTATGGGTCTGAATTGTGCAGGATTTATACAATCTGGGTGCCACTAGATTTGCTTTGATTAATGTTCCACCATTGGGATGTTTACCAATAGTGAGAACATTTAGCAATTTTTTGAACAGAGGAGTATGTGATGAAGAGATAAACCAGGCTGCAGATGGGTTCAATTCAGGATTAAATGCCATGATTGATCGACTCAAATCTGCTTTTCCTAGGCTTCAAATTACTTTCCTGGATTATAACAATCTGATTTCTGAGTTCATTGAGAATCCTAGCAAATATGGTATTTTGCATTATCGTGATTAATCACAATACAAATATCATTATGCCTAGATCTTTTACTATATTTATATATACGTAGAATTATCTCTGATTTTGCAATGCTATCTTACATGGCAGGCTTGGAGGTGATTGCAAGGGGATGCTGTGGGACAGGCACCTTTGAGACTTCATTCCTATGCAACGAATTGATTCCGTTTACATGTCCTGATGCTTCCAAATATCTATCCTTTGATTCTATCCACCTTACTCAAAAGGCATATAAAATCATTTCTAATACATTCTTGACCAGAGATGTTCCTCAAGTTCTTTAAACTTGTTCATAGCTTTATTTGCAATTGCATATAATATGCTGGAAAGGTTCTCCATGGAAATTAGTTGTCTTGCATATTATATGTCAAATTGTATATGATATACACATCATGGTTACAATGTAGTCGATTGTCATGTCTAAAAATTACAGACCTTCTAATTTCTTGGATAGTATAGGCAGGTAGGATTGTTCTCAATGATTTTGAGGAATAAGTCAAAGTTCCAAGATATATCACATGATATATAGTGATATGATATTATCATTGTTTTTTCTATTGAATAAAGTAAATTATATTAAAATAATGGCAGTTCAAAGAGAATTGCATAAAAGAAAATAAATGAAAGAGATGTATATGTTAAGATTTGGGCATTAATTTATGTTAAAGACATCTAAATTTGAGTACTTAAATTCATTCACTTCTTCTCTTTAAGTTTGCAACCCCATTTGAAATTAAGTCTTTGATTTAGTTTCATGTTTGAAAGAAGATTTAAGTAAAACTTTTTAAAAGAGAAATAAAAAAATAGAATTTTCCCAAGCCAAAACTAGTCTTTAAGAACAAATGTGCATTGTGTTAGAAAGATAAATTAAATATGCATATGCAGTCTATTAGCACAGACCAGCTATAGGTCCACCTCCAAAGCTTAGTCTTATCTCCAACCAACTATTGTTAATGCTTCACCTAACCTGATGACTAGCATTCTTAATGTATTGATTATAAATTGAAAGTAAGAGTAATACAATCTCAGAACTCATGTTTAAGTTTCTCCTCTAATCCATGTTTTAACATGGTATCAGAGCCGATGGTAGATCCTTAAGAGCCCATATTTGGGTTTGTCTCTAGAGTTGCAAGCCTTGCCTAGCCATACGGGTGGTACGAAGGGTCGACTGCTAATGAATATGTAGTAGGATTTGTCATTGGAGGCCAGTAAGGTTGGGTGCACAAGCAGTCTGGTATGACTGTGAGTTAGCACGGAGTTGGGCGCTTCACGGAGATGGATTTTCATGAGCTACTGGTTGAATAGCAGAGAGAAGGGATGACGGACTCAGTCTTAGCCAAAGACTGTGAAGTCCATGAGTTGCAGAAGGAGTATTGATTGAGTATTGACTGAGTTTGCAAACACCAGTCAATAAGTATGGTGAGCCTGTGTATTGACGAAAGATAGTGCATTGGTGTTTTGTGAGAGGCTGCCAATGCACTCTCTTTTATTTATTATTCCTGATCAGCATGCGCATTGATAGGCCCGCATTCCTTTTTCACTGTCAGCCATCTACTTGACAGTCCATGATCACACATGGGTGATGAGTTGGTGGGATCTCTTTTATCCAGCACACTAACTGAATTTTATGTGAACTCGCACCAATATGCCCGTCAATCTTTGTAGGGGGCTTTGCATCCTTGAGTGCATTATTATTGTTCGATCTCAAAATCACATTCTCAACAACAACATTTGTATTGGAGATTGCATGTACCACCAGTGAGTGGATCTTATCCTCAATGGATAAGTGTATCACTGGGTGAGTGTGGTTGCACATAACCGCATCTTCTTTATTCTGGTTGGCACCTTTCAATGAGTGCCTATCTAACTGAGATCGCTGAATTGTTTGGATCAGAGTTAGAGAGAAATTGATCAGTTGTAGCTGAAATCAAAGAAATTGTGAAAAAAGATTGAAGTTGTGCAGATCTATGCAGAGAAGAAAAGAAGAGGTAGAACAAAGATTCCCCATAATATTGAGCTTAAGTAATAGAATTATATTTCTATGCAAACAAATAAGAAGAGATATTTTTGAATGCTGCAGCATTCTGTTTTGTTTTTGAATTTGTGCAAACAATGTAAGAGGCCGATGGAGCCCACAAAAGTTATGATCCTTGAGCACTAGTAGTGTGTCTCAATGGGAGAATGTTTATTGTACCTGATTTATTGTAGGGGGTGCATGATCGGTTGTACCCGACACCCCAAAGTGTTTTTTCTTATCATATTGATGAACCATGTAGGTGAAAATGATTCCTATAGAACTAGTGAGTACAATGGCTGGGTACCCATGTATCTCGATAGATGGATCACTTTTTATATGCATTCAATGATTGATGCAAGTACAAAAGAAGAAGCAAAAAATCAATGAAGAAAATGCAAAGTGATGATCAAAAGGTGTGCACATTATATGTTAGTTTTCCCATCATGTGAGGTTTGTGGTAATCCAAAACCATTTGTTAAGTTTTGTGGTCAGCAATAACCACTAGTATGTGCAGTTCGTGGTTAGCCAAAACCACTCAAGTGCAATGTTTATGGTCAGCTATAAACCATTTGTGTGAAGAGTTTGTGGTCAGCAAGAAACCACTTGAGAAGCATAATGGTTAGGGATAAGCCGCAAATTCCCAAGGTGATTATCATGTGGGAATGTAAAAAAAAAATGAAACAACACACTAAAGCCCAGTTAAGAAGAACTTATATAGCTATTGTAAATGAGTACCTAATAAGGCTTTGAGCCTGGACTCATCTTTTCTAAATTATGGGGGAAATCTGAAAATAGTTAGCATAATTAATTTATGGGGGGATGTTAGAAAGATAAATTAAATATGCATATGCAGTCTGTTGGCACAGACCAGCTATAGGTCCACCTCCAAAGCTTAGTCTTATCTCCAACCAACTATTGTTAATGCTTCACCTAACCTGATGACCAGCATTCATAATGTATTGATTATAAATTGAAAGTAAGAGTAATACAATCTTAGAACTCATGTTTGAGTTTCTCCTCCGATCCATGTTTTAACACATTGGAGAGAGGTGCAATTTTTCATAAGTTCCATAGGTGCCAAAGATTTCAAGAATGTGATAAAACCTTTGGACTTGTTACCGTAAAAAAAAAAAATTGGCACTTGTCACTCAACCCAATTAAGTGAGTTAAAATTTTAAATATCACTAAACTACTGCAAACTTTTCTTGAAGAAGTAATGAGTTTATTTGGGAAAAATAACGACAAGTAGTTGTCAATGATATGGTTACTGCTCATCCTGTCCCTACTTGGCTATATTGGTGTTTCACTAGCTTTATTTAGTTTAGCTATGTTTGGGTTGTTGTGTTTCCCTTGTTTTTACCCTTTGGCAACATATTTTTACAAGTTCTAGATCAATGTAAAATTTGAGGGTTTTGGTTCCCTTTCAAAACTTGTTGTATGGGGTTTTGGGTCCCCTCAAAACCTATTTTTCCTTAATCAAAAACAATGGAAAATACCTCTCAAGTGATAAATTGCTGAGTATACCAAGAGTGTAGAATGAGAATGCTCCTTTAAGATATGAAAGTCATCATGACTCATCCAAGAGAAATATCCTCATGGGTCTCTATTAAACTCACATCCAACCAAGGTGTAGGTTTCTCAAACCTCCTCTTGAAATTTGATCAAGTGTAACCATCTCAATAGTCTGTATCTCATCTCATATACTAGTAAAAGATAAATTCATGCTAAACTCCAAATACATCTTTGTACTATCATGAAGCTTCTCAAGTATATGATCAGTGCACCTAATACAAATAGAATTTACTGAGCCACTACCAAAGATCTAATTAGCTGAATCAAGAACCCCTCATGACATTATGATCTAACTATCCCCTGATTCCCCTCCTAGGAGATCACTTGCTCCAATTGAACATACCATCATCTCAAGAGAAATGTATCATGCCAAAAATATAATGCATAATCAAGAGTATACCTTGACATAATGCCAACATACTCTAAACCAACATCACTTTCCAACCACCACCAACGTGTTGACCAAAGACTTTGAGAGTTCTCCATGGCTCTAAGATGTTACACATCTTCAAATAGTTTGCATGCAAATGTGCAAGAACCCTTTTGCAACAATAAGATCTAAGAATTCCTCCAAACCATCTATGTCACTAAAGAGGACCAACCATCACCATGTGATGAAAATGAAATCATTTCTAAATCTCCCACTAAATTTTGACACCATCTCCCAAATGTGAAAATCATCTTGGTCAAGGTACGTACAAGTGTACTTTTAATCAAACCAAGTGAAACCAAGATTTACAGACCAAGGAAATACACCATGCTCTAGGATTCTAGATTTATTATCTAGGTACTCACCTATGATCCATTATCTTTCCTAAATCACCATACCAATGCATAAGTGACCACAAACAAGGCCAAATAATAACTCTGTATTAACAGTACTGAATTAAACCTCATGGATATTAGCAATTGGCATCCAAGTTAACCCACTACAACTAAATAGGTGATCATCTTGAATACAAATTATCGATCTAATAATTGCAATATGAAATTCCACAATCGCAAATCAACGACATTCAAAACAATCACACAGACAATGTAATGCAAGCACCAAATCAAGCATACATTCGATATGCAAATCAAGTCCCCATCGAGCATCAAAGTACAAAAATCCAAAATAAAAAATTGTTAATATGATTTAGAACAACAAAGAGGGGGGGTGAATCAGTTGTTCTCAGGTCCTGATGTATAAAACAATCTCAAAAACTTATCCTTAAATCAGATCCAAAACCAAAACAAACTCGGTCATCACTGATTTGATAATAGAAACATTTAACAATGCAGTCCACTACCTAGTTGTAACTTAACTTGCAAAACATAGTAATGTTCAGATCTAAACATTCACACAAGTATAAACACCAGGATTTATAGTAGAAACCCAATTTGGGAAAAACCACTTTGTAACATGCTACTATTATTTTCACTCTTCTGAAGTGAGCTCGGTAAAAAGCCAACCCTGTTAAAGGTTACAATACACACTGTCAAGTGTGACCCGGTTAAAAGATTTCAATCACCCTGTTAAAAGTGAGCCTAGTCATAGGACTTACATACACTCCATTAGAATGCAACCTTGTTCAAAGGATTTAACATATGACTATTAGGTCAACCTCTGTTAAAAGGATTTTGACTGTTACAATGGTTAGAAAGTAGTAGCAGTATTATTTGAAAAATATACAACTCACTTTGCAAATATCAGATTCGATTTTGTACACTAATGTTGGTTTACTAACTTTGAAACTTTTCCATTTCCATCTCTGATCTGCTCGGAACTTTTCTTCAAGCAATCACCACACTTCTCCTTCAGCCTTTTCTGCTTATTCAGTCAATAAAACTTTCCTCTTCCAGCATTCTCTGTTCTCCATGTGCATACATATCACAATGCTCAGGTTCCCTTATATTTTCCTCAATTAGGTTAACTCATCTTTTGCCGCTCAACCTCAATTGTAGATCTTAGGGTTAGATCAGATTCATTGAATCTACCCGCTTCATGTTCTTCGGCTTCTTTTCTAGAATCATCTCAAATCTCTTAAAGATTTACAATAAAATGTTTTACATTGCATTTAATGCTTCCAAACAATCAATAAATAAAGTCAACACATTTTACATAATCCAAGAATTCAACAATGTCGGCTCCAAAATTAAATTCTCTTCAAATATAAAATTGCTGATGCTCAGTCAATACTATGATTGTTCACTCAGTCTTCATGTAGAACATTCTGTCATTACTAAAATTGTTTCCTCGGCTTATGTTGTCTTCCTCGGCAATTTACTGATGCTCGGTCGACACTATAATTTTGCTCAGCATATACTAACTCGGTCGACACTAACATCACTCGACTTAAACATGATTTTTCCATTTTTTGCTTGATTAAGCCTACCAGTTTAGTCTTCAGTCTTACTAAGATAAACAATACATTATCTCATCATAGTGCAACATAGTCAAGTACACTTTGTAGTATCAAGATAACTCAACCTTTCTCTAGGTGCTATTGTTACCAACCTTGCTTAGCCCCTTAGCAACACTCAAAAAGATATAGTACTTTCTTAAGTAGCAATAGTCTTACCAATTAAGGTTTGACATCAATGACAATACAACAATTGTTTCAATTTAGTTTCCAACAAAAATCACCATAGAAACTTTGAGTGACTAATCACGTACCAAGATCCCCATGTACAGAAAACATCACACCTTCTCTCACCATGCATAAAACATGATTGTAGAACCAAAAATATCTCATCCAATTACACCTCAAAGTGACTAGGGTCTAGAAAATAGCTCTTCAATAGATCCACAAAATTGAAAGCTTTTACTTGATCATGCAAAACCTTAAAAATTACTATGTACAAGAACACCTATGACCATACATACCCACTTATCATCTAGAAGACTCAAAAGTTTCAAAAAGCATCGAATAACTTAACCCAAAATAATGGACTATCATATATGAGTGTCACCATACAATGTATATGAAAATATATAAAATCCTCAGATTCACTTGGAGAATATGAATCCAAGCCATGCAAGTACAAACATCCACAAGAAAAAAAGGAGTTCAATAACTCCAGGCCCATTAGTAGGACAACTCAATAACCACCATCTATTCATGGGTCTGAGTGATACTCGCTATTTCAAGAGATTCTAGATCATCAAATGATCAACTCCATTTAGCCTCCATGTATTCAGGGTAACAAATGGTACAACTTCTATTACTAGGAAAAAGTTTACACCTAGCATAATCATATCACTCCATAGTTGACAAATAATGAAAGCTTCTCCATATTACTAGGAAGCCTCTCATAGACACCTAATATGAAAAATGTGTTGCATGCAAGGTCGTAAAGTGTGGAAAACACACTCCATGCATCATAAGTTATTTTGTTGTCTAGCAAGAGTTTAGGATCAATTTTTTTTCAACATGACCAACTCTAAATTTTCTTTGTCTTCATCATCCTTCAAATTGCATGTTGTCTCCTAAAACTTAAACAACTTCAAAACTTCCATTGATCAAAGGATCAACCTTATTTAGGCGATTCCTTCATATTCCCTCAATCTTATGAGGCTAAGAAATCTTCATAGAAGGAATATCCAAAACCTGAAACACCAAGAAATCATAAATGTAAGCACATACAAGTAACATGTGAGTCCATGCAAGTACATGCAACTCAAAAAGGAAAGAACATGCGACTCACAAAAAATACATACAAGATAACTATAAATCTTTGATTATAGCTTTGCTACCAAAATGAAGGGAAATGGGGCATCCTAGAAAAGAAATCAAAGATTAGTATGTGGATCTAGTACCTATTGTTTCTTTACAAACATATGACAATATACTAATACAAACACATGCTATTATGTTATAAAGAAGAATCAAACACAATTTATTTCCCATGATTAAAACCTTAGAGGAAAGTGCTTTGAATTTTAGATCTTTCTAGATCATGTAGCTTTAGCAGCATGCATACATTAAGATTTAGTTCAATACATAATCATCAAATAGAAAGAACAAGATAAAAGATAGAAGAGAACAAAATTTATGTGAGGAAAACCATTTCTAGTAAAATAACCCCACACTCCAAAACCAAAGAACCATTGCATTATCCAATAATAGAATAAGGTTGCAATACAATCTTTAGGCTCTGAGCCTTAACATAGAGATTTACATCTTGTTCAATCTTGAAGAAAACTTGACAACATAGTCTCTCTCTCTCTCTCTCTCTCTCTCTCTCTCTCTCTCTCTCTCTCTCTCTCTCTCTCTCTCTCTCTCTCTCTCTCTCTCTCTCTCTCTCTCTCTCTCTCACACACACACACACACACACACACACACACACAATTCCTCTCGAAATGTTTGAATTTCTAGAGATTATCATACAAAAATAGAAACTTATTGAGCCTATTTGTATTCAATGGATCTTCAACATGTAATTAGAAAATCCCTTTTGAATAATGCTTACATAAATATTAATTTAAATTTAAATCTCCAAGTGGGAACCAACTTAAGATAATACTAAATATGCACCATATTAAATAGATAATACCCAAATAATAAATGCTTGGATTCAAAGTTTGAGACATCATAATCCCAACATAAAAAAAAATCAAGTATGAAAGTAGGAATGTTGATGATGTCTCTAAACAATGCTCATGTCTCCCTATTCATGTTGATGATGCCACAATCTAATCAAGTACATGTCTAATCAATGAAGAAGGTGACAACTAAATGATATGAAAATAGATTTAGAATAGGTGATGAATAGGACAACCGAATCATTCATCAAATAGGAGAGATAACTCCTCAAATATGAATGTACTCCATCACAAATCAAAAAGATAAATAGATCTGACACTTGAGTTCAATCAATCTCTCTTCAATTCAAAAGATCAATACAAGAGACATTGCATCATATAATCAAATAATTTGTTGCAAAGAACACTAGAAGGACATTGTGGACTAGACTATGGAACCCTCAAATCTTAGCAATCAGACGAATGGATATATCTATGTAGAAACACTAGACAACTCTTGACCATGTAGTTTCATAGGAATCATGATAAGTAAGCAAAATTAATTCCACCATGAAGGATCAACAAGAAAACTCTTAAACTGGTACAGCTTTGGAATCTATGATGCAACAAGTGATTTACTAATGATGTGGAATCAATATGAAGTACAAAGATTAAAAAAAAATCACATTCCCAAGTGACACCTAATATCTAAGTAACACACTAGATACCCATTAGGTAATATCTAAAATAAAATTTAATTGGGGCTTAATGCGGAAAAAGTGCCTAGAAAAACTGATAGAGCTCCTCAATACTTTTCTAACACTACAAGAATCACAAAATTTGAAGACCATTGCAAAAAAATATGGGTTCATCAAGAGTCCAAAATGAAGTTCTGACTTCAACTAGTAAAAAGTGGTGACAAACCAAAAAAAATGGCAAAAGAAATTGTGTAAGGAAATTAAAGTAACAAAATTATTTCCTAAACTAACCTTGAGAGGAGGGTCATGTAAACAATTTCTCATATATTTACAATGAGTATGGAAACTTAATAGAAATAAACACAAATAACATTCATACCACAACATTGTGATTTACATGGGGAAAACCTTTGGAAGAAAAATCTCACTTGAAAAGCCACCCAATATATTATTCAGAAATCAATGATAAATTACAATATACTTGTAGTGGAAGCTTCTTATAGGAGTATCACCAAAAGAGATCAAGATCGAGAGGCATCTCAACAACTATCAAACTCTTACACACAACTTTTATCTCACACATCTAATATCTATGAGACATAATACATGAAACCATCAAACAATATTGAAAAACCATAGGCTAAAAACCTCCTAAAAGTGGTGCCCATCTTATCTACAATAAAAATTATGGTATGATGTGTCAAAACACACATCAACATGTGTATCTCCCTTTTACATCTCATTTATGTGTCCAACACATTTTTATATTTCCTTTTTTAGAAGATCCAACTTCCAAAGGCCATAACTTTTTAATCAGGTGTCTAATTGATGAATCATTTGAAGTGTTAGAAAGCTCATGACATGCTCTATCAAGATCTAACCTACTACACTAGTTACAAATATTTTTGGGTCATTTAGGAGCATTTATGGGCTACAAAATTGACATTGTAAAATTTTTGTAGCAACTTAAAGAACAAAAACTTTAATATCTTCAAACTAGCCACAATCTTGTAATGAAAATTTACTGAAATTTACTTATCTTACCCGAGTAAAGCTTTGGGGAAAGTTTAGGAATAATTTGTGCTCAAATATAAACTTACTATAAATAGTAACCTTATGTAAATGCAAGGTTGGGAATCTATTTTTTCTAACAATCTACTTTATTGCAAAGATGACAAACCTATCTTTCTAATGATATCTCATTTTCTCTTATTCATGTGTTGATGTTTGTCACTTATTTCCAATGTCTTTTTCACATCTTTGCAATCATGACAACATAAGCAATAGTCAACGAATTATTTAAATACCCTCTTAACACACATGTAATGCTCCCTATGAGGATTTGACACAAACTTGTCTAGTCTAGTACACATCACTTCACACATCAAGATATTGACAACATTAGTATAGGGCATATTCTGCATATCCTAAAAATTAGTATTATGTTTCTAAGACAAATGATTAATGAAAACTTAATGCCTATAGGTAAACTACTAATAACTTACTTATAATTGTGCATTGCAAACCATCACAAAATAGTGTCAACATATGTACTTTAACAACTCAATTGTACTATTTTTTATTTTAAAAAATAATTTCCCACTTCTAAATCATTCATTTTAAATATAGTGGAAGTCTTTTTTTTAGCTCCTTAAACTTCATCTTGTTGTTATCAAGAAATAACATTTTATTAAACATACAAGGCAATTATTAGAATCTAATCATAAATATATTTAATGTAAACACAATGATACATGCTTCACTTCTATCAAAACCTAAATGCAATGCAAAAGTATCAATCTTCTAATATCACATCTAGAATTATTGTATTTAATTTATATAATGACCATTTTAACCTATAAAAAAATTATTTCATTTTTACCTCAAATCCACCTAATGGTTACATCTAATTATTTTTTTACAAATTTGTATGCATGAAAGGAGTTTTGATATTCATTTTCTTTACTTCAAAATCACAAGCAAGCACCAATAGAAAGAAAGAAAGAAATTAATACATAGACTTTACTTAGGAGAGAGAAATTATCACCAAAATTAACTACTTCTATATGGGAGTAGCCCTTGGCCATTAGAATGACCTTGTACTTCTTTAACCAACTATTTGATCTAAATTTTCTTCAACACCAATGTATAACCAGTCTTTCTTCCTTCATATAAATCTACAAAATCTCAAGTGTCACATTTATCTAAGCCCATCATTCCCACCTACATATCTTCCATCCAAAATCATGTACATAAAAAAAGAATTTTATTTTTTTTATGTAGCACAACACTCTCTGTTAACAATAAAACTCAATCACAAGACAAATAAACACAACTTTGAAACCTTCAATATTTTTCCATTCATCACTGAATGCCTCTACAATTTGCTGCAAACTCTTAACTAACCAAAAACCCTAAAAAATCAAGAAATCTGAAAATTACTCTTTTTGGCAGTTTTTTTCCATAGTTATTTTTTTGCCATTTTTTATAATTTTTGAAACAACACCTTAAAAATTGAGTTTTTTGGAGCCCTAGATGAAACTTTCAGCTCCCGAAAATGTGCTAAAACAGACCTCAATCAATCTAAGATCATTGGCAAAACAAATGCTACCTCCTGAGACACGCACCCGAAAAATTTCAGCAAAAACTCAAACCTGAGTCAAAAGTTATGACCTCCGAAAATTTTTGTATTTGTTTATGACCTACGGAAGGTCCTGCATCATTTTTTTTTTGGAAGATCCCAATTTATCGTGAGTTCACGAAAAAACAAATACACATTAGAAATTTAAACTATACCTATCAATTAGGTTCTATCACCTCTTGAATCATTTCAAGGGTAGATTAAGAGGTTCTAGTCAATCCTTTGTATACTTAATCTACATAAAAGTAGGAACAAAATTCATCTTCCTCCTCTCCATCATTTAATGTGTTATTATGTTCTTCAACATGTACACTTTATTGTTTTTCAACTTTACTCTCAAATTAAATATTTTTCTTCTCTACAATGAATTATTTGGCCCCGACTTTAATCCAAAATCTCAAAATCAAACCCTCAATAATAAACCTTGTCCCATACTTATATATAGATATCTTAAACATTTCCTTCAACATAAAAATAAAATTTACAATTAATTTCGTAATCTTTAGTACCATCACCGACAACTTTCACAAAGATTAATTATTCACTCACTTAAATCTGTGACCTACTTCACCAAGAATTTATTACCTACTTCACCGAGAATTTGAATGACAAACCATACAAAAGGAAGCTTATCTTCCATGCCTTCCATTGTTGGCAGTTCACCTCAAAATATACTTCAATTTCGAGATTGCACATAAAGTAGTAATGAAATCTAGGGCAGAATCTTTTGTCTTGCTCTCTGTATTTTTCAGCTTGATCATTATAAAATTTTATACTACAATTTAAAGATTGAACATAAATCAGTCATGAAATCAAGGGCAGAATCTCTCATTTTGGGCTCTGTATTTTTCAGTTTGATCGTGATTATAGCTCAGAAATGTGATTACATTATGTTTGTTGGGGGACAGAAAGTGCCTGCTATTTTTATGTTTGGGGACTCTTACGGAGATACAGGGAATAATGATTTTATTATTACCACAGTTGCTGCTGATTATCCTCCATATGGAAGAGATTTCAAAGATCACATTCCCACAGGAAGGTTCTCCAATGGAAAGCTCATCTCTGATTACTGTGGTAACCTATATATTCCCCACCTTCATGTTTTTATTTAATTCTATGTTTGATGGTCTGTTTTAGTTCGTGAATGTGAATGATTTGTTAACTCTAATAAGAAGAACAATTTAGTTTACAGTTGCAAGATTGATTATTTGGTTTGATTTATTCTTCACCCATTTTCAAGTTCCATGACATTTATAATTCTATCATTTCACTACAGTTGAAGGACTTGGAATCAAGGAACTATTGCCCCCATATTTGAACCCAAACCTCAATGCCCAAGATTTGCTAAGTGGTGTCTGTTTTGGATCTTCTGGCACAGGCTTGGACAATCTCACTGCCCAAATAAATGTAGGCAACTACATTACATGTTATAATGTTTCACATGACCTTGATACATTTGTAGTACAATGTATGTATATCGTCATCTTTTTACTGTACTACGTTCTTATAAGCTGGATTTGTATAAATGAATGCAGAGTGTGATGCCAGTTTGGCAACAAATTGAGTATTTTAAAGACTATATAAACAGAATAACAGGATTTGTGGGAGAAGAAGAAGCCACCACCATAATCAGAAAGGCAATATTTTTCATTACAATAGGCACAAATGACTTCATTGTCAACTACTTCTCACTCCCAACTCGTCGACTTCAGTTCACTGTTCAAGAGTACACAGATTTCCTCTTGAATACATACACGGTTTATATCAAGGCATGGTTATAACTTATCTCTACTATTTGAATTTAGCAGTTTCCAAGCATATTTGCAGTGCATTCTGATTTATGGGTCTGAATTGTGCAGGAATTATACAATCTGGGTGCCGCTAGATTTGCTTTGATTAATCTTCCACCATTGGGATGTCTACCAAGAGAGAGAAGACTTAGAAGCTTTTTGAACAGAGGAGCATGTGATGAAGAGATAAATCAGGCTGCAAATGGATTCAATTTAGGATTAAATGCCATGATTGATGGACTCAAGTCTGCTTTTCCTAGTCTTCAAATTGCTTCTCTGGATTATAACAGCCTGATTTCTGAGTTTATTGCGAATCCTAGCAAATATGGTATTTTGCATTCCCATGATTAATCACAATACAAATGTGATTCTGCCTAGATGTTTTACTATATTAACATATAGCAAGAATTATGTCTAATCTTGTATACACATCATTATTACAATGTAATCTGAGTGTGTCTAAAAATCTTAAGAGCTTCTAATTTCTTTGAACGTATAGCTATGTAGCGTCATTTTAAATAATTTTTGAGGAATAAATTTAAGGTCAGAGATATATCCTTATATTTAGTGGTATGATGTCACCTACATTGTTTGGCAAGATTACTAAGCCAATGCTTCTAAAGTTTAGTAAAATTTTATTATAGAGATATCTGGTGCCTTTGTTTAAAGTGGACAAATTTTAAGAAGAAAATATAATAAATTAATTAGTTGATCATTTTATTTGTGTTCTTTTAAGTATACAATTAATCAAGATGAATGGTGTATTTTGTATATAATAATTTAAATATAATTTGTACATATAAAAAAAAATAGTAGTAATTAAGGATAAGCATTACATTTAATAATTTATTTAGTTCTTTTAGACTTATTATTGAGATATTATATTTCTATTTTTATGTAGTTTTTGATATAAGAATCAACAAAAATTAGGGTGTTGTTTCTTAATATAATGCTTAAAAGGAAACGATCAATAGATTCAGATTGTCAGCATATTAACAACACAAAGACAAAAACTAAGCAGTCACTGTGACTTCTACATATAAAAAACTACCAAGAATCTACTAGTCGTAGTAACTAAAAACACTACCACTATCATAGCTATACTACCCAGAGTATTACCAGCATAATAAACATTATAAGTTTTAAATAAAGGTCACACAGGCCATACAAGCAGATGTCTTTAAGATAAAGTAACAAAGTATCAGTAAGGTAAACCCAAATTCAAACAAGGCCTTTAAATCCATTATCAACAAGACAACAAAACAAAAACAAGAACCAAAACACTATGCCTCCTTTCGCTTGTATTTCTTTGACAACATCATCTGCGCCCAATCTTCGGTTAGGAATTTAAAAAACTCCTTAAAATTGTCATCTTCACTGTCCTTCTCACCCAACATGTCCTACAATAAACACAGTGGCGGTCGAGGAATGCATCACTTTCAAGGCAAATCTTGAAACCTCTTGAAACCTTTTATCCATGCATATTATTTCCTTTTTATTTTTCTCAATCTCTTCCCAAACAGCCCCACATCTACCAAAATCACCTTCTACTATGGTTTTATCCCTGTCCTTAATAGGGGACATAACCATGTTCTTAGTCTTGACATTATATTGAGGTTAATGGACTCAACTTTTAGAATTTCCTAAGATGTCTACCAAGAGAGAGAAGACATAGAAGCTTTTTGAACAGAGGAGCATGTGATGAAGAGATAAATCAGGCTGCAGATGTATTCAATTCAGGATTAAATGCCATGATTGATGGACTCAAATCTGCTTTTCCTAGTCTTCAAATTGCTTCCCTGAATTATAACAGCCTGATTTCTGAGTTCATTGTGAATCCTAGCAAATATGGTATTTTGCATTCTCATGATTAATCACAATACAAATGTCATTCTGCCTAGATGTTTTACTATATTAACATATAGCAAGAATTATGTCTAATCTTGTAATGCTATGTTACATGGCAGATTTGGAGGTGATTGCAAGGGGTTGCTGTGGGACTGGGACCAATGAAACTTCCTCCCAATGCAATAAATTGAGTCCCTTTACATGCCCTGATGCTTCCAAATATCTCTTCTTTGATCCTGTTCACCTTACTCAGAAGGCATATAAAATCATTTCTAATACATTTTTAACCAGAGATGTTCCTCAAGTTCTTTGAACTTGTTCATAGTTTTATTTGCAATTGCATATTATATGATGCAAAGGTTCTCCATGGAAATTAGTCTTTCTTTCTTGACTTGTATACACAATGTAATCAGAGTGTGATGTCTAAAAATCTTAGAGCTTCTAATTTCTTTGAAGGTATAGCTATGTAGCGTCATTTTGAATAATTTTTGAGGATTAAATTTAAGGTCAGAGATATATCATTATATCTAGTGGTATGATGTTACCTACATTGTTTGGCATATCATTATCATTGTACATATAAAAAAAATATAGTAGTAATTAAGGATAAGCATTACATTTAATAACTTATTTAGTTCTTTCAGACTTATTATTTAGATATTATATTTCTATTTCTATGTAGTTTTTGATATAAGAATCAACAAAAACTAGGATGTTGTCTCTTAATATAATGCTTAAAGGGAAACAATCAATAGATTCAGATTGTCTACATATCAAAAACTACCAAGAATTTGCTAGTTATAGTAACTAAAAACACTACCACTATCATAGCTATACTACCCAGAGTATTACCAGCATAATAAACATTAAAAGTTTTAAATAAAGGTCACACTGGGCCATACAAGCAAATGTCTTTAAGATAAAGTAACAAAGTATCAGTAACGTAAACCCAAATTAAAACAAGGCCTTTAAATCCATTATCAACAAGACAACAAAAAAAACAAGAACCAAAACACTATGCCCCCTTTCACTTGTATTTCTTTGACAACATCATCTGTGCCCAATCCTCGGTTAGGAATTTAAAAACTCCTTAAATTGTCATCTTCACTATCCTTCTCACCCAACATGTCCTACAATAAACGCATCACTTTCAAGGAAAATCTTGAAACCTTTTATCCATGCATATTATTTCCTTTTTATTTTTCTCAATCTCTTCCCAAACAACCCCATATCTACCAAAACCACCTTTTTCTATGGTTTTATCCTTGTCCTTAATAGGGAACATAACCATGTTCTCAGTCTTGACATTATGAGTGAGGTTAATGGACTCAATTTTTAGGATTTTATGAGATGTGGGAGGAACTACTGGTAGTAATTGAAAGGGCATCCTTCTCTATCACTTTTTCCTCTAAGCTCTTTCTTTCACTTCCACTAACATCTTCCAGCTCTAAATCTTCCTTCAAATTCTTCTCCTTCCTACAAGGCTTGGTTACCGTTCAAGCAGACTAGCGAGGAGTGCTTGTCTCTTCTGTGACTTTAATGTCTGAATCAATTTGTTGGATATTGAATTTGGTTTTCTTTGGGGATTTGGTTTTCAGATTGAACAGGCCCCGAGTCATTTCTCTTTTTCTCTTTCAACATATCCACATACACCGTGTTAGGAGAAATGTTCAGAGATACTTGAAGGGTTTTATGGGTAGGCTTCTTGATGCATTTCTTTTTGCTTGGGCTAGGGGAGTTCATTAGGCAAGCAAATGGTGGATTTCAAGAGGCAGGGGCTTCTTGAATAGTAATAGCACAAAAATGATAGAGTGCAAGATAGAAATGATATAGCCTAAACATGATGCCCCGATAAAGGATGGTATACTTTTTTCCCTATTTTTTAGCTTCTACAACATCCTTAATAGTACTCTCCAGTGAGTGGAGAAGGAAAAACTAAATAGAAATAACATAATGATTCCTAAAGTGATTTAAAAAGGGCATATGGTAATATTGATAAATCACAAATATTCCTTTGACGTTAAATTATTTCATGATAATCATACATTCCTGATCCTAGGGCTCTGGAAATTTCTCCCAGTTGTAACCTCCCCACAATTTAACAAGTTTCTCCTTGCTATGGAAGAATTGGTTGAGGCTAGCCATGTTAGAAACCCTTCTTATCTTTTTCCATTTTTCCCTTCGGTTGAGAGGCATGTGACTTGGACAATAACCTCCTTGTTCACCTTAAACGAGATGCCCCCTGGTGCAAGAGTACCCTTCTAAGGACTCCCACCATTCATCAATTTTGTTGTGATGAACTACCCAATGAAGGCTTGTAATTAGAATAAGAGCCTTGAGTTGATTTGGTGTGAGTAGGGTCTACTTGCGATCCTAGAGTCCTATTTTTGGTCTTTCTTGTTCACTGTACAGTGACTCAAGGAATGTTGTCATCCTGAGGTCACATGATCATAGGATAGGTCAAAGTCTTAGAATAGGGGTTTTGAAGGTTTTAACACATGTGTGCTTTGTACTAGACCTAAGAAAGGTCCTAGGTTGAGGAAAGAGCAAAAGTTTCTCGAGCAAGAAAAAGTTTCTCAAAAAGTTGCTAGCAACTTTGTTAGTAAATAGATTCGTCCTTTCTTGTTCTTTGTGACAATATGACTCTTAATGCCCGAATGATGAACAAAACCTGCTTACAACAGTTGAAAAGCCATCTTCTGATGACTGGCTTTTCTCTGAATTTATAGGTACAACTCCCTATGTGAATGATTTTCAAAGAATTATGTTTGCTCCTAAAACTAACACGGGGTATGCTCTTAACCCGAGAGCAGAAGAGGAAACCAAGTTTCACCCAGGCAAGTGAAACTCAGGCAGGGATCTAAATGAAAGGGTGTTATGTTTATGGTATTCACAATCTTATGACTCCCACAACACAACAGAATGAAAATGCAGTTTATGGAATGCAAATGAAGTATGGTGATGCAATCTCATAACCAGTTATAACTCTTTGATTATTTTACTGATTGGTTAAATTGAAAACAATGAAATAAAACTCTATTCACTCACTATTATCAATTCAACACAATGAAACAACATCACATATAGAAATGAAAAAAACCTCTAACTAGTTCTTCTCTGAATATCCTACAGCACATCCTACTGAGTTTATTCACATCTTCGAAAACAGGGAATGAAACATCCTTTCCTTCCTACTGCAACTTAGATGAAAGAGAAAGAACCATCTAAATAACTAATTGGAACATAAAATCATTGACATAAAACACTTTCAATTGTCTCTGCAACATCAAGTATTCTACACCAAAAATTTGCCGACCCTTTTATTAAGTTCTTTAACAGTATATATAGAGTTTTACAATACATAGCATTCATGAGAATACAAAGTGTTTCAATTTCTAGAATTTGAAAAGACTGAAAATAGGTGTTTCAACATCACAACAAAGAGGAATTGATAAGACTTTGTCCTTTTATCTGATTCGGCTTGAGAAACCCGATCCACTATATCAAATTTCTCCTCTACCATCATTTGGGAGAAGACAAACTGTTCACACCATAGCAGTAATCTTTTGATCGAACCCGCCGTTACTATGTAATTTCCTTATAAAATCAATCCCCTTTTCTAAGCTTTCTGCTTTTTGTTATTCATGCTAAACTGGAGTGCACAGAACATGCAAGTTGAATTCATTTTATAGCAGGGCAAGCAGAACCAATTGCCTTCGATATTGCAATGAGCCATAACTTATGTTGTCGCATGATCACATGGCATTTTTCTCAGTCATGCGATCATGCGACCACACACCTATCGCATTGCCTTTATGACTTTTCTGCACCATAACAGTAAAGTGGGGACCGTTGATTTTCCTTTAGAAAGTCACACGGTATGGATGCCTTTGGACCCACCAATTTACACCTGTCACAATCCCGCTATCCCTCTAAGAATCTCCAACTCCATATAGGCTAAGCGAAAGCCATCGATTAGGTATCTTATAACTGCAGAGAAACTTTTCTTGGCCCCACCGCGAGACACGTGTTTGCATCTCGCATGATCGTATAGCAGTTCTCTCAGTCATGTGATCTTGTAGGGGCTTTAGATCTGGAGACCGCAACTAAGAGCCCACGACCCCACCATTCCACGTGTTCACATCTCACATGATCGCAAGATAGTTCTCTCAGTCATGCGATCTTGCGGGGACCGTAGATCTGGAGACCACCACTAAGAGCCCGCGACCCCACCATTCCATGTGGCTTCATCTCGCATGATCGCATCTACGCTGTTAGCGTATGCGGGTCCCAACAGAGCGTATTCACTGGCCCGAGTTCCCATTTCACATTGTCGCATGATCGCAAGGTATTATTTTATTTCTAGCAATATTATTTTATTTCTAGCAATCATGCGACCGCTTTGAAGAGAAGCACTTTCACCCGTCACTTCTATGTATGTGGGTCCCTCAACTTAGAACACGTGCTTCATTAAACTTTTTAATCCTGTCGGCTTGTAACTTTATCATTTTTGAACCAATTCACTTGTTGTTTTTGCAGTGAGCTCGTGAGAACTTAGAGAATCATGATATGCATCTCAATCATGCAAAGTATTAACCTTAATTGACTGTAAAAGATATAGGGGATGAGCACGAACTCAGCTCTGTTGCTCCTTGAATTACACTTTCAACACTTCTTTGAAACATACACAGTCAATAACCATGATACTTATGCACATGCCTCTTAACACTATAAAGTTTGGCTTCATTGCATCTATTCCATTGCATTCGACATAGGTTTGAGAACTTAAAAGTGCAGGATATGTACATAGCTAGCTGTATAGATTACCTCATAATACAATGACCGAGTCCCAAAAACATTACACAAACCATTGATACAATCAAATGATAATAACTTCACTATTTAAATGATCACTGGTAATAGAATGAACCCACCATATACCTCAAAACACTAATTCCATCAAAGGAGGCTAGTCATAATTTAATCTTTACTTATCCTGAATTCTGCTTCTAACATCTTCAGAGGAATGCAATGCTATTACTATCAATAAACAGTATGTCTTCTCAGAGTGATTACCTTAATCATCTCTGCACTAAGAAGCTCCTAGTGAATTGGATTTAAATAATGAACTTCTTTCAAAATTACCATAATGAAACCTTGCCCAAAAAGATTTCAAATGACCTTCAATGCAATCCATTCCATGACTGTCCATGCTTTGCTTTTTGCAATGTACACACTATTATATAAAGTGAAATCTAAATGATTCAATGCTGATTCTGTCATAGCATCCATCACATGAAGAGTCCTTTCCTGATTCTTTTGAATGTCTGAAACTCAAACATCATTCCTCTTGTTGAAAAGATCATCAATAGAGCACCATTTTCTTTGCCAGGTTGGGGTCTATAACCTACCCAATGTAGAAAGACCTTTAGAACAACCCACCCAGCTCAGAGAAAGAAAAAAAATGATAGGGAAAACTGGCAAAGAAAGCCTACCTAAGAAAGACTTAGACCTAGACTCAGACCACGTGACTCCAATATTGCCAAAAAAATGGGTGACTTAAAGTCAGGCAACAGCTAGCTCCGACTGGGGAATATGTACTGCAAAGTGCATAGAGAATCCAGCATCTCTGGTCAAACAAGCACCTTATGCATTGGGTTGCGGAGTTTAGACCAAAGAAAATAATAAGAAAATGCATACGGGGAGGGCGGAGGGGAGTAGGGCAGACTTAAACAAAGCAAGAGAAAACAACCACAACTGACTAAGCAAGAAAAGGCTACACTAGACACACCAAAATTGCAAAGAAAAATAACATAACCAACAGCACAGGTGAGGAGACCTCACCCGAAGAAAAGAGAGCAAGAAAGGAATCATAAATGTCCATTTACAGGAAAAGAGAAGTATGAACCCTTCCGGCACAGAGGAGAATGTTTCACCAGCCTGCTACAACATAGATATCCTCTGGCAAATCCTTTGCTACCCATAAGAGCAATTTGTAACATAGTGAC
Source organism: Chamaecyparis obtusa (assembly GCA_027943335.1). Classification (NCBI taxonomy): domain Eukaryota; kingdom Viridiplantae; phylum Streptophyta; class Pinopsida; order Cupressales; family Cupressaceae; genus Chamaecyparis; species Chamaecyparis obtusa. Next base: position 513,648 of record BSBK01006101.1, read on the forward strand.
CCACATAACCTTGCCAAACAACCATGCCTCATCATACACTTCTGATTGCTCTGTATTTTTCTGCATACTGTCTTTCACATGCTCTATCATGTTTTGTGAAGAAGAAAGAAACCCGCTAGATTTTGAGAACAACACCGAATCATACTTGCATCTATTTTCCTCATCCTTGTTACTTTTAATAGAGATATCAGTATTTTAATCCAAACTGGCAAGATTAGGATATTCAAATGGTACTATTGGAACAAACTCACATCCATTTACTTTATTACCATCTTTAGTAGAGATATTAACATTCAAATCAGGATGAACAGAATCAGAAAATTGAAAAGCCTTTGGAAGTGAAATAACATCATACCGATCACAGGTTTTATCATTGGCAACTTCAAATTTTACAACGGGTTTGAAATAGGAGGATTCTTCATTTGCTACAGCTTCCATCCAGACTGAGACATCTTCTTTATTTGTTGCCACAAGATATTCATCTGAATTCACAACTTCAATATCTGGATTAATTGTGGAAGAGTACTCACATGTGGCTTGATCAATTTTATTTTCAAGACCAATAGGACTGTGATCAAATTCACTATCTTCTACATAATGCTGCAATACCTCATTAGTCATTGAAACCGTTTCTTGTTCAACATCTGTTGTTGCACCAATTTCTTTAACTACATTCTCAGATTTAATATGATGACAACTAAATGCAGCTAGCACATTTGTCTCAGGATAATTTTTAGGAAAACAACAGTTTGAAACATGATCCCTATTTATTTCTCCTTCAATTTTACTTGTCATCTCTTCAACTACATTTTCAGATTTCACTTTCTTTTCAATACTAAATTCATTAAGAGGATTAATATTTTCTTCAAGGCAAATAGGATCACCCTTAACCTTTGCAAATTGAAAATCAGTCTTGCCAAAATCTTCAATGAAATTAAACTCTTCATGTTCCAGAGATGTATTAACTATCTGATTATCTTCATGCAACAGTTTATCCTTATTTTCTTCAAACCTGAAACTTTTAAAATCAGAAGTAAATGAAGGCATGAAAGGAAATTCTTTGTCTACTATTCTTACCAATTCTTTCTCACTGAAAAGGCCACCTTCATTTGCTGAAAGTTGTGCTTCCGGAAATTAGGGCATCTCTTGTTTTCCAATATTCGAACCATTGGTTGATATGATCTCTTCATTTACTAGTTTTTTATCAGGAACATGGGCTGAAAGGTATATTTCTTTTCTTTTTGAACATTAAAATACCTTTGATAGACACCTTTTAACAGCGGAACAGAGAAGCTTAATCCAATTTCTTCAGCTTCATATATACTTTGTTTAAACACAGACCAAAGGAGTTGTAAATTGAAATCACTTTCAGCATCTATCTCTTCAAATGTGGATTTTCTTTTAGTTTGCTTTCTTGATTGAACCTTTAGTTCGTTCAGGATTGAAAAATTGTAAGAGACGCGATCATGTGAGATCTCTGATACTTCATCATCATCCAACTTTAGTTCTTTACTTAGCTGCAAAAATTTAGTCTTCACTTCCTCCTCTTTCAGCAAGTGATATCTTGCACAAATCTTTCTCCATAATAGCATAGTTGCATGATCTCCTGTAACATTCAGATTCATCTTTATTGCATTTTTTAACAAGGTTTCAAACATATCATGCAAAATAGGATCAGTAGTTTCGCTAAGTTCTGTAAAGGAAGGGTCTGGTCTCTCCCATTTCACTATTTCAATAGGCATGGTCTTTTTTACGATGGAGTCACCAATCTCTGCAAGCTAGAGATAATAAAATTTGAAAAAGTAAACACTGGACTTCTCAACCAAGGCTATGAGAACCAGAACGGAGTCACCAATCTCTGAGTAGCAAAGAAAATTAATAATGTAACTTGAAAAAGTAATATGTTCTTCCTCTTAGTTGCCAAAAACATAAGCTGGGAACCTAAATGACAAGAACTTTCAACTTTCAAAACCTTCAAACTCTGATATGTAATAGAATTCTTTTAAAGACACAGAGTCGCCAATCTCAAGAAGAGATAAAAATAAAACTAGAAATACAATCTCTAGCACTGATCTTCTTTCCTATGTACCCAGCAGAGTCGCCAAAAATCTGTTAGTAAACAAATTCGTCCTTTCTTGTTCTTTGTGACAATATGACTCTTAATGCCCAAATGATGAACAAAACCTGCTTACAACAGTTGAAAAGCCATCTTCTGATGACTGGCTTTTCTCTGAATTTATAGGTACAGCTCCCTATGTGAATGATTTTCAAAGAATTATGTTTTCTCCTAAAACTAACACGGGGTATGCTCTTAACCCGAGAGCAGAAGAGGAAACCAAGTTTCACCCAGGCAAGTGAAACTCAAGCAGGGATCTAAATGCAAGGGTGTTATGTTTATGGTATTCACAATCTTATGACTCCCACAACACAACAAAATGAAAATGCATTTTATGGAATGCAAATGAAGTATGGTGATGCAATCTCATAACTAGTTATAACTCTTTGATTATTTTACTGATTGGTTAAACTGAAAACAATGAAATAAAACTCTGTTCACTCACTATTATCAATTCAACACAATGAAACAACATCACATACAGAAATGAAAAAAACCTCTAACTAGTTCTTCTCTGAATATCCTACAGCGCATCCTACTGAGTTTATTCACATCTTCGAAAACAAGGAATGAAACATCCTTTCCTTCCTACTACAACTTAGATGAAAGAGAAAGAACCATCTAAATAACTAATTGGAACAGAAAATCATTGACATAAAACACTTTCAATTGTCTCTGCAACATCAAGTATTCTACACCAAAAATTTGCCGACCCTTGTATTAACTTCTTTAACAGTATATATAGAGTTTTACAATACATAGCATTCATGAGAATACAAAGTGTTTCAAATTCCAGAATTTGAAAAGACTGAAAATAGGTGTTTCGACATCACAACAAAGAGGAACTAATAAGACTTTGTCCTTTTATCTGATTCAGCTTGAGAAACCCGATCCACTATATCAAATTTCTCCTCTACCATCATTTGGGAGAAGACAAACTGTTCACACCATAGCAGTAATCTTTTGATCGAACCCGCCGTTACTATGTAATTTCCTTATAAAATCAGTCCCCTTTTCTAAGCTTTCTGCTCTTTGTTATTCATGCTAAACTGGAGTGCACAAAACATGCAAGTCAAATTCATTTTATAGCAGGGCAAGCAGAACCAATTGCCTTCGATATTGCAATGAGCCATAACTTACGTTGTCGCATGATCGCATGGCATTTTTCTCAGTCATGCGATCATGCGACCACACACCTACCGCATTGCCTCTATGACTTTTTTGCACCATAATGGAAAAGTGGGGACCGTTGATTTTCCTTTAGAAAGTCGCATGGTATGGATGCTTTTGGACCCACCAATTTACACCTGTCATGATCCCGCTATCCCTCTAAGAATCTCCAACTCCATATAGGCTAAGCGGAAGTCGTCGATTAGGTATCTTATAACTATAGAGAAACTTTTCTTGGCCCCACCGTGAGACACGTGTTCACATCTCGCATGATCGCATAGCAGTTCTCTCAGTCATGCGATCTTGTAGGGACCGTAGATCTGGAGACCGCAACTAAGAGCCTGCGACCCCACCATTCCACGTGTTCACATCTCGCATGATCACAAGACAGTTCTCTTAGTCATGCGATCTTGTGGGGACCGTAGATCTTGAGACTGCAACTAAGATCCCGTGACCCCACCATTCCATGTGGCTTCATCTTGCATGATCGCATCTGCACTGTTAGCGTATGCGGGTCTGAGCAGAGCATATTCACCGGCCCGAGTTCCCATTTCACATTGTCGCATGATCGCAAGGTATTATTTTATTTCTTGCGATCATGCAACCGCTTTGAAGAGAAGCACTTTCACCCATCACTTCTATGTATGTGGGTCCCTCAACTTAGAACACATGCTTCATTAAACTTTTTAATCCCGTCGGCTTGTAACTTTGTCATTTTTTAACCAATTCACCTGCTATTGTTTTTGTAGTGAGCTCGTGAGAACTTAGAGAATCATGATATGCATCTCAATCATGCAAAGTATTAACCTTAATTGACTGTAAAAGATATAGGGGATGAGCACGAACTCGGCTCTGTTGCTCCTTGAATTACACTTTCAACACTTCTTTAAAACATACACAGTCAATAACCATGATACTTATGCACATGCCTCTTAACACTATAAAGTTTGGCTTCATTGCATTTGTTCCATTGCATTCGACATAGGTTCAAGAACTTAAAAGTGCAGGATATGTACATAGCTAGCTATATAGATTGCCTCATAATACAATGATCGAGTCCCAAAAACATTATATAGACCATTGATACAATCAAATGATAATAACTTCACTATTTAAATGATCACTGGTAATAGAATGAACCCACAATATACCTCAAAACACTAATTCCATCAAAGGAGGCTAGTCATAATTTAATCTTTACTTATCCTGAATTATGCTTCTAACATCTTCAGAGGAATGCAATGCTATTACTATCAATAAACAGTATGTCTTCTCAGAGTGATTACCTTAATCATCTCTGCACTAAGAAGCTTCCAGTGAATTGGATTTAAATAATGAACTTCTTTCAAAATTACCATAATGAAACCTTGCCCAAAAAGATTTCAAATGATCTTCAATGCAATCCATTCCATGACTATCCACGCTCTGCTTTTTGCAATGTACACACTATTATATAAAGTGAAATCTGAATGATTCAATGCTGATTTTGTCATAACATCCATCACATGAAGAGTCCTTTCCTGATTCTTTTGAATGTCTGAAACTCAAACATCATTCCTCTTGTTGAAAAGATCATCAATAGAGCACCATTTTCTTTGCCAGGTTGGGGTCTATAACCTACCCAATGTAGAAAGACCTTTAGAAAAACCCACCCGGCTCAAAGAAAGAAAAACAATGATAGGGAAAATTGGCAAAGAAAGCCTACCTAAGAAAGACTTAGACCTAGACTCAGACCACATGACTCCAATATTGCCAAAAAAATGGGTGACTGAAAGTCAGGCAACAAACTTTTCAAAGTTGCTTAGCAATTTTTCCCATTGTGAGTCTAAACCTCACCCAAGTGGCTATAATCACTATCCAAGCTCAAACCCTGAGAAGGAGACTATTTATGTCTTGAAAATCCCTAATTCAAGGGTTGGCAATTATTGTGTACGATTTTGGATCAGAAGAACCAAACTGTGACTGTAATTTTGTGTGCCAGTCAGCGCTAATGGCATGATTGGAATGAGTTAATGGAAAGCATATGAGTGTTTGAATTATTTTCCATTGCACCAAAAGCTTGAACTATCAATGCCCGATACAAAATTCAGATTTAACCTGATCCACGAGAGGTGGTTAAGCCATGTCACGAATATCCAAGGAGGTGCTGACCACCAAGTCAACAATCTCCCCCTCAGCACTAACTGAGCCTTCAGCACCCACTAAGGGGAGACTCAAACCCATGACCAAAGGCTCTGATACCAATTGTTGGAATCATTTGTTGTTGCACCAAAAGCTCAAACTATCAATGCCCGATACAAATGTCAGATTTAACCCGAACCACGGGAGGTGGTTAAGCCATGTCACGAATCTCCAAGGAGGTGTTGACCACCAAGTCAACAATGAGATCTTTGGCATTGTAAATTTGTGTTAGTGTATTTACTTTCATTTGTGTGTGTTTAGAGTAGTTTCTCTATTATCTAGTGTGTGTTTTTGTTTTTATTTTGAAACTGTCGGTCCTTTGTCCAGTTTGGAGAGGCTTGTAATGTAGGGCCTGTAACTCCTATCCCCACTATGGAAACTCCATAGAACCTTGGTATATGGTAGTACAGACCCTATACTATACATATATGCAAGCAGGGCCCTAGAATGTGAGTGCAAGCAATTATGAGACCAAGCCCTAGGCGAGACTAAGTAGTGTCCGGCTAGGTGTGGTCAGTGTTGGAGAAGCTCTAGAGGACAAGAGAGAAAAAATAAAGACAAACCCTTTGGAGGAGTTCAAGAGGGATGAGTGAAGACTCATTGGTGTGAAAGAGAGATTCCCACCAATCTATTTGAGGTGTTTATTCAACCAAACAAACTCTGTGACTCTGCTAAGCCTAAAAAGCCCTAGAAAGCCTCATTTCTGGTTGAGGCATTGTACGGATAGTTGAAGACCTAAAACCCTAAAAATCCTTGAGGGTTAGGAATTTGAATAGAGGTCTTTGTGGATGAGTATCCTTGGTTGTGTGAAGGAAGTGGGTCAAAAGTCCTAAAAACCCGGAAGGAGGCCTAATTGGGGCTCTTTTCTAGTAGCCCTATTTTGGGAATGAAGTATGAAATCGGGTAACAAGCCAACTTCATCAACACCTTGGAGTCACTTTGTTAGATGAAAAAAAACCTTGGAAGTCATCTCTACCCTTGTCAGAGCCTGAGGAGATGAGAAAGAAAAGAAACCCTTATTTAGTCTATGTAAGGGCATGAAGCTAGGAAGTGTGCAAACAAGCTAGCAAGAAGGAGAGTTCATTATTGGTGGTCAGATTGGGCTAGGTCAAGGTATCCTATTAAGAAGAGGAGTCCTATAGCCCATAGGGTGTGAGTAGAGAACACTAGTGATCCAAGCTAAGGATCGGGAAGCATAGAATAAGCTAGTCTATCCCAATCTCCCCATCACCTCCCAGGGTAACTCTTCTATCAATCCAGGAGAAGACAAAATTTTGGGAAAGGCTTTCATGAACACTTGTCATGCATTTAATAAACTAGGTAATTCCTCCCTCTTTGCATATATGCCAAATATTGGCATTATTTTTATAGTCATCATGCTTAACTAGTTCAACATGAACCCGGTCCCCCCATGATATTATAAGCTAGAGATGAAGTGTTTTTGGTGAAGGAAACAACAAGGTGAGTCTGAGTTGAAGAGTTGCAGAACTGCAAAAACCCCAAATTGAAGTCGACGAAGAGAAAAGACACAAGAAGCCAAGATAAATGATAGTAATTAGTAGTTATTTCTATGTAGTTGATTACAACATTGTGTAGAAGTATACAAATAAACTAGAAGTCATCTTTTGAATAATTAGTACATTGACCCAAGAGTCAAACATAACCCACTTGCATCTTTAGGAAATTTCAAGAACATTGATTTGGATAGTGTAATTAAGGAATATATCATTATCCTCACTAATTAAACTACAATACTTCAAATAGTATTTTTTAATTTAAAATATACAAAAGAAAAAAGAAAATAGAAACTCGTAAATATTGATTTTCTATGGTTTTCCAATAGGTTTTCAAGGAAAAGGAAACTATAAAGATTGAGTTTCTTTTCTTTTTAGACTTCAAAGTGTTTATTATTGGTAAAAAATTATTGATTTTATTAAATAATGATAAGTTAGTTGTATAATTAATTTGTAGTTGTATAATTAAATGATGCCCTTTTGAATTATTTTTTGATATTTTCTCTTTTAAATGGTTATTGATGAGAATGTTTGGCTCACAAAATCCTATTAATTATTGATTCCTATCATGGAGTAAGATGAAATAATCAGACATGATTTTTCAAGTCTAAATTTTTTTACTAGAATCCATATAACTCTATGTTTAACTCTAAATTGAAAAGAGGTCAATAATTTGTACACCCAATATCTTCATTACAAAAAATTCTAACCAATCCTTTTAAATTGTCGTTCAAAGCTTCATGTGAATATGAATAAAAGAAATATGTTTTATATAATTAAATGCATATTATTGTCTAATTAATATATAATGTATACCATTGTAATGCTAAAAATTGTATATGTATGCATTTCTCCCTTATGTTTATGGCTTACCTTGACTAAAGTGTTCTAAACTTGATACTTAGCCCAAAATATGAACTTTGTTCATCACAATATCGTATTCCGATCTCATTACCCTGGATTTTCAATGAAAATCCATGTATTCATTATTCTCCATTATGGATTAGAGTCACCAATCTAGTCTTGAACTTTTAAATTTTATAATTAAAATTAGCACCTTGTTAACCATTTCAGTCGTCCTTGTGATGCAAGAGAATCTATTGGTGTAAGGACAATCTTGCATGATCCAATAAAAATTTGGTATTCTCCTTATGTTTTGTAGGTTTCTTTAGTTGTTTTGGAGCCCATGATGATATTTACGAGGTGTAGGAAAGTCAAATTTTGAAAACACCAAAAAAGGTCACTTATTGTATTTAGGAGGTCAAAATATATGAGCACATATATGGACAGAAAATTAACCCAAAGAATGAAATTGAAAATCAAAGTGACTAGTGAAAGAATTGTCTCAATATCATAAACTATTTGGGAGATATTAAAGTTTTCATCCCCATAAATTTTTTCTATATAAAGTTTCAAAATCAAATTTGAATAGCTTGTGAGCCTCAAAAAAGGTCAAAAAAATGGATGAAGCATTGTAGATCTCTTTTTGAGCTTTTCAACAATATTTTATAATAGAAAATCAAATAATCAAGTCAAAATTTACAGCTCTTACAAGTTATGCTACCAAAATTCAACTTCCAAATGAAAATTCCTCTTGGGTGATAAAATGAACAATTTTACTTTCCAAAATATTCTAAGACGGTTATTAGTTCCAAGTAAAGAAGGGAAAAAAGGTTATAGAGGATGTCTCAATTAATGTTGATTTTGGTTATGGATTATAGAGTTTTCTTAGGGATTTGATTTTCTTTGTAACAAGTTAATAAACATGTGTTTGTAACATTTTAATTTTGGAATATATGTAGCCATTTTATTGAAGAAATCAAAAGTGATTTGTTTGCCTTAATTTTCTATGTTAGTATTTATTTATGTTCTATGTTTGAAATTCAAGTGGAGTAGTTCCTCATCAAGTGGTATTAGAGAAGGAGTTCTAGAGTGTGTAAGCGAACTACATTTAATGAGATTAAATTTGCATCAAGACTTGTGGTTGTGGGTTTGTGAGAAACGTGATTAGAATATATCCACAAATAAATCATGGTGGTGCAAGAAATGTTGTAACAAAATAGGGTTTAGAAACAATCAAAGATAATTTCAATCACTATAAGAAGAACTACATCAAGGGTTTGAGCCAAGAAGAAGAGATGAAAGTGAAGATGAAGTTGCAGAAGATGGGTAGTTTGAAGAAGAAAAATATGTAGTAGGAGATCCTGAGAAATTCATTTTGTTGAAGACCATCTCTAAGATTGGGTTAAGTCCAAAGAGTGAAAGCTTCAATTCAGAGGATAATTTACTTTCGCAAGGTGTGATGTGAACGTAAAGTTTGAAATATTATCATTGATCGTGGTAGGAGTGATAATCTTGTTTCAAAGGACAATAGATTGGATATTTGAAAGATGGTGATTGATGATCATCGAGCTACTAATGTGTATGTAAGACATTAAATTACTTAATGTATTGTCATTGATGTCAACTAGTTTTGACTCTACTTATCATGATGGTTACAAACATCTTAAGAAGGAAATAATGACGAATAAATGAGATATCTACATGAAGATGAGATGGATGAAAAATTTATGGATATGGTATTCACTAGGTAACTTATCAATGATTCTATGACATTATGTTAGTGATTTGATTGTATTACATGAATCTATTATGGATTGAAGATTAAGAATGAACAAGTTTATGTGGTCAGTAAAGGAAGAATTCAATATACACCGAGAAAGTGTAGTGTATGCCAAGTATAGAGTTAACTAAGCTAGTAATCACCGACGCATTATTGTATTGATCGAGTGAAAGAAATAAATGGAACTTTTGACTGCCGACTAAATATGATGAGCTGGATAATTTTTTATGATTCTAAGGTAAATGATAATGTTTGTTATGATTATCAAATGGATGACAAAATTCAAGGATGATCGGATGAAGGAGAATGAAATGTGTTATTGACACAACTATCGAGGAAGGTTAAAGTGACAAATTCAACGGTGAAGATTAAGAGGCAAAATCTATGGATGGAAATAAAATGGTTTATGATATCTACATAAAGAGACAAGATATTCATTATTGAGTCTATTGCAGGAGAATTTGCGTGAAAAGATTGAATTCGTGCAAAGATGATCAAACTGGTTGAAGACAGAACTGAGCAATTCTGCAGACAACACCGAGCGACAGAGAAAACAATTATCAAAGAAAACAGAGGTGGAGGAATCAAAGATATTGAATTGATTATTGATTAGAGGTATTTTTTAGCTTAGCATAGATCTGAAAATCTTCATATCAAGTTTAACCATTGCTACAAATAAATCCCTTAATCGAGTGGGACTTAACAGTCTTTATATTTCAATGTGACATTGAATGAATGTTGATTGTTTTCTTGTTTACCCCATAGTGAATGTTTGGTCAAGGGAGAACTATTAGTGGTAAATCCTCTAACTAGGTGACACCTCACAGTTTGTTTTGTAACCTTTAACAAGATTAGCTCCTAATAGAGCTCACTTCAAAAGAGTGAATTATTTTGGGTTACTGGTCCCAAGTGGTTTCTCCCCGAACAGAGTTTCCACGTTAAACATTTAAGTGTTATATGTGTATGGATGTGTTGAATTGTTATTTTACATTACACATTATAACCAAATTGATCTGTAAACACCATATTTAATTTACTGGTAATCGGTATATGAAGAGAAAGGCACAGTTGATATTTTACTGAGTTGATTAATTGATTTGAAATTTTTTTTATATACATCTGGGAGTATTTGGGACTGTAGGATAACTAGACTTAATTGATTCACCACCCATATCAATTATCTAACAATTGGTATTAGAGCATAGAGTGCTTGAAGGAAAATTTTGAAGCACTTAAGCTAAAGATAACAAGATGTATAAGAGAGAGGTGCCAAAGCTAAACAAAGACAACTTATTGACATGGAAAAGTTGAATGAAATTGTATCTTTTAGGGAGAGGTGATTCTGCAATGTACTACTTGGAAAATGAGTCCATCTTACCCTCTGGACCTTTGACTATTGATTAGATGAGAGAAATATAGGAACATAATGCTATGATGATAGAGCTTGTTTCTTCCTTATGAGATGCCAAATTTGAATATGTTAAGGCATGTACAACTACTAAACAGATGTCAAACATGCTTACAATAGTTCATGGAGGAGATGGGAATGTGCTAAGGGCTAAATCTGAAAATATTAGAGGAAAGTTTAATGACATGAGAATGAAAGAAGGAGATAACATATTCTTAGTACAACAATTGAGTCAAGGAGATTGTGAATGCTATTCGAGGAGTAGGAGGTATTATTGATGAAGACACTATTGTAAGTAAAATTATCAGAACCTTGTTACCTACTTATTCTATTAGAGTCTTTGCAATTCATGAGATGAGATTAGCTCTTGGAAATCATATTACAATTGACAGTCTAATCGATAGACTAACTTAATTTGAGGTGAATAAATTTGACAATAGTGTTGTTCCTACTATTGAGTCTATGTTTATGTCATCTCTAAAAATTGGTAAATCAAGTAGAAAACATATGATAAGAAATGAGATTGATAGTGAAAGTGATGAGGATAAACTTGAAGCATTAATGGCTAGAAGACTACAAAAAGGTAAAGGAAGATATAGAGGAAAACTACCTTTGGTTTTCTTTAATTGTAAAGAGATTGACCATATTGCAGCTAGATGCCTTGACAGGAAAGAAGATGAGAAAACTAATGAAAGATCTAATGAAAGGAAGTTTGATAGAAGAGATAACCGAGAACACAGAGGCAACCAACAGTATGATAGAAGAAGTAATTAAGATTACAAAGACAAATGCAAGAAGGCATGTTACCTTGTTTAAGAAGATGATGATGATGATTGTAACACCGACACCAACACTAATGAAGACATTGAGGTTGTATTTGTAGCTTTGAAAGAAGATTCAGAAGAAGAAGAAAGGTATGTTGCAAGAATGATACTTGGATTATTGATAATGGTTGTACACATCATATGACTGGTGATGAAGAGAAATTTGAATACCTTGAACATTATAATAGTGGATCTGTTAAAATGGGAAATGATACACCTTGTCTAGTAAAGGGAAAAGGGTCTATATTGTTGAACTATAAGATCAAATGTGAGAATTCATATTGGGTGAAAGGACTTAATTATAATATTTTGAGTGTAGCACAGTTGAATAACACAGGTCACTGAGTTACATTTGAGAACATAAAGGTGAAAATATATGATGAGACTGGAAAGCTGGTCGGTATTGTTGAACAATCTAGAAAGGTAATCTATTTTATCTTGACAATGCTGAAACCTCTTGTTTGTTGGCTGAAAATGAAGATGTGTGGTTATGGCACAAGAGATTATGTCATGTGAATTTTGGCAACATTTTTAAGATCAGTAAGAAAAGGAAAGAGGTTTATCGAGCATATCTAAACCTAACCATGTTATGTGCAAACAATGTCAAATGGGAAAAATGTCAAAATCTAGTTTTAAGAGCAAAAAAATTTCATAAAATGTTATCTTGGAGTTAGTTCATACTGACTTGTGTGGTCCTATGAGAACTTAGAGTTATTATGGAGATATATATTTTATCTTTTTTGTTGATGAATTCTCTAGAATTATGACTGTCATGTTCTTGAAAGAAAAATCTAAAGCTTTTAAGATGTTTAAGTGGTATAAAACTAAAGTGGAAAAAGAAAGTGGTAAAGAACTAAAATGTTTGAGATCAGATGGAGGTGGTGAATTTATTTATGATGATTTCACTAATTTTTTTAATGAGCATGGAATTAAGAGATAGGTTTCTGCACCAAGGACACTCCAACAGAATGGGATTGTTGAAAGGAGAAATAGATCTATTATCGATTGTCCTAGAACACTAATGATTAAAAAAGATGTGGCACAGATATACTAGCTCAAGAAGATGTTAGTACTCTTGTATACAAATTGAACCGAGTTCAATTGAAGAAAGATTCAAACAAGACACCTAATGAATTATGATATGGTTACACACCTAATGTAAGTTATTTCAAAATATTTGGATGTAGATGTTACATTCTGAAAGATGATAGAAATGGGAAATTTGATTCAAAAGGTGATGAAGGAATATTCTTAGGATATTCTACTAAGAGAAAAGCTTACAAATGTTTGAATAAGGCTACTAACAAGATGATCAAAAGTGAAAATGTGAGAGTTGATGAATTTTCTAAGAAGAATGATGAAGAAAGAAAAAAGGAACTGGAAGACTATGGTAGATTTTTTTATATTGAGGAACCTCGCACTCTACTTGAGCAACAGCCTGGCGTTACTGAGCAACATGGTAATGCTATCGAGCATTAGTCTATACAGGCCGAGAATCAACAAATTGTTACTAATGAAGATCATGATCATACACTAAGTGGAGAACATAATGAAGATCAATGATCTAAACTTGTACTTGCAAGATATGTAAGGAGACATCATCCACAAAATCAGATTATTAGAGATAAGAAAGCTGGAATGATGACAAGAAGTAAGTTGAGAAACAACACATGCTTAGTTTGTGAATTTGAACCTAAAATTGTTAAAGATGCATTTGAAAATGATGAATGGATTAAGGTCATGAATGAAGAAATTGAGTAGATACAGAAAAAAAAATATGGACATTGGTACCGAGACCGAAAGACAAGAATGTAATTGGAACCAAATGGATATTCAGAAACAAATTGAATGAAAATGGAGATGTCACTAGGAATAAGGCAAGACTAGTATGCAAAAGGTATGCACAAGAAGAAGGTATTGACTATGGTGAGACTTTTGCACCCATTGCTAGACTTGAAAGAGTTAGAATATTGCTTGCATATGCTTCTTACAAAGGATTTAAAGTTTATCAGATAGATGTTGAATCTAAATTTCTGAATGGAATACTTGAAGAAGAGGTATACATTGAACAACCTGAAGATTTTTTTGATCCTAATCAGAGGAATATGGTATGTAGGTTGCACAAAGCACTATATGGACTAAAACAAGCACCAAGAGCATGGTATGAAAGAATACATTCATATCTTATCAGTATTGGATTTGTTAGAACAAGTAACAACAAAAATTTGTATTTGAAAGGTGAAAATAATGACAAGATCCTTATTGCTGAAACTTTTGTTGATGATATCATATTTGGAGGACATGATAACTTATGCAAATCATTTGTTGATGAAATGAGAAAAGAATGTGAAATGTCAATGTTTGGAGAGATTAACTTTTTCCTTGGCTTGCAAATTTTACAACAGAATGAAGGCATATACATTACTCAAATTACATAAAAGAAATATTGAAGACATTCAGTACGGAGGATTCAAAACCAGTCAGTACACCTATGGTCATTAGATGAAAATTGACAAAGGATGACAAGTAAACTGAGGTAAATTAGACTTTGTATAGATCAATGATTGGTAAATTGATGTATGTTGTGCATAGTAGACCAGATATTGCACATATAGTTGGAATTGTAGCAAGATTTTCTGCTAATCCTAAAGAATCACATATGACTCTTGTGAAAAGAATTTTGAGATACTTGAAGAACACTAAAAACTGAAAACTATGGTTTGTGGTACAAGAAAGAAGGAAATTTTGAACTGAAAGTTTATAAAGATATGGATTGGGCTAGAAACATTGATGATAGAAAGAGCATTACTGGTGGAACATTCCTTTTGGGAGAAAGATTAGTTACTTGGATAAGTAAGAAATAAAGATGCATTTTTCAGTCCACTACAAAAGTAAAATATGTTGATGTTGATGCTAATTGTTCAAATATTGCATGGATAGAACAACTTTTGGAAGGTATGAATGAAGATATCACTAACCCAATGATAATATATTGTGATAACACTAGTGCAATAAAAATTTCTAAGAGTCCAATGATTAATGCAAAGAAAAAACATATATGTATAAATTATCACTACTTGAGGAAACAAGTACAAGAAAAGCAAGACTGGAATATGTGAAATCACAAGAGAAACTTGCTAATATATTTACTAAACCCTTACTTAAGGACACATTTGAGTACTTGAGTAGACTAGGGGTCCATCCCCTACCTATCAGTCACTAAGGTGATTAGGAGGTTGCATCAACCTATACTTTATCATAATATCAAATGGTGTTTATGCATAATGTTCACACTTTGCATTTCCTGAGGTTGTGAAAATTGAAGATGGAAGACAAACTGAAACTGCATATTAGTACATGCAAGGTACTTGATCTGAACCGAAGAAAAAATATATTGATTTGGATACTAAAGAGTGTTTTATTTTCTTTTTGACATTTGCATACAAAGTTGTATAACAAATTGTTCGTATTCTAGGGCATGCTTCATATTGTGTTACCATCAATGCCAAAGGGAGAGATTGATAAACTAAAACTAATTAAATATCTTGAGGGAGAGTTTGACAATGGATTGGATATTTGAAAGACAACGATTGATGATCACCAAGATACTAATGTGTATGTAAGACATTAAATCAGTTAATTTATTATTCTTGATGTCAAGTAGTTTTGACTATACTTATCATGATGGTTACAAACATCTTAAGAAGGAAATAATTATGAAGGAACGAGATATCTACATGAAGATGAGATGGATGAGAAAGTTATGGATATGGTATTTATTGGGTAACTTATTGATGAGTCTTTGACATTATGTTAGTGATTTGATTGTATTGGATGAATCTATTATGGATTGAAGATCAAGAATGAACAAGTTTATGTGCTCGGTAAATGAAGAATTCAATATACACTAAGCAAATGTAGTGTATACCGAGTATAGAGTTAACCGAGATAGTTATCATTGATGCATTATGGTATTGATCGAGTGAAAGAAATAAATGGAACTTATGAATGCCGACTAAAGATGATGAGCCGGACAATTATTTATAATTCTGAGGTAAATGATAATATTTATTATGATGATAAAATGGATGAAACAATTCAAGGATGATCGGATGAAGGAGAATGAAACATGTTATTCACACAACTACTGAGGAAGGTTAAAGTGACAAAATCAATAGTGAAGATTAAGAGGAAAAATATATGGATGGAAATAAAATGGTTTATGATGTCTATATAAAGAGATAAGAGATTCATTATTGAGTTTGTTGCAGGAGAATTCATGTGAAAAGATTAAATTCATGCAAAGATGATCAAACTGGTTGAAGACAGAACCAAGCAATTCTGAAGACAACAACGAGTGATAGAGAAAGAAATTACCAAGTATAACAGAGTTGGAGGAATCAAAGATATTGACTTGATTATTGATCAGATGTATTTTTGAGCTTAGCATAGATCTAAAAATCTGCATATCGATTTGTATTTGATTCAAATCATTATTGTATCACTTTAACCATTTCTAAAGATAAATCTCTTATACGAGTGGGACTTAACAATCTTTATATTTCAATATGAGATTCAATGAATGACATTTAGTCTTTTTGAGCTTAGCATAGATCTAATAATGGATATATTTAACTAATGTGTGCATCTTGTCAGTCTTTTCCAACTCTATTCTTATAAGATGGATTTTTATACATGAATGCAGAATGTCATACCATTTGGGAAATCAATTGAGTATTTTAAAGAATATAGAAAGAAAATAGCAGGATTGGTGGGAGAGGAAGAGGCCACTGCCATAATTAGAAAGGCAATATTTTTCATTACAGTAGGCTCCAATGACTTGGGTGCCAACTATTTCCTACTCCCAACTCGTTGACTACAATTCACTGTTCAAGAGTATATAGATTTTCTCTTGAATTCATACACATATTATATCAAGAAAAGCTTATAACTTGTTTCTACTCTTTAAATGTAATTATTTCCAAGTATATTTGTAGGGGGTTATGATTTATGGGTCTAAATTGTCCAGGAATTATACAATTTGGGTGCCACTAAATTTTCTTTGATTAATGTTCCATCATTGGGATGTCTACCAATAGAGAGAACACTTAGAAGCCTTTTGAATGGAGAAGCATGTGATGAAGAGATAAATCAAGATGCAAATGGATACAATTCAGGATTAAATGCAATGATTGATGGACTAAAATCTTCTTTTCCTAGGCTTCAAATTGTTTCTCTGGATTATAACAAGATGATTTCTGAGTTCATTGCAAACCCTAGAAAATATGGTATTTTTCATTCTCATGATTAATCCCAATACAAATGACATCATGCCTAGATGTTTTACTATATTAATATGTCTAATCATGTAATGCTATATTAAATGGTAGGTTTTGAGGTGATTGCAAGGGGTTGTTGTGGGATGGGCACAATAGAAACTTTATTTCTATGCAATGAATTGAGTCCATTTACATGCCTTGATGCATCCAAATATCACTTCTTTGATTATGTTCACCTTATTTAGAAGGCATATGAGATCATTTATAATGCATTTTTAGCTAGATTTGTTATGCATCTTCTTTAAACTTGGTTACATATTTGTTTGCAATTGCATATTATATCATGCAAAGGTTTTGCATGGATTTTTTTAAAGAAAAAACCACTGAAAAAATGTGGTTTTATTTACTTAGTTTCCTTTATGTATCAAATTGTAAGTAGAGGGTCTTTGTAGATAGGGGTTGTGATTTGTAAGATTGAAATTACAGAGTAAGGGGACCATTTCAACTAATAATGAGACATAATCATGTTATTTTATTATTTATTGTGCTTTTGTCATTCTGAAAGTGTTGTTATAGTAAAAAAATGAAAGGAAAATGTGTTGTTACAGTAAAAAGAAAATTATGTAGGGTATATACCATATCTCCAGTTGAATTTGAATTTGTTTTCTCTCTTTTAAAAGTACAAGTTTTCCACTGCTAGGCCAACTCAGGCTGTAATGATTATTATGTTGTTTCAGTTTCTATGGCCTTGAGGATAGAGATGTTTGATTTGTTGTGTTTATGTAATTTGTTCCGATGAAAGTAGCTGCCTATATGAATTTTCAAAAAAACTTTCTTTTTCTTTAATTTTTTAGATATAGAGAAAAGATCGTGTAGTTGAGTATGTTCCAATAGTTATTATAATATTTGTTTATTTAAAGTTCTATATTTTTCATAATATAACACCAATATTTATTTGTAATGGCAATAGCAGTCTAAATTCTTGCTACCTTATTTAAATACATTTCTATATTTTATATGTATTAATGTCTAGGTGTTCCAACTATAATACCTAACAAAATTTATCTTTCCATTATACTTCAATGGATTCTCATACACTTTTCTATGTGATTCCACACCTTCCATACATATGTAATAGAGTATTTCCAACTATAATATTTAACAAAATGCCCATTATGTTAATCTTTGATGAATGTCCTTACCTTATTCAAAACCTTCTATTTTTGCAAGGGTAGGGAGGATTGTTGTAAAGGTTGCAAGTCTTCTTTAAACTCAAAGCCAAATTTATTTTCTTCAAAGTTTCTAAATCCTTCTCTATAAGCCCATTTTGTGGATCATGGCACTCCACAAGACCACATGACTTTGAGGGATTCAATCAATTGCCTTGTCTTCCATATTTTGCATACATGCCTACTAGAGTATCTCACAAAATTCCTCCAGCTTAGTTATGGCTTGGATAAGATCAAAATTTAGAGATTGGTTCCCTTAGTACAAGATTGTTGGCATGGTCACATTTAACAATTTCAAATTTTGGTTTTCTACATTGTAAAGCTAGTAAATGAATGATTTGACTATTATTTATTGGCATGGGTATGTAAAATTGAAGTTATATATATATAGAGGGTATGTGCAAGATCATGAGGGGCCAAAAGGTGGCGATGTTGGTTCAAAACTTTGACAATGTAGCTGATGACTTTTTTTTCATCCGAATTTGATAAAATGAAAAGGGTATCTTAAGGAGATTATCAACTTTCTATTGATATAATTGCTGTCAAATTTTGAATTCGGTAAGTAATTATTAGTTATTTTCTAATTGAGCTACCTCTAAAGTGTTGATTTATATACTGATTGAAAAATGACTATAACTTTCAGACGATATAACATTTTTGAAATCTGAAAAATGTGTCACATTCTATGCTTCGCCTACTATAAGGGAAAAAAAAATAAAATTGAATTTTGTAAAGTTTTGAATGAGTTAAGGTGGTCAGACATGGGAGTTTTTTATTCTAAAAATGTTGTAGCAAAAAATTCATAATTAATTTTTTTTTGGAATAAAATTACAAAAAAATATGTGTCACATTCGGGCATGAGTCTACTACTTATATATAAAATCTTATAATAAAATATTATCATTTGATTATGATTAAGGTGGTCAGACATACACCTACTTCTTATTTTTTTCCTGAAATTTTTGTACTGCTGCAGTGAAATCTATACTTCTCACCAATCATACTAACTTTTTCTCAAAAAAGGCCTAGTATTTTAGAAACTACATTCAATTTTCTATAGATTCTATTCTTACAACTTTTTGATATTAGGTTCATAGCTAGTTGAAATTTTCACGTCAAGTTAACTAACCCCGATTTACTGATTTTTCATTGCCACTTAAGGGCATAGTTTGGCCCCTCATGATCTTGCAAATACCCTAGAATTATTTATTTAAATACATAATCTTGAGATATATGCATATTATTGAAAGGACATCTTAATAAAAGAATAAAAACAATTTTTTTATGACCACTCTTTAACCAGTTTCTATTAACATCATCAATAACTGATCTGTCCATAATCACACAACATCTATTGTCAAAATACATTTCAATTATATTTTCCAAACATGATAAATCCTTAACATACGTAATCTTTAGAAAAAATCAACAAGAAACTTAACTAAATTCATTCCCACATCATTTGATTGAATGCATTCATTTAATTAGCATTCATGCATGTGCATAAAAGTAAAACTCATGTTAGGGTTTCAAACGAATAAATAATTTTTATTGAAACATTTTTAACAAGAGATGTTTCAAATGCAAGATTTACTTGTATGTTTCATAATTTAATGTAGTAACTAAAAACACTAACACTATCATAGCTATAATACATAGAGTATTACTAGCATAATTAAAATTAAAAGTTTTAAATAAAGGTCACACAGGGTCATACGAGAAAATCTCTTTAAGATAAAATAACAAAGTATCAGTAAGGTAAACCCATATTAAAACAAGGCCTTTAAGGCCATTATCAGAAAGATAACAACAAAAAAAAAGAACCAAAACACTATGCCTCCTTTCGCTTTCATTTCTTTGACAACATCATCTATGCCCAATCCTCGGTTAGGAACTTTAAATACTCCTTAAAATTGTCATCTTCACTGTGGTCCTTCTACAATAAACATAGTGGTGGTGAGGAATGCATCACTTTCAAGGAAAATCTAAAAACCTCCTTAAATCTTTTATCTATGCATATTATTTCCTTTTTATATTTCTCAATCTCTTCCCAAATAGCCCCACATCTACCAAAATCACCTTTTTCTATGGTTTTCTGCTTGTCCTTAATAGGGGACATAACCATGTTCTCAGTCTTGTCATTATGAGTGAGGTTAATGGACTCGATTTTTAGGATTTTATGAGATGTGGGAGGAACTACTGGCATTAATTGAAAGGACATCCTTCTCTGTCACTTTTCCTCTAAGCTCTTTCTTTCACTTCCGCTAACATCGTCTAGCTCTAAATCTTCCTTGAAATTATTCTCCTTCCTAGAAGGCTTGGTTACCATTCAAGAAAACTAGCATGGAGTGTTTGTCTCTTTTGTGACTTCAATATCTGAATCATTTTTTTGGATATTGAATTTGGTTTTCTTTTGGGATTTGGTCTTGAGATTCAAAGAGCCCCGGGTCATTTCTCTTTTTCTCTTTCAACATATCCACGTACACCATGTTAGGAGAAATGTTCAAAGATACTTGAAGGGTTTTACGGGTAGGTTTCTTGATGCATTTCTTTTTTCTTAGGCCAGGGGAGTCCATTAGGCAAGCAAATGGAGGGTTTGAAGAGGCAGGGACTTCCTGAATAGTAATAAAACACAAAGGATAGAGTGCAAGATAGAAATGATATAGCCTAAACATGAGGCCCTGATAAAGGATGGTATACTTTTTGCCCTAGTTTTTAGTTTCTACAACGTCCTTAATAGTACTCTCCAGTGAGTGGAGAAGGAAAAACTAAATAGAAATAATATAATGATTCCTAAATTGATTTAAAAAGGGCATATGGTAATAGTGATAAACCATGAATCTTCCTTTGATGTTAAATTATTTCATGATAATCATACACACTTGGTCCTAGGACTCTATAAATTTCTCCCAATTGTAACCCCTCGCAATTTAACAAGTTTCTCCTTGCCATGGAAGAATTGGTTGAGGCTAGCCACATTAGAAACCCTTCTTATCTTTTTCCATTTTTCCCTTCAGTTGAGAGGCATGTGGCTTGGACAATAACCTCCTTCTTCACCTTAAACGAGATGCCCCCCCATGGTAACTCTTCTCTCAACCTAGGAGAAGACAAACTTTTGGGAAAGGATTTCATGAAAACTTGTCATGCATTCAATAAACTAGGTAATTCCTCCCTCTTTGAATATATGCCAAATAGTGGCATTATTTTTATAATCATCATGCTTAACTAGTTCAACACAAACCCAGTCCCCCATGGTATTATAAGCTAGAGATGAAGTGTTTTTGGTGAAGGAAACAACAAGGTGAGTCTGAGTTGAAGAGTTGCAGAACTGCAAAAACCCCAAATTGAAGTCAACGAAGAGAAAAGACATAAGAAGCCAAGATAAATGATAGGTATTAATAGTTATTTCTATGTAGTTGATTACAACATTGTGTAGAAGTATACAGCTAAATGAGAAGGGTATGTGTAGGATCATGGTATGCCAAAAAGTGGCGATGTGAAAAAATAAAATTTTCACTCATCCAAAAGTGCACTAATCCATTTGTTGAATTTTTAGTAGGCCTAGGTGTCAGTACACTTGGTCAAGCCTAAAGCCAAAGCACAGGCCTAATCAGATATCCAATTTTTGCTAGTAATTATATATTTACATAGCCTGGTTGCGTTCAACATTTTCACTGTGAAAACGTTGAATGCAGCTAGGGCTTTCAGATATCCGGTTTTATCTCCTATATGATTTCACTTGAATCTTAAGGTAAGTTCAATCTTCAATTTTTTATTGTTTTTATTGTGTTTTAATAGAAATTTATAGTTTTTTATATAAAAATTAGCCCATTTAAATGAGTTTTTATATTGTTTTTTTAAATTCATTGTAATTATATATATTTTTTCTAATTGTAATCAGACACGGAATTAGAAAACCCTTCCAATAATCCCACAAACAATCCACATCCACCTCCCAACAATCCCCCACTTGCAGAAGATGAACCAATCTCAAACCCTTGCTATTTAGAGGATTTAATAGGAGACAATCTAAATTAACTTAGAGGATTTCAAACCACCTATGCCAATATCTCCACATTGCACCCCGTGTTTATGACATTGAACTCAATTATTGAAAACATGGAGAAACTTACAGAGCAACATAGTGCTTCACTTCTTTGGCGCGATTCCATGCACACCCAGTTTGACGATGGGCTTGACTATGATCAAGTCATGAACCTAAACATAAAAAAACATGACATATGTAATCTTTTTGTGGATCCTAAAACTGGTCTAAAAGTGGACCCTAAAAAACTCAAGTTGTCAATTAAATGGTACACAAATAGTGCAATACATGACAACTTTTGGGACCGCTGGTGGATGGTTTTTGATAGACCACCTCACAGCAATTTGGATGTCCCATTTTATTTTATTAAAAATTTGTATGCTGAATTTGTGCTCGATCACAAGGTCAATTATTGGAGTATGAGACCAAACTAGGGTGTAAGTTTAGGTGCTCCTCAAGATAGGCCATGGGAACACTGGGTGAAATCCCGTACATATGTCCCCCCTCCTAAGATTTAACCACCTCCCACAGTGCAACATCCTGAAATTATTATTGAGGCCGACTCACACACTATTCAATCCATTCACACCTTGAGAGATTTGCTAGTTACACAGAGCACGCCATTGTTTCCTCCTCATCCTGATGCTTCTAGCCCTTCCACATCCTCCACGAGCTCACATGTTTGTGTACCCCACACTTGCATTATGTGTAAGAATTTGTGCTTAGGTCCCCTGAATGATAGTGATGGATATAATTACATCTCTGAGGTGGACGATTCTACACATCACACTACAAGAACTAAAGCACCTCATGAAGATGTGCATTAGGGGCATACAGAGCCATGGAGTCCTATTGTTATGGTAAGGATAAACAGTTCACTTTTTACATTGTATTTTATTTTTATTGCTCGTATTTTTAGTAGAATTTTCTTATAATAACTTCCTACTTATGTTTTTTTATGTGTTACATTTATGTTCAGTTGAAGATAGAAGAGGAGATGGCATAGGTGGAGGGGTCCACGCTTTCGGCCATATCATTTGGTCTTGACACTTCCATGGTACATATATTTTAATGTACTCATTGGTTTCCTCAAATTATTATAATAGTATATATACATGTGTTTTCTAATTTTTACGATCATCTTATTACATACTAATGTAGGTGTCCCCAATTGCCACCAGGGGGCAATGTGAGGGGGTGCAGGCATCAGGTGTTGACAAGGGGAAGGTAATTAAGTAATTTAGTTTGTTTATGCATACATGTATACTTGTTAGTTATGCCTACTCAATTTTAATTTACATGGTTTATTTGATAGAGAGTGGTATCTAATGATGTCTTGAGACCCTATTGCCACAATAGAGTCACAGGCATATCATTTTGTAGTGATATCCCCATAGTACGTATATTTCTAAAGTTATTTGTGTGTATTTCACTATCAAGTATATATAATATGATCAAGTTATGATAGTATGAAGTATATGTTTGAGTTTTGTAGGTCACTCCTAGTTTGAGGGAGGTAGAACGCCAAGGGTTTGTATTGCTGATGACTCAACCATCATTTCCTAAAGAAAGTTCAACATAGGTAAGTTTTAATGTTAATTCATTTATTTTGTAAACATATATTTTCTACCAGGAATTTAACATTAAATAGTATAACTCATAGATCAATCTCATGATCGTAAACATATATAGGTCAGAGTTAAAATTGGTGGCATTGTTCCTTCGCTACCAAGGACATATATTAGGTCTCCTATCCGTGGGAGGAGACAAAGATGCGAGGTATATGAGAGTTCAATTTTAGTTTAAATTTTATTTATTATTGTTGACTATGATTCTGAGTTTTTTATTTTTTATTTTTAGAGACCATATAAATTAAGGAATCTAACTTGGGGTTTCACTTTTGTGTTTGAATGCAGGATCCATCAGAGCCAAAGAGTACTTCAAAGAGGCTGCATTTTGATGATCCACCAGTAGAATAGGATGTCCTAGAAATATTTGTAGTTGAACTTCTTATTTTGAGATGTCATATGACACATTTTGAGATGGCGCATGCCACATTGTATCTAGATATGTTGACATGTAAATATGTATAGAATTATTATTCATTTTGATATATATGAAGCTTGATATTCGATCCAATTTGTTAATTATGTGTTCATTTATTCATTGTTAGTATGTTAGTATGCTTGTGTGTATGTACTCATGTGTAAAATTTATGCCTTAAGTATATTCATGTATATTCAAGTACATTCTTCATAACCTAAATTCATGTGTATGGGCTATGTGCATGACTTAAGTGAATTTATGGTGTATGCTTTATAATCTATGTGCTACATGTATGCTTCATGACTTAAGAAAATTTATGTGTACGTTTTATGTGCTACGTGTGTTCACATGTGTAATTCATCATTTAAGTGAATTCAAAATTTATGTGCTACATTGTATTCATGTGTATATGATGCTCTCAACCAAGGAAATCTGATGTAGAGTCCTCTACTATCCCCTCATGGAACCCAACTCAACTTGAGGATTCTACAAGCACCTTGGAATCTACTCAAGGAGTTAGTCTCAACTCAAGGAATCTTTGTTTATTGATTGTAAAAAATTACATTTTTTCTTCCTTACACTCCCAACTCGGTATCCGCCATTCAATCACATAGATCCCTTACAAAAAAGACTCAAAACTCCTTCAAAACCTGACTGCAACCTCTATCTAAGTGTCTAACTGCTTGGTAACAATCCCAAACTGACTGTCATAGCCAAAGTATGATTTAAAGATGTTGTTAAGTTGAAAACTAATGTTGTCAACCTGAAAACTTGAATCTAATACCCCTTCTTATAACTTTTAAAAAGGTTTAAAACAACCTTTGTAATCCAAACTAACCTATAACCCCATATGAGCCTTATAGGCTTATTTTGCCAATATAGGAAAATTCCATATTTTAGCACTTCAAGTGCTTTTACATCCTTTGATTGACTCTATTGGCCATTTGATATCCATTATAGACCTTATAGGTCCTTAGATCAATCCAACTAACCTAGGATTAACTTAATCACCCCTAGTGACCCCTAGGTACTGTCATTTAATGGCTTACAATGCATGATCCTTTACAAAGGTTTATCAATCAATACAAAATATTAGAACACTCCCCTCTTGACACACCAATCAAAGGATCCATTTAAAGGCTTACTTTGCCTCTTGACACACCAGAACGCTCGCCAACATACGGAATGGTGCTTATTGGACCTTCGAAAAAAATTTATCTGGCATGTTCATGAACATTCTACTAAATTCATGTTCCAGATGAGGTTTTCCAAATGGATGGCGTAGTCCATTCGGTGCCAGGATGAATAGTTTGGAAGAAACTTAGTGATGCAACTTTCAACTGACCCTCACTGCAAGTTTTGGCATCAAGCGAGACTTTTGTGCCAAATTCAAATAAATTCAAATCTCCTAGAATGGAGAGAGGTTATTGTAGGCCTTAAAAATGTGGTCTTGTAGCATCTCATGATTCACCAATACCTCTTATGGGGTTTGAGATATGAGCCTCAAAAGATTGCTGCCCAATCGTGCTTAGTGAACCTTGGGGACACTTCAGTCTGGAATGGTCGCGAACATTCTAATAACTCAATGGTCAAAGCGAGGTTGTTACTAGCATTTACCCACCCAACCAGAGCTAATGGTATAGTCTATTTAGTGCTGGGATGAATGGTTTGGAAGAAACCCAGCGGTGCAACTTTCAACTGACCCTCACTGCAAGTTTTGGCATCAAGCAAGACTGGCGTGTCAAATTTGAACAAATTTGAATCTCCCAAAATGGAGAGAGGTTATTGTAGGCCTTAGAAACATATTCTTATAGCATCTCATGGTTAACTGATACCTCTCACAGGGTTTGAGATATGAGCCTTGAAATATCACTACCCAATCATGCTTAATGCACCTTGGGGACACTTCGGTCTAGCATGGTCGTGAATGTTTGAATGACTCAGTGGTCAAAAAGTGGTTGTCACTAGCATTTACCCACCCAACTAGAGCTAATGGCATAGTTTATTTAGTGCCAGGATGAATGGTTTGGAAGAAACCCTGTGGTGCAACTTTCAACTGACCCTCACTGCAAGTTTTGGCATCAAGCGATATTAGCGTGCCAAATTCAAAAAAAATTAAATCTTCCAGAATGGAGAGAGGTTATTGTAGGCTTCAAAAACATGGTCCTATAGCATCTCATAGTTTTATTATACATCTCATGAGGTCTGAGATACGAGCCTCGAAAGATTGCTGACCAATTGTGCTTAGTGCACCTTGGGGACACTTCAGTCTGGAAAGGTTGCGAACATTCTACTAACTGTGTGGTCAAAATGAGGTTGTCATTAGTATTTACCCATCCAACCAGAACTAATGGCATAGTCCATTCGGTGTCAGGATGAACGGTTTGGAAGAAACCTAGTGGTGCAACTTTTAACTGACCCTCACTGCAAGTTTTGGCATCAAGCGAGATTGGCATGCCACATTCAAAAAAAAATTGAATCTCCCAGAATAGAGAGAGGTTATTTTAGGCCTCAGAAATGAGGTCCTATATCATCTCACGATTTGACAATACCTCTCATGGGGTCTAAGATACGAGCCTCAAAAGATCGCTTCCCAATCATGCTTAGTGCACCTTAGGGACACTTCGGTTTGGCATGGTCACAAACGTTCTATTGACTCAGTGGTCAAAATGGGGTTTTCACTAGTGTTTACCCACCCAACCAGAGCTAACAGAATGGTCCATTTGGTGCCAGGATGAATGGTTTGGAATAAACCCAGTGGTGCAACTTTCAACTGACCATCACTGCAAGTTTTGGCTTCAAGCAAGATTGGCGTGCCAAATTGAAACAAATTTGAATCTCCCAGAATGGAGAGAGGTTATTGTAGGCCTCAAAAACATGGTCATGTAGCATCTCATGGTTCACCAATACCTCTCATGGGGTCTGAGATACGAGCCTCAAAATATCTCTGCCCAATTGTGCTTAGTGCACCTTGGAGATACTTCGGTCTGGCATGGTCGTGAACGTTCTACTCACTTAGTGGTCGAAAGAGGGTTGTCACTAGCATTTAACCACCCAACTAGAGCTAATGGTGTAGTCCATTTAGTGCCAGGATGAATGGTTTGGAAGAAACCTAGTGGTGCATCTTTCAACTGACCCTCACTGCAAGTTTTGGCATCAAGAGAGATTGGCGTGCCAAATTCAAACAAATTTGAATCTACCAGAATAGAGAGAGGTTATTGTAGGCCTCAAAAATGAGGTCCTGTAGCATCTCATAGTTCATTGATACCTCTCATAGGGTCTGAGATATGAGCCTCAAAATATTGCTGCCCAATCAATCTTAGTGCACCTTGGGGACACTTCGATTCGACATGGTCCTGAATGTTCTAGTGACTCAGTGGTTGAAACAGGGTTGTCACTAGCATTTAATCGGAGCTAATGGCATAGTCTATTCAATGCCAAGAGGCAATCCTTCAACACTATCCCTTCACCCCAAGGAATCACCATTTTACTTTGGACACATTTGACCAATTTTGACTCAATGACTCCAACTATTACATCATTTGATGATACAAATGTACATGGAATTAAGACAATAAAAATGTAAGGATACAAAATTAAGACTATACAAATTATATAAGGATACAACATTCATAGTAAGGAAACACATTTTTTTCACTTTACATGGCATTAAGACGATACAAATGTGGGCTCTTAATATTTGCAAATCAACCCCATGGGCTCTTTTATATTTTAAATTTTGCATCTAATTTTTTATATACAAAATTTGGCATCTAATTATGCACATTAAATTCGATTGTTGTTTTTATATATACAAAATTTGGCATCTATATTTGCACATTACATTCGATTGTTGTTTTTATATATACAAAATTTGGCATTTAACTATGCATATTACATTCAATTGTTATTTTTATATACAAAATTTGGCATCTAAATATGTGAATTACACAACTATATATAAAAAATAAGTGTCATTTCCATTCCTAAAGTGTATAAGTTTAACACATGGTACTCGATGACATCTACATTCCAATCCCTGCATTCAAAAGGTAGAAGAAAAGTTAATAGAGAATATAAGAAGTTTATATAGGTTGAGAAAAATATTATGAATGTATAAGTAACTAAAAGAACCAAAGAACATGACTAACCAATGCATAGTGAAGTTTACCATCATACAAGATGGGCTAATCAAATGCACACCTCAATCTTCTATATCTATCATATATGTATCCAACTGCATTTACAATCCACATATGTAAAACCAAGTTTATTGGCTCAAACAAATAAAGAAAAAAGCTACAATTAATTTATTGAACGTCATCGTAGTAAACATGGAAAACCTTGCAACTTGAGTTGAACTTACCTACTGAAGTATGTCTGAAGGGTCATCTCTCTGCTTGAGGGTATTCAATATTGCTTCATGATTAGTAGTACTAATAGTCCAAAGTTCCTTTGTCTTTGGTTTTCCTTGATGTTTCAACAACTTAACATTGGCTTCTATAACAAGGTGTGATTACATGAGAATGGTTTTGTGCTTCTCATAGTCTTCAAAAAAAGGAATGCCATTATTTCTAATCATATATGTGCACAACCATGTTCCTACAACAACATGTGATCCTATTGGATATGTGAACATATCATCATCTGTCGTCAGTTGTGCAAGTTTCTACTTTCCTAGTACACAATGTGCTAACTAGTAATCCAATCTCTCATCGTTCTCTTATGGTGCAACCAATGCAAAAACATGTCATGGATGTAGAAGATCTAAAAGATGGTCGTAGTCAAGTGAAAAATCTATGTCATCATTTATTACAGATACTGTGAGAGATAAAGGAGTATGATAATGTGGAACCCATGTATCAACCCACTCACTTGAATCACACTGATCCCAATCACACTAAAGACAACTCAGACAATAACAAGCCAACTTTCATGTCCAAAAGGTCCATGTACTAGCATCTGAGCTTTGAAATGAATACATTTTTGAAGAATCTTTCATAGTTTGATAATCCAACCTATCTCCTATTGTTCCCAAATCAACCAACCAAAAGAGTCTACACACCACTAAATCAAGAGTCCCCCCCTATGACAATGCTGAAATACACCAATCAACAATAGAATGAGCATCAAGGATTTCTGCACCTGAAATCCTTAGTTGCTCCTTAACTGGAGCTCTCTTTACACATACACCTACTCCATCATGCTCCCCTTTTCCATGATCGGCCTCAAAAAACTCCAAATATGAGGTACACCTCTCTCTACATGCATTCTACATAACCAATAAAAAATAAGAGAATGTTTGAATTAACCTGTGTAGTTATCTGATGAAATGAGATGACTATCCATAGCAATATTATTTTCCCACACCCACTCAAAATAATTATCAAACCAATGTTGCATATACTCGGATGAGTGAGATCTATCATCGCTCATATAAAAATGGTACTCTTTGATTATCTTTTGGTCATCTTCATTACCATCAGGGGAATGTCTATATGTTATGTGCACAAAAGTAGCAACCTAATTAGAATTGTAATATTGAGCTTGCAACTCATTTTGGGGCTGCAATGTATAGTTCTCTACAAAGTCAACAACTGATATAATCACTACTACATTTGGGGCCAAATTTCGACAGACACTTCCGATGGGTAAAATTTTTTTAATGAATTTAAAAAAAATAAAAAAAATAGGCCCCGATGATGTCGGTATTCTGATGGGTTTTAAAATGACCATCAAAATTATGACAACTTCCGGTATACATAAAAAAAAAGTGAAGCACCAAATCATTTTTATTTTGATTGGCATAGGAAAGGAGTGGGAGAAAATGAGATGGGCATGCACGAGAGAAGGTATGTTATTTCTTCATCTTTCGAGCCTCTGGCATCATATTCAACTGGAAATTTCATATGCATTGAATTTATTTGATCATGAATGCTCTTTGAAATGACCACATTCTACTGGTGTCATGCCCTAGTCGATGCTTTATCTCTATTATTTAATGTTACTGGTGTCATGCCCTAGCCCGTGCTTTAACTCCATTATTTGATGTTATTGGTGCTTGTGCTCAAGGATATCAATTTTTTTGAAATGTTGACTGTGGTTATCAAATGGACAGCCCATGAGCTTCTAGCTAGGCACCATTTGTATTGATAGCTTAGGGCATCAAATATATTTTTATATCATTGATAGTTGAGACTTTGTTAAAAGGAAATAGGACAAAGAAAAATTTTGATTTAGTGCTTTAACTCCATTATTTGATGTTTTTTGAAATGTTGATTGTGGTTAGCAAATGGACAGCCCGTGAGCTTCTAGCTAGGCCCCATTTGTATTGAGAGCTTAGGGAATCAAATGTATTATTATATCATTGATATTTGAGACTTTATTAAAAGGAAATAGGACAAAGAATGATTTTGAGTTAGTTTCTCTATTTTGATCCCTAAGTGGCTTACAACCCTAGAGAAGTATATGCAGATTTACGGATGCAGTTGCAAGATACATAGAAGCCAATAATTCACAAGAAATCCATGCATCTAATTTGAATAGCAATTAATACAAAGAAATAGGGTCCTCGAATGGCCCAGTCATCTAGACCTTGACTATCCCCTCAACTAGTGACCCTTCAAAACTAGGTTATCATGCAATCAGTGAGTGATCCTTCATTATCCTAGTTTTCCCTACATCCAAACATATTGGAAATACACAATGATAACAATAATTTCACAATCCCCCTTCCCTCAAAGAATGCTATCAACATCCAGACCTTGATTGTCCCCTCAACCAGTGACCCTTCAAAACTGGGTTATCATGCAATCAGTGAGTGATCCTTCATTCTCTTGGTCTGCCCTGCATCCAAACATATTGGACATACACAATACAATGATAAAAAGTCTTTCAAAATCCCCCTTCCCTCAAGGAACACTATCAACATCCAGACCTTGACTGTCCCCTCAACCAGTGACCCTTCAAAACCAGGTTATCATGCAATTAGTGAGTGATCCTTCATTCTCTTGTTCTTCCCTGCATCCAAACATATTGGAAATACACAATACAATGATAAAAATTCTTTTACAATCCCCCTTCCCTCAATGAACACTATCAACATTCGGACCTTGACTATCCCCTCAACCAGTGACCCTTCAAAACTGGGTTATCATGTATGACTCTCATAAACTCCAGATTTCATGACCAATAAAGATGTCTTTTGTCTTAGGCTTGATGCCATAGACTCTTGCACTTTTTTCTTCTACAAATCAACATAATCATTTTTACCAAAAGAAATAATGTTGTTCCTTTCATCAATATTACTAGGAAGTTGTGTAAAAGTGAAAGTTTCACCATTCTTATGCACAATATACACATTTTCAAAACCATAATGAATTGTCCTTCTAGATGCTTGCCAAGGCCTTCCCAAAATGATATGACAACATGTCATAGGGACTATATCACACAAAAATCTATCAACATACCCTCCAATGGAAAAATAAGCATAAGCGTGCTCCCTTATTACAATGTTTTGTTAATTATTCACCCAAGATTCCTTATATGGTCTATCAAGTGGAAAAATTTTCAAATTCAGTTTGTTTACCATTTCATAAGATACAAAATTATTAAAAGAACTATAATCTATGATCATTCTACAAATCTTACCATAATTTTTGAAATTGGTTCTGAAGATTGATGCCTTTTTCCTCTCTTGTTGCTACACAGGTGTCTTCCTTACCATTAGGTACTCTCCTTCTTTTGGGTTTGCCATATTAGATCCCTCACCTTCCTCTTTTAGTTTTCTTCTTCCCATTGTGCCAAGTTCACTCTTATATCTACCTTCCTCATGTTTTCCTCCTTCTCAAGAAACTTGTATGATTGATGTCCCACTTCTCCACAAGTAAACCACTTCCCTGTAAAGATACCACTACCTTCTCCTGAACCAAATCTACCTTATCCTCTTTGTCCTTGACTTGCATCCACAATTTGTTTCTTACCTTTGTCAGCATTTTCGTGACCTTGTGCCTCATTAAATCTGCCACCTCTACCTTGGTTTGAACTTCTTCCACCATTCTCTTGTCTCTCTTGTATTCTTCTTATATTTTCCTCAGCCTTCTTGGCTATTTTGTTAAATTATTCCATAGATCTAGGGGTAGAAAGACTAAGTTCATCTTGTATATTAAACCTCAATCCCCCAATGTATCTTGCAAGTTTCTCCTCAACATATTCCTCATGTTGTACTCTAATATCTAGCTTATAGAATTCCTCAATGTACTTCTTCATATCCATGTCTTTTCGTTTAAGACCTTGCATCTTCTTGTAAAACTACACCCTATAGTCATTGGGAAAAATTTTTTCCTTCATCTTCTCCATCATACTATACCATGATGTAATCTTGGGCTTCTCATTCTTCTATCTTTTAGCTTGATCAATCAATGAGTGATCCTTCATTCTCCTAATCTGCCCTGCATCCAAACATATTGGAAATACACAATATAATGATAAAAAGTCTTTCAAAATCCCCCTTCCCTTATAAACATCCAGACCTTGACTGTCCCTAGCCTCAACCAGTGACCCTTCAAAACTAGGTTATCATGCAATCAATGAGTGATCCTTCATTCTCCTATTCTACCCTACATCCAAACATATTGGAAATACACAATACAATGATAACAAGTCTTTTACAACCCCCCTTCCCCCAATGAACACTATCAACATCCGGACCTTGACTGTCCCCTCAACCAATGACCCTTCAAAACCGGGTTATCATGCAATCAATGAGTGATCCTTCATTCTCCTAGTCTGCCCTGCATCCAAACATATTGGAAATACACAATACAATGATAACACATGGAAATCCTTTAATGAATCTTAGTCACTGGTAATGCATGGACAATCAAACCAGTAGTCTCCAAAGCATTCAATAAGTGAATATGAATGTTTGAAAACTTTCCTCTCAACTTCCCTGAACACTCCTAATCGGTTAGAGGGATATTTCTAGAATCTCCACTATTCCTATCCTTACCAAAAATTCTTAAACATACTTTATCTGATATGATAATAAAATGCTAAACTAAGCCAATGGCATGTTCTTCATATGGTACAAGGAAGATTTGGCAATCAAATCTTCCTTCATGCAAGCTGAGCGTGAGGGAAGGTATGTGATTTCTTCATCTTTGATTGGTATCTTTAATGGGCAACATCTTTCAAGCCTCTGGCATCATATTCGACCGCAAATTTCAAATGCATTGCATTTTATTTGATCATGAATGCTCACTAAAATGACCACATTCTACTGGTGTCATGCCCTAGCCTGTGCTTTATCTCCATTATTTGATGTTATTAGTGCTTGTGCTCAAGGATATCAATTTACTGTTTTGAAATGTTTGGATTCACGTTTGTTGATATTACAATTCATCATATCAAATAAAGTATGTTTAAGAAGTTTTAGTGTCTAAACACTCAACTAATCCCTCTAACCAATTAGGAGTGGTTGGGGAAGTTGAGAGGAAAGTTTTCAAACATTCATATTCACTTATTGAATGCTTTGGAGACTACTAGTTTGACTATCCATGCATTAATGTTTAGAAGAGATCAATAAATTATTTAAAGACATTCTTACATGTTTGGAGAGGTTTGAGAGACACTTATCATGATTGTACCCTCACAAATAGTGGCATAGACTAGTTTAACTAAGTTTCCTTTCTCTGTCGCAGGGGTACAGTCCGAGGGTTCATTGACAAAATGATCCTTTGAATGGTTACTATAAATATGAATGATTTGATATAGCATATTTTTCATTTTACTTGAAGTTTGGAATATCTTGTGCAAGGGTGAAAGTACTTTTGATCATTTTGGTTGTGACTGTTCCTCTACACAGTCAGGAAATGTAACTGTCTAATAATTATATGTAATGTTGAATGGATTAAATGCTTTATTCTTGGTAGAAGTGAATGGAAGGAATATTTTTGGTGTTACATTTCATTTATTATTGAATTCAATGGTTTCCAAGATGTGTTGAGGAGTTTGCTCCTTGTTTAATGTTAACTGTTCCTGCACAATCCACTCATACAACATTGAAATGCTATGTGATTGACAATTTCATACAACTGGTCCTTTGGCGTGTATTAAACATAATAGAATTTTCAGCATATTATTATCATTCTATTTCTTTGTTGTAAACATGTCATTGGTTCAGTTTTTTTTTTTTTTAAATGTGTTAAATGTTTTTACAAAATAGATTACAAAATACTCTTCAAAACAAAGGAAAAACTTAGCAAATTCAGTCTAACTCATTATAGATGAAGGAAAAGTCATGCTAATAGTTCCTCTAAGTCTTCCAAAACATTTATTGAACTCCCCTAAAGTCCTATTGGATCCCCAAATTGCTTAATCCAATTAACTTACATCAGGATCATGAGAAACTGCAAAGGATTAAAAACATTACTTGGAACAATCACTGGTTTTACCAGTCAAAATGTAAGGAACAAAATTTTAAAGTGCTTACAATACATTCAATGATGAAATGAATGCTTGGAGATTTCTTACTATTCCATCCTTGAATTTAGAAACCAAAATAATAAGTAAAGAAGCTTTTCAACAATGCATAACACAATGGACTTGCAGATTTAAACTTCTATTTTTATTGAATCTTTGTTCCTACCATACACTCCAGGCTTAATTCTGTCGTACAATGACTTCCAAAGGTTACATATAACTCCATCACAACTTCCCCAACCATGAAGAACATAGGTGAAGAACTTGATGGTTTCATGCTTTAATCTTTAAGAACTTGATCAAGAACATAGGTTTTAATGAAATATCAATTTGATTTGCAAAGTTTGTGTTCTTTACAAATTTGAAAGGCTCTAATACTTACTAGTGCAGATGTGGATATGGAACCTTATGCTTTTACTACTAAGTCTTTGATTTTTGGGCATACTGATTATAAGTACTTGACATATATGACAAATGTTGCTAATTAAGGTTGGCAAGATGATTACGCCTATTCTCAAAAAAGATTGTCAAATCATTATGATTTCAAATCAATTACCCATCGACATATCCCTTGCGAGGGAGAGAAGCCAAACACATAAAGAACATGCACATAAATACGACAACTAAAAAACTTAAATGGAATACACCAAGAAGTACCAAATGATGAATGCTCAATTGTTGTAATGGAAAACATCAGAACTGTCCATTTCTAGAACTTGATTTTCTAGTCTAAATGATTTTTCTATAGTCGTAATGATTTTTCTAGAACTTGATTTTCTAGTCTTAATGATTTTTCTATAGTCCTAATGATTTTTCTATAGTCTTAATGATTTTTCTTTCGTCCTAATGTTTGTTTCTCTTGATAAATTAGGTCTTGATTTTGAATTTTTGTTCACTATTTTATTTCAGCTTGATATTTCATTCATTTTTCATATACACAGAGACTACACATGCTGATAAAAAAATGAGCTATTTGATTAAGGTTAACTATTCATGATTGTAAATAGTCAATATTTTTTA
Source organism: Chamaecyparis obtusa (assembly GCA_027943335.1). Lineage (NCBI taxonomy): Eukaryota > Viridiplantae > Streptophyta > Pinopsida > Cupressales > Cupressaceae > Chamaecyparis > Chamaecyparis obtusa. The sequence continues at coordinate 549,585 of BSBK01006101.1, forward strand.
TGGTACTCCTTGGTGTATTCCATTTTAAAATAATCATGTTTATATGGCTATGATAAATGTCCCTTTGTGTTGAGAAAATTAGAGTTGAAAAAATGGTTGCAAACAAATCATCCTTCTTCCACCAACATTCTAGTCAATCTACAAGTAACGAGTCATTCCATTCAAGAAAGACCATGTCTAACAATATCAACCTAGAACAAAATAAGGAGTATGCAAAATTTAGTGTTTGTATCTTCCATTAGAGCCACTTCATATGCACAGGTGATGAACATGCATATTTGCCTGAGCGCTATTGGGAGCTTACCCAGCAACACATGTACTATTGTGAAAATCACCACAAATCTATTTGCTAATGGGTCTAGCTCCCAGTATTGCTTGGTCAAATATGTATGTTTTTCACCTGTGCATATACCTTCTATGGTCAACTCTTATATGCACAGGTGATGAACATTCAGATTTGCCTAAGCAGTACTTTGATTAGTCCTCCAACACATGTAATATTGTGAAAATCATCACAAGTCCATTTGCTGGAGGGCTACTCATAGTACACATGTTTGGAGGTCTGAAGGAAACAAGAGAATTTGAAGAGTCACGAGTCTTAAGATTGTACTTAATATAGCCAAGCTTCATTCAATGGTACATTCAAACATGAAACAAACCATTCTTAAACTAGATTAATTTAGTAAACGAAAGGACATACTGATTATAAGTAAACTAGTAAACCAAAGGACATGCTTTTACTACTAAGTCTCTATTTTTTGGGCATACTGATTATAAGTACTTGACATATATCACAAATGTTGCTAATTAAGGTTGGCGGGATGATTACGCCTATCTTGAAAAAATGTTGTCAAATCATTATCCTTTGAATGGTTTCTATGAATATGAATGATTTGATATAGCATATTTCTCATTTTACTTGAAGTTTGGAATAGCTTGTGCAAGGGTGAAATTACTTTTGATCATTTTGATCATGACTGTTCCTCTACACAGTCAGCAAATGTAACTGTCTAATGATTATATGTAATGTTGAATGGATTAAATGTTTTATTCTTGGTAGAAGTGAATGGAAGGAATAGTGCTAGTGTTAGGTTTAATTTATTATTGAATTCAATGGTTTCCAAGATGTGTTGAGGAGTTTGCTCCTTTTTTAATGTTAACTATTCCTGCACAATCCACTCATACAACAGTGAAATGCTATGTGATTGACAATTTCATACAACTGGTCCTTTGGCGTGTATTAAACAGAATAGAATTTTCAGCATATTATTATCATTCTATTTCTTTGTTGTAAACATGCCATTGGTTCAACATATTATTATCATTCTATTTCTTTTTTGTAAACATGTCATTTGTTCAGTTTTGTAAATTTCTTTTCGTGTTATTTTTTTTTTCTATTTTTTCCATTTGATAACCATAGTCAACATTTCAAAATAGTGAATAACATCAAATAATGGAGATAAAGCATGGGCTAGGGCACAACACCAGTAGATTAAAACTGAACCAATGGCATGTTTACAACAAAGAAATAGAATGATAATAATATGCTGAAAATTCATATTCTATTTAATACACGCCAAAGGACCAGTCCCAACAATTCTTAAACAATAAAGTATGTTTAAGAATTGTTGGGAGTAGTTTTCAAACATTCATATTCACTTATTGAATGCTTTGGAGACTAGTGGTTTGACTGTCCATTCGTTACCACTGACTGAGATTCATTAAAGGATACAAAACCCTTCATTTTGGGTTATTGTGTGTGGATTCAAATGTAGGTTTGATTTGGTTAATGTTTAGAAGAGATCAATAAACTATTTAAAGAAAATCTTACATGTTTGGAGAGGTTTGAGAGGCACTTATCATGACTGTACCCTCACAGACAGCGGCATAGATTGGTTTTACTAAGTTTCTTTTCTCTATTTTGAGGTTCTCATTGCTAAAGTGGCCAGAGACTATGTTAGGCTAATAAAATATGGGGATTCTCTTTACCGCTACAAATCTTTGAAGGTTGTTGCACTTGGATGGATGTGGATGTGCAACCTTATTCTTTTACTACTAAGTCTCTATTTGTTGGGCATACTAATTATAAGTACTTGACATATATCACAAATGTTGCTAATTAAGGTTGGTGGGATGATTACGCCTATCCTGAAAAAAGACTATCAAATCATTATGCTTTCAAATCAATTAGCTATCGATGTATCCCTTGTTAGGGAGAGAAGCCAAATGCATAAAGAACATGCACATAAACACGAAAGTTGAAAAACTTAAATGAAATATGCTAAGAAGTACGAAATGATGAATGCTCAATTATTGTAATGGTAAAGCACGAGAACCATCCATTTGTAGAACTTGATTTTCTAGTCTAAATGATTTTTCTATAGTCGTAATGATTTTTCTAAAACTTGATTTTCTAGTCTTAATGATTTTTCTATAGTCTTAATGATTTTTCTTTCATCCTAATGTTTGTTTCTCTTGATAAATTAGGCCTTGAATTTGAATTTTTGTTCACTATTTTATTTCAGCTTGATATATATTTCATTCATTTTTCATATACATAGAGACTACACATGTTGATAAAAAAATGAGCTATTTGATTTAGGCTAACTATTCATAATTGTAAATGGTTAATATTTATGATGGTACTCCTTGGTGTATTCCATTTTAAAACAATCATGTTTTTATGGCTATGATAAATGTCCCTTTGTGTTGAGAAAATTAGAGTTGAAAAAATGGTTGTTCAATGTCTGTGTATCTGTAGGTTGCAAACAAATCATCCTTCTTCCACCAACATTCTAGTCAATGTACAAGTAACGAGTCATTCCATTCAAAAAAGACCATGTCTGACAATATCAACCCAGAACAAAATAAAGAGTATGCAAAATTTTGTGATTGTATCTTCCATTAGAGCCACTTCATATGCATAGGTGATGAACATGCATATTTTCCTGAGCGCTACTAGGAGCTTACCCAACAACACATGTACTATTGTGAAAATCACCACAAATCTATTTTTTGTTGGGTCTAGCTCCCAGTATTGCTTGGTCAAATATGCATGCTTTTCACCTGTGCATATACCTTCTATGATCAACTCTTATATGCATAGGTAATGAACATTTAGAATGGCCTAAGCAGTACTCTGAGCTTTCCTTCCAACACATGTACTATTATGAAAATCATCACAAGTTCATTTGTTGGAGGAAATCTCACAATACACATGTTTGGAGGTCTGAAGGAAACAAGAGAATTTGAAGAGTCACGAGTCTTAAGATTGTGGTATATTTTGGAAAATGAAGAGTGGAAAGAAGATGATATTCCTGAGATCATGGATGGACACAATGTTGGAGAATTTATTGATCCAAATATCTTGCAAAGGCTTGAAGAACTGGAGAGGGAAGAAGGGCTTAGGATGGTAGCTGAGGGTGATGAGGATGATGAGATGGGGGAAGTGGAGTTGAATCCCAATGAACAAGAAGCTCTGGCTGCAATTATGAAGAATAAGAAGATGCTTATCATTGAACACAAGTTGAAGAAGAGTACTGCAAAGAGAACACCTACCATACCAAGGAAGTTTGACAAGAACAAGGAATATGGCTTAAACAGAATGGGAAGACATCTTTCTAGCCTGGGCTTGGATCCTTTGAATTTTGGTCATTGTGGATAAAATATATAGATCTATCTAGTTATGCAAAATTAACTTCTTTAAGCCTTACCCTTGTTGTTTCAAATATATCATTTGGGTACACACATAGGGCACAAGAATTGGGGTATGCATAGTTCATTTATGGAATTTTTCTTGGGAAGCTAATTTCTCATCTGTCATCTACATTATTATGAAGCTGATTGCCAAAGGATCCAGGCCCATGCTAGAAAGATGTCTTCCCAAACACATAAACACATGCACATAAACATGAAAGCTAAGAAACAAAAATGTAGATTTCACAATAGCTGAGAACATAATTGTAGGCATCATGGTCACAATTTTTTGGAGACAACGTAATTGAGTTGTATACCCAAGTGATGGAGAGCAACTTCTGCACCTCCAATTCCAAATTGAATACATTTGTGTTGGAGGACCTTGTATTCATGAGCAACAAATGTAGTCAACTTGGAATCGGAGGTGCAGGAGTCACTCTCCATCGTCTGGGTATACAACATAATTGAGTTGTATACCCAAATGACCTAAAGCAACTACTACTCCTCCAGTTTTAGAGGAGTGGTGGATGCTTTGCATCGTCTGGGTATACTACTCAATGATGTTGTCTTCAAAAACTTGTGACCATGATGCCTACATTTATGTTTCTCAGCTGTTGTGTCCCAGGACCCCTTATGACCCTTTATGACCCTTTACAACCCCTAAGAATACACATCTTAGAGGTTGTAAAATGTCATAAATGGTCATAAGAGGCTCCTAGGAGGGGCCAGATGAGCTTCCACCTTCATGTGGTAATTGGCCCTGTTAAGTAGAGAATGTTAAACTATTCTTGAAATAAAGCGAAGCTCAATAATTTAAGGTCTCAGTCCACGGAGATGGTGAAAAATGACGGGAATCAATGTTGAAGAGTTTTTAGATACTGAGAAGATGTATATGCAGTGGAGGCCAGAAGGGATTTTTGTGGAGATTTGCTAGATGTGGAGATTTGCTAGAGAGGGTTTCCAGATTGAGTACCAGTGCAGAGATGATGATTCAGTACTGCATCTATAAAGCCTTCACAAATATCCCTTTTTAGGCCTCCACTCATACCTCTTCTCAGCATCTAGAAACTTTGGATACTGTTTCTCATCCATGCATGAAATGTGCTAGTGATCGTATAAAATTACTTTTGCGAGACTGGGATCAATTATGAGAAGGTAAACAACAAGATAATTTTATTGTATCTTTCATTTCTTTTATCCATTCATATTTTCTGCTTTCTCTTATATTGGATACTATGTAGTGTACATAAAGGTCGTAAGGCGGTGATTATTCTCAACAATCGATAGGTATAAGTCTTCCAGCCCTTACCCAGTAGCTAGGACTAAAGATAGTAGAGCTCAAGAGACCATCATAGTTGGTCTTCATCCTTGGTCCATATACTGACAAAACATTTTACCTTTCATTAGCTCATCAAATGCGGTGATTTGAAAGAATTTAATGGATGATATTTTCATGTATAACGTATATTATTTAGTTTGATGGTGAATGAATTTATCTACTTCACGCACTTGTATACATTGAGCATAGCCATAAAGAAGCATCCCCTCCCATGGCTTGAGTAATGTAGGCCATGGGAGGACATGCTTCTTTATCGTTGTGCTCATAGTATACGAGTGTGCGGAGTCGATAAATTCGTGCAATGTCAACTTAAATAATACATGTTATCATGAAAATATTCTATTAAATTATTTCAAATCCCTTCATTTGATGAGGTAACAAAATGTAAAATGTTTTTCTAGTATATGGACCAAAGATAGAGACCAATTATGGTGGTCTCTTGAGCTTTGTTATTTTTACTATGCTAATCCATCAGTTTTTCGACATGTAGTAATCCTTTTTTGACAAAAGAGATATTCCTCCGATGACTACTTGTGTCAGACCTTGATTCCTTATCATCGGACATTCCACAGGTAATCGTCGGTGTGACCCCATTCCAATAGATGGGTGTGATAGGATGACTATATCTCTGACAGGTACTCTTATCAGAAATCTAATGAATATCCGTCGCCTTTCCGACTGATGAAATGTCGTAAGAAGAATATTTTGACAGATCAGTCACATAGTAAAATTTCTATTTATGTGGCCAATTCCGATGGGTAGGGATGTCAGAATACCAATGGGTACCACTTCTGTCGCAATTTGCAATGCAAAAATGCCAACGAACAGATGTGTCATAGTTTCAACAAATGGTTGTTGAAAATCTGACAAATGACCCTCAAAATTTGGCCTCAAATGTACTAGTGAATAGTGCCAATCGGGAAAGTGTCCTTACACATCCTGAATTGTTGATCCAACCATTGAGACCTGTGACTATGCTTTGCATACTTGTAAAAAATATTCTTCATAAAATTTGAAATAAAATCAGCTACATTACATTCTTTTGTAACCAACTCACATCTAGTGCCTTCACCTCCACTTTTTAATGTATATTTAATGGTTTCATATACCTTTTTGTGGACAATTATCTTTCCAAAATCATGTTCGCAGCCCTCATGAAAATATTCAACAAACTTCACTAGCCCACCACACTCTGAGCACTTGTCATTTAAGCAATCTTTTCTATAAAAGAAACATCCATCATCTCTAGGACATAAAAAATTATCTAGAAAGTCTCTTGATGATTTTGGAAGAGCACTTGCACCACACTCCTCCAACATTTCACTAATATGCAAAGTAGAATGAAGGGATCGTAACAATTCATGGTGCATTGAAAACTCCACATGATATTTGCAACAATTATTTCGAATCTTAAGAGGCACACAAAAAAAAAGGCTTGAGGGCTTCAAAAGCTCTTTGTGATATTTGCAATGTTGGATGTGTCTCACAAAATGTTTTGAACAACATTGTTTGACTCACCTCCAAATAATGTTTGGGATGCGAGGTGTGGTCTCGAATGCCAATTCCCAACTTCAAGAAATCTTTCACATTTGGTGACACGCTTGAGTTAGATTGCCAAAATAGATGAATTTGATCCTTCACAGCACCGGTAAGCATCTTATCACAACGTGAAAGTCTCCCACCATAAGCTCATGTATCATTTTGAAGAGGATCATCAAGTATTTCTCTTCTTGCAAGTGCTCTATCCAAAGTTTTATGATTTAGATTCAAGTCAACACAAGTTTGTCTCATCAAATGAGCCTTTCTCAAATGATGACTTACTAAGGAGGTTATAATAACCCTCCTAGAGGCTCTCTTATCTTTTTCCTTGGTAGTCTTCCCAATGGAATTGAGAGCACTAAAAAGATTTCTCACAATAATAACATTCCTCTCCTTTTTTTTGTTCACACTAATCTTCAATTTGACTAGTATATGTCTCATCTTCTGCATCTTTAACAATTGCACAAACATTTGACATTTCTCAACCAACATCATATGGCTAAAAAAATGATCAAAAAGTTTTGAAACCCACAACCAAATAGTTTTTTCTGATCTCTTGCCATCAAAATTGCTCATTATGTTCTCATCAATTTCAAGTAACCATTTAGTTGTTCTTGAAAGTCTCAATTTTGAAGTTTGTCTTTCTTCCTCCCAAGGGACTTCATTTCTCATATAATTTGGAGATGTGTTACGTTGATTTGGTTCTTGTGTACCATTATCATTGTCAATTCCTTCATATTCAATTGGTGGATTGTCATTGTCAATGTCTACACTTCCATTGTCCACATCTACATGTTCATTTTCAAAACCTACATTTGCATCTTCAATCCCTACATTCTCATTTTCAATATTATTGTCATAAATCATTTCAAATTCATGTTATTCACTTGAAACCACATTCAAAGGTAGGTCTATGCCAACATCTTCATTAATATTTAACATACCTTGTATCTTGTTCTGATGGGCAACCCTATCCATTTCTCTATACACTTCAATCTCTTCATTTGTGAGTTTCCTCTTCCATTTATGCTTTCGACGACTACTACTCCCCATAGTGAGACCAAAAAAGTGATGCAAAAACCTTTGGTAATAGAGAAAATCCAACCAACGAGTGCAAAAAGTGGATTTTTGTCTTCTCTAAATAAAAACATGATTTGCTACAACTCGAGTCCCGTGATTCTCTGCAGAAAAATGTGCCTCTCTAGAGGGACCCAGAGAATATAGTTTTTACTTTTCACCAGTTAAAAGAATCGGATATCCGAAATCTCCCACCAAAATTTTGCCGAAATCTCTCTCTCTCTCTCTCTCTCTCTCTCTCCCTTAGGTATAATATGGAACATATAATATAAATATTTAATAAGTTAATATTATACTATTATACAATAGATAAATAAATAATAATAATATAATACATACTAATATAAAAATTTATATTATAATAAGAATGCTATGCTATTATTATTTAATATTAATATTAAAAAATAAAATTTTTAAAATATAACTTAAAATTGAAAAAAATACTCAACTGAATTAATATTAACATAAAAAAAATACAATTAAATATGTAATTTGAAATTAACAAAAATAGAATTTAATATGTAACTTGAAATTGAGAAAACTAGTCCAAATAAAATTTTGAATTAGGCGGGAAGTTTCGGATATCCAATATTATTGGATATTTGAAATTTTTGGATATCCATTTTTATCGAATATCTGATTAGGTTTGGTATTTTCCTTGGGAAATGTCAAACGTGAATGGTCAACCCATTAGGCATGTTTAGCAGATTGTTTTTGACATCGAGACGTTGACCATGTAGATGACGACTATTTTTTCACCCAAAATTGATGAAATGAAAAGGGTTTCTTAAAGACATTATTAGTTTTCCATCAATATAATTGTTGTCTAATTTCAAGTTCAGTAAGTAATTATTACTTATTTTTCAATTGAGTTATCTTTAAAGTTGTAATTGACATACTGATTGAGAAAAAACTTTACATTTCAAACCATTTAACCTTTTTAAAACTCAAAACATGTGTGACATTCTATGCTTAAGCTACTATAAGAAGAAAAAAAAAAGTTTTCAATTTTGTAAAGTTTAGAATTAGTTACGATGGTCAGACACGAGAGTTTTTTTATTCTAAAAAAGTTGTAGCAGAAAAATCATAATTCATTATTTATTTGGCAAAAAATTATAAAAAAATATGTGTCACATCTGGGCACGAGTCTACTACTTATATCTAGAATCTTAGGAAAATATATCATCATTTGATTGTGATTAAGGCGGTCAGACATACACATACTTTTAATTTTTTTCCCTGAAATTTTCATACTACTACATTGAAATCTAAAATTTTGAACAATTAGATTAATTTTTTTTCACACAAGGGCTAGTAATTTAAAAACTAAATTTAATTTCCTACAGATTCTATTCTTACAACTTTTTCACATAAGGTTCATAAGATGTTCAAATTTTTACATCAAGCTGACTAACCCTGATTTTTTGATTTTTCATTGCCACATAAGGCCATAGTTTGGTATACCATGATCCTGCACATACCCAGAAGTCATCTTTTCAATAATTAGTAGATTAACCCAAGAGCCAAGCATAACCCACTTGCATCTTTAGGAAATTTCAAGAACATTTATTTGGATAGTGTAATTAAGGAATATATCATTATCCTCACTAGTTAAACTACAATACTTCATCTAGTATTTTTTAATTTAAAATATACAAGAGAAAATAGAAAATAGAAACTCATAAATATTGATTTTCTATGGTTTTCCAATAGGTTTTCAAGGAAAAGGAAACTATAAAGATTGAGTTTCTTTTCTTTTTAGACTTCGAAGTGTTTATTATTGGTAAAAAATTATTAATTTTATTAAATAATGATAAGTTAGTTGTATAATTAATTGTTAGTTGTATAATTAAATGTTGCCCTTTTGAATTATTTTTTGATATTTTCTATCTTAAATGGTTATTGATGAGAATGTTTGGCTCACAAAATCCTATTAAGTATTGATTCCTATCATGGAGAAAGATAAAATAATCAGACATGATTTTTTGAGTCTAAATTTTTTTACAAGAATCCATATATCTCTATGTTTAACTCTAAACTGAAAAGAGGTCAATAATTTGTACACCAAATATCTTTATTACAAAAAAGTTTCTAATCAATCCTTTTAAATTGTCATTCAAAGCTTCATGTGAATAGGAATAAAAGAAATATTTGTTATATAATTAAATGCATATTATTGTCTGATTAATATATAATGTATACCATTGTAATGCTAAAAATTGTATATGTGTGCATTTCTCCCTTATGTTTATGTCTTACCTTGACTAAAGTGTTCTAAATTTGATACTTAGCCCAAAATTGGAACTTCGTTCATCACAATATCGTATTCTGATCTCATTACCCTGGATTTTTAATCAAATCCCTGTATTCATTATTCTCCATTATGGATTAGAGTCACCAATCTAGTCTTGAACTTCTAAATTTTGTAATTAAAATTAGCACCTTGTTAACCATTTCACTTGTCCTTGTCATGCAAGAGAATCTATTGGTGTAAGGACAATCTTGCATCATCCTGTGGACAAGGCTTTCGAGGGTACCTGTTATCTATTTTGAAAGGCCTAAATCAATCAAACGTTAAGAGTTTAATGTAAGCCTGCAATCAAAACAAAACAAATAAACTCTAAGCTAGCCACCTCAGATTGAGCCAAAAACAGGTGCACCCGAGCACTGTTTAATTTTCTCTGATGAGGGGGATGTGGGTGTGCTCTCTAAGCACTTGGAGCATATTCTAAATGCATTTAGGATGATTTGAAGCTCATGAAAACCCCAAAATGGCACAAAAATAGGTATAGAACACCTGATTTGCCCCTAAGGCTTCAAGAGGCTCAAGAATGCTCTAATGGAGATTGAGCTACATGATGAGTAATCTAGGATTGATTTTAGACCAAATAAAGATGTGACATGATGCTATGCTATGCAAAACAACAATAAAAACTATATTAATCCATTATTACTAAGCTATGATGAGCTAAAATGCTTGAAAGTAAACTAAATTAGAATGATTTGCTAAGATCTAACATGAAAATGGCATTATAACAATGCATGAAAATGAAAGCAAGCTAATTGATTTTGCTCTTGAAAGGAGGGGTATTTATAGAATTTGGGAAGGAAGAATGAGTGGCCAGGATTGAAATCCTTAAGAGAGGCCAAGATTCATTCAAAGGGGAGCACATGGATTGTGCTAGTTTAGGGATCACCTCCTTGTGACAAGTGTCACAAGGGCATTGGGTTGAAAGATGGGAGGAATGTGCACAATTTGAGAAATGTGCCTAAGGTCAAAGGGTGTAAGAAAGGGGTGAGGGGCTTCTTAAATGCACCATAAGTGCATGTAAGAGGGATAAGGAGGCCTTAAATGCCTTCAATGCATTTCAAAAAGGGAAGCCCTCTTTGTTGACTTTGGGGTAAGCTTAAGAGTTGGCTAACCTTGTTTAGGGAATGTGACAAGGTTAAGGGAGGAATTAGGATTAGGATTAGGATAATCTTAGGATTAGGATGGGTGAAGAGGTTGGATTTGAGAAGATTCTAGAAGAGTCTAGAGTTCTCCTTGGTTTTATGGAATAAAAGTTATTCATTCCAAAAGCTTAAGTTTTTGAGAATATTTATTGAAATATTTTCAATAAATATGAAAATAAATATTTAATCTTAATTAAATATTTAGCCTTGGGATTAGGGTTAGAAAAGATGGGATTAGCCTTTTAATCAAAATTAAGAAGGGATTAGAAGATTTTAGAAGAGGTTAGTGGTCTAAAGGAAATTGGCCAAGTTTTGGGCAAAAAATAAATTAATTATTTATTTTAGAATTTTTGGTCAATTTATTAATTAAATAATTAATAAATAAGGAGATAATGTTTAAATAAGATTTAAACATTTTTGGAAGGGATTTCTTAATTAAATATTTTTAATTAAGATAAAGGGATTTAATGACATAAAAATAAATTAATTAATTAATAAATGATGATGTCATCAGGGATTTTTCAAAAAAAAAAAAACTTTATTTTTTAAAGAATTTTTAGGTGTCTACATTTTGCCCCTCTTTGATGCGATGCCGCAAGTGGCATGGCGTCAAAGACAAGAAAATAAGATGCCCAAGGCTAGAATTTAGAGGAATGAGGAGTTGTGCCCCCTCGAGAAAAGAATGCAAGGAGTAAACGTTGTGGAATTTGCTCGAAACAAAACAAAGAAGGAAGGGCCTAGGAAGAAGGGGAGATAAATAACCAAGCTTCCAAGAGCAAAGATGGGTGAATGCAAGATGAGATAGAATGCAAAATGCAGGATGCAGCTATATGAGGATGCAAGATTAAGCTATATGATGTAGGATGGGGGAGCTCCAAGTGCAAATGTGGAGAGCACAACCTAGTTTAATATAGCAATGCTAGAGACCTGACAAGGATACTGGGATCATGAGGCCTTGTCACCAACGTTTCATAGGACTGACGCAAAAAAGGCACGCAAGGTTGCCCCAGCATCACACATGAAACCTGAAGGAGGCATGGTGGAAATGATGCTGAAGAAACCACAACACACGACTGACTCATAGGCAGAAGTAAAAGATCAAAAGACCTTGCCCTAGATTATCCTCATTCGTAGCACACCATGATATAAAGGATCATGGTGACGTTGAGTAGAGAACAATGAGAAGCTGTAAAAGATTAACAAGACCCAAAGGAAAAAATCCAAGGTCAAAAGGAAAACTCCAAAAAGACATCCTTTGCCAAGGAGAGAGATTTGATTTGACTGATTTGATGGGGGGAAGATTAGGTCAGTCAGGAGGAAGGATACATCCTCAAGGACCCGCTAATTGATGAGAGGAGGGTTGTTGTTCGCTGGCAAATGATGACGTCAAAGAATAATCACGGTGATCAAGAATAGTCGACAATTGATGTTGTTGAAGTACAAGGCTGGGTAGGACAAAGTGTTCTGATCAAATGCTGCTGCAGGACTGACAAGGACTGATGTACAACAGACGGGAAAAGATATACAATGGATATGTACAGAAGCTCAGGATTGGGGATAGGAAGATCTCGCTATATAGGATAGAGTACAAGATATACAGGATATGATACAAGATATGGTACAAGATATGTGCAAAAGGGATTGTGGTGTTGTGGAAGGTTTATGGAAAAAGGAATGCTAGGGGATGGTGGATGGGGATGGGGATGGTAAAAAAGACTGAGATGGTGGGATGGGGGGAGATGGGAGTTTGATAGATAATGGCTCGGTCTACCATGTATGGTGCTTGTTTGCCAGGTTTTCACCAACATACTTGTCCAAGGTGCTTGAATTGCCAAGTTTTCACCATTGGACGATTATTTTCTTTTCTTTTTTCCTTTTTTGCTTTTTTTTTTTGTTTTTTTTTTTTTTTGCTGCTTTTTTCAATTTTTTAGGGATTTTCTGAATATGTAGGATCTGGTTCAAGCATAGAACCTCTTCAGATGTATGATGTTGATTGGATCATTCAAAGGCTCACCTTCTGGTGTAGATAGCTGATAAGCTTCGGAGCTGAAGCATGATGTGACAACATAGGGGCCCAGCCAAGTAGGCTCAAACTTGCCTTTCTTTTTTCGATTTGTGTGGACCTTCTAATTTTCTTTTAGAACCATGTCACCAACCTGGAGCTGTCTGGGATGGACCTTCTTATTATAACTCCTTTTGAGTCGATTCTGATATGCAACCAGGTGATCATATGCTTGCTGTCTCTTTTCATCTAACAGGTCTAGCTGTGTGAGACGGGCTACACGATAATCTTCATTAGTGGTGTAGTTCTTCATGGAGACTCGCAATGATGGGAGCTCGACCTCGATCGGCAGAACGACTTCAGCACCATATACAAGGGAATATGGGGTGCTGCCTGTGGGAGTGCGATAAGAAGTGTGGTAGGCCCAAAGGGCGGGATTAATTTGGAGGTGCCAATCACGACTAGAGTCATTGACAACCTTCTTGAGGATTTTCAAGATAGTCTTGTTGGTTGCCTCAGCTTGGCCATTTCCTTGAGGGAAATATGGACTAGAGAAACGGTGATGGATGTGGAGTCTGGCACATAGATCATCCACATGCTGGTTTTCAAAAGGTGTGCCATGGTCTGTGAAAATGGTAGATGGTATGCCGAAGCGGCAGATGATGTGGTAAAGGATGAACTTGGATATTTGGATGCCAGTAGTTAGGGTGAGCGGAATCGCTTCAACCCATTTGGTGAAGTACTTTGTGGTAGTTATTATGTACTTGTGTCCATCCGAGGAAAGGGGAGTGATTAAGCCAACAAGGTCAAAGCCCCAACATGAAAATGGCCAAGGTGGCGCAATGGGCTGCAAGTCTTGTGCTGGTGCATGAATCAGATTTGCATGCTGCTGACATGGTAAACATTTTCTGACAAATTCACAAGCATCATGTTCCATGGTTGGCCAATAATACCCAACTCGAAGCAACTGCTTAGCTAGAACCATGCCACTCGTTTGGGCACCGCAAATTCCAGCGTGGACCTCTTGTTAAGCCAGGATGGCCTTGTTTGAATCTAAACACCTAGAGAGGATATTGTGATACCCTCGACGATAAAGGGTGTTGGCTACAAGAGTGTAGCGGGAAGCTCTGCGGATAAGGTTTTGGCATTGGTTATTGGTGAGATGGGGAGATATGATACCATTCTTTAGATATGCATGGATGTCATGGTACCACGGGGACTAGGGACCAACCAAGACACACACCATTTCTGCATCGGTGTTCTCATAAGCTAGTGTATGTAGCTGCTCGACTAGGAATTCATACTGTGATGTGTCATGCGGGATTTCTAACAAGGACCCAATAGTTGCCATTGCATCTGCTGCTTTGTTCTGAAGTCTGGGTATCTGTGTGAATTGTAGATTCAGGAAATGCTCTTTCAATCTATCCATGAGTTCTTTGTAAGGTAGCATCTTGTTGTCCTTTGTCTGATATTCATCTAGGACTTGTTTGATAATCAGCTGTGAATCTCCAAACACTTGTAATTCTGTGATATTCCACTGAATGGCTATTCTGAGACCTGAGATGAGTGCCTCATATTCTGCAATGTTGTTGGTACATGGGAATCCCAATTTGAATGATTTTGGGATGTAGTCACCTTGAGGTGTGACGAATAGGATTCCTGCCCCTGATCCATGTGATGTGTAGGAGCCATCAAAGTATAGTTTCCACATGGGTTGTTCTTCGATCATACATAAGTGTTCATCAGGGAATTCCATGATTAGTGGATAGGCATCCACCAGTGGTGCTTCTGCTAGTTGATCAGCAATGACTTGCCCCTTGATTGCATTGCGATCAATATACTGGATGTCAAACTCACTGAGTAACATGACCCATTTTGCCATACAGCCTGTGAGGGTTGTCCTTGATAAGAGGTACTTGAGGGGATCCACTTTTGAGATGAGCCTAATTGTGTGACTGAGCATGTAGTGTCTAAGCTTTTGAGTGGTAAAGACCACTGCAAGGCATGCTTTTTCCATAGGTGAATAATTAAGCTCATATCCGACAAGAGTTAGACTAATGTAATAGATGGCTCTCTCCTTGTTGTCATCATCATGCTGAGCTAAGAGTGACCCCAGTGCTATAGTGGTTGCCGAGATGTAGAGTATGAGAGGGCATCCTGGAATTGGTGGTACTAGGATTGGAGAATTGGCAAGATACTCCCTGAGCTTATCAAAGCTTCGCTGACATATGGGATCCCACTTGAAGCTTGTGTCTTTGCATAGGAGATGCATAAAAGGTTGGCACTTGTCTGCTAACTGAGAAATGAACTGATGCACTGATTGAAGCTTTCCTTGTAGGCTTCTAAGCTGTTTGAGTGTTCTTGGTGGAGGCATCTCTGTTATTGCTTTGACCTTCTTGGGGTCTATCTCTATGCCTCGTCATGATACAGTGAAACCTAGGAGCTTTCCAGATGTAACACCAAAGACACATTTCTTTGGATTGAGCCGTAACCCATAGTGTTGCAGGCGATCAAACACACTCTCAAGAATGTCAAGGTGTTCATGGCATGTCTTTGATTTTGCAAGAATATCATCCACATAGTCCTCTAGGATCTTGTGGATCATGTCATGGAAGATTTCTATCATCGCCCTTTGATATGTGGCTCCTACATTCTTTAACCCGAATGGCATCATGTTGTAGCAGAAGGTACCCCATGGAGTAGTGAATGTTGTTTTATGTTGATCTGCTTCTGCTATACAAATCTGATTATAGCCTGAAAATCCATCCATTAGTGACAACATTTCATGACCCGCTGTAAGATCTACAATCATGTCTATATTAGGTAGCGGGAAATCATCTTTAGGACATGCCTTGTTCAAGTCCCTAAAATCCATGCATATTCTGATGTCTCCTGAAGGCTTTGTGACAGGTACCATGTTGGAGATCCAATCTGAGTAATCTATAGCTCTAATAATCTTTGCATCCAGGAGCTTTTCTAGTTCTGATTTTACTAATAGAGCTACTTTGGGATGCATTTTGCGTAGCTTCTGCTTTACTAGCTTGACATTAGGATCCACTGCTAGATGATGAATGACAAGATTAGGATCAAGCCCAGGCATGTGCGCATATGACCATGCAAAGTTCGTAGTAGCTTCTTGAAGTAGCGCAGTGAAAGCCATTTCTTCACCTTCTGTCATGTTGGCTACAATGTAGGTGATCCTCGGACATTCCTCTGTACCTAAGTTGACTGGCTTGGTTTCTTCTATGATGATAGGTGACTGCTCAGGTCTGTAATCCTGGATGGGAGGAAGAGGCAAGTCTTCATCTTCTAGCGCTTGAATTGCCAAGTTTTCACTAGAAGATACACTTTTTATTTTTACTTTTTTGGAATCAGAATGTGCCCCAGAAGGGTTTTCACATAAGGACTCATGTTTTACTCTTTCCATTTCTCTTTTGCAGCTAAAGCTTGCCTCCTCTCCGAAGTATCCTTCTGGGTCAAGCTTGTAGATGTGAGATGATTCTGAATCTTGAATTGGTTGTGGGCCTGATGCCCCCATGAATTCTAGGAGTGCTTCCGTGCTTTGAAACTCATCGATTTGTGTGATGCTTGGTTGGTCCTAGTCTATGAGTTGAGGGTGGATGAGGGGAAGCTCTATGAGATTTATGGTGAGTTGTTGGAGGACAGAAGTCCCCAGGAGGGTGTCATCGTCAAAGATATCATCGTAGGATCTGATTTCTTTCTCTTCAGGGATGTCTTTGATCTCTATGAGGTCATCCTGGCTTTTTAAGAGGGGAACACTAGTCATGTTGGTGCCCCCAGTTGCGGTATTGGGCCCTTGTATATGCAAGCGAGGGGTATTAAAACCAAGACCCTGATGTTCAGGATTCTTTGATGGTGTGATGGGATATTGGTTGCCACCTTCTTGTGGCCCTAGACCACCGCCTCGATAGTGCCATTGTTCAGTGGTATACTTATATTGTTTTGGATATTTATCTTTGAAATAGCCAAGAAGTTGAGTGTCAGGTGATGGGGGATCTTTATACAACCACCTATTTATGTCAGGATCCATCTCTTGACTATTTATGTTGCCATGGGATTCAAAAGTCATAGATCCAATTTTCTTGATTTCATGATGCCCTTCAATAGGCTTGCTTTGGTCATCTGGACGCCCTTGAGTATGTGGATCAAGCGGGAGGGCCCCTACGGAAAATGCATCATGTAGGCTATATTCACCACAACCCTGGTTATTGATCTTGACAGAAGATAGGGTGGAGGTGAGAATGGTTTCTGGATCGCAATGGGATCAGGATGAGCTGGCAATAGAAGTACCAATGTCAGTTCCAGGACAATGAGTGGAGTGAGGGAATGATGCTTCCATCACACGACAGTATGCGAAGGGTTGGGGGTCAGCATGGATGGTAACCTCAGTGCCTTGATGAGGAAATTTGATGCACTAATGGTAAGTAGATGGTACAGCCTTAATGGAATGAATCCATGGTCAGCCTAGGAGGATATTAAATGGTAGATCAAGATCGACAACATGGAAAATAGTATCTTATGTTGCTGGGCCCAGCTGAATGGGAAAAGAAATGGTACCCTCAGAGGTACAATCCAAGTTGTCATAGGCTTTGATAGTGATTACTTCATGTGCTATATCAGCCTGGGTGAACCCAATCTGCTGAATGAATTTCAAAGTACACAAGTTCAAGGCTGAGCCATTATCTATTAAGACCCGTTTGATGGCAAAGTCTCTGACCATGACGACAATGCGGAGAGGGAGAGTATGGTCAGGTGCAATGACTGGTATGTCGGATGGTTTGAAGGATAAAGCACAGGCTACGGATAGATGTCCCACAAGGGTCTCAAACTGGGTGGTGTTAATGTCTGTGGGGACATGTCCTTCTTTGAGAGCTCGATTGAGGATCTCCTGATGGAGAGGTGAAGTGCGGAGAAGGTCCAAGATGGATATTTGGGCTGGTGTATTCCCAAGATGTTCTATGAGGTTGTACTATGCATTGTGTGCATTTTGTACTGGCCTTGGACGGGCACCAGCAACAGTTATCCGACCCCTATAGGTGGTAACAACACATTGACTGTCTGCTCCTCTGACATGGATGGTATTGACCGTGGGCTCAACTTGGGTTATACATCCAACAAATTTATCATAATTGATGTAGGCAGTAGTGTGATCTTCTTGCTTGCCTTTACCATGATTCTGGGGATGATTGGTATTAGCTTGATTCTTCCCAGCATTGTGTTGTGGGAACACATTCTGATAGATTTGTAAATTGGCATTTGGTGAGGCTTGAGCAGGTGTATCTACTTGAATTTCTTTTTGATCAATGAGATCTTGGATATAGTTTTTGAGTCTCATACACTTCAGGGTAGTGTGTCCTTTGACATGATGATAATCACAGTACTCATGATCTTTGTACCAATCAGGCTTGGGAGTGGTATCATCAACTGGCTGAATTGGTGGATATGTAATCAAGTTGGCCTTGGCCATCCGATGAAAGATAACATCTAGAGGTTCGCCCAGTGGTGTGAAGGTCTTCTTTGGATAATTTTGAGCTCTGGGTTTGTTCTACTTGGGAGCAATATTGACGACATTGACTTGATTGTTTGGGTTACCTTGATAGGCTTGATGGGCTTGCTGCTGATAATTTTGTTGATTATTCTGAGAAGGATATTATTGCATGGGTTGTTGATGGACTTGAGGAGGTTGCTGATGGATGGGAACTTGTTGTTGTTGGTATGTAGGAGTTGACAGAGGACTAGCTACAACAAATTGGACATGCTTGGTATTAGTGGCTCCATCAATAACAATATTCTTGTTACGATTCCAGTAATAGGATTTATCATTGCTGGGTTTTTGGGCATCATTTTTGAAGTGCCGGATTGTTCCTTCATCTAGGAGGGCCTTTTCAATACCTATCCCCTTGCTCTTGATATCTTGATAGGTTTGGAGACAATTCATCCGCATGAAGTGGGATAGCTTAGGATGCAGGTTATCAATGAAGATTTTGGTCAAATGCTTTTCTGGCAGTTGGTATGATAACCTGGTGGTAAGGTTCTGCCATCGTTGCAAGTATTCTGCTAGGCTTTCTCCTTCTTTCTATTTTGAGTTGCAGAGATCTAACAAGGTCAACTCATTCTCAACATTGTGGGCATAATGGTTGATGAACTTCTCAAAGAGTTCAGCAAAGGTTGTGATGGTCCCACTGGGTATTTTATAGAACCACTCAACAGTTGTTCCTCCCAAGCTTTTGGGGAATAAACGCAAGAGATAGTTATCATTGTAAGCCACTTCTTGGCACGCCATATAGAATTCCTTAACATGATTGACTGGATCTCCTTTCCCCCGATATTTATCAAATTTAGGTGTTTCAAAGTGCTTGGGGAAAGGAATAGCGGCAATGGATCGGTCAAATGGGTAAGGACACACCTCTTCAAACTTGTAGGTTTTTCTCTTAGTACCAGTTTGGAGCTCTTTAAGAGCATTCTTCATGGCTTCCCACTCGGCATTGATTGGTGTTTGAGCAGGTACTCCCATTTGAGGTGGGTATTGTGGAGCCAGATATGGAGATGGCCCAGCGGGATAGGCGGATTGGAGTGGATTTTGGAGCAATGTTTGCTGGGGAGGATACTACTGATGTGGAATAGGGGGATATTGTGGTGATGGATATGGGATTTCTTGCTAGTGTTGTGGGATGGTAGGAATTTGTTGCTGTGCCTGGTAGGAGGAAGCTTGCTGTTG
This sequence comes from Chamaecyparis obtusa, assembly GCA_027943335.1. Classification (NCBI taxonomy): domain Eukaryota; kingdom Viridiplantae; phylum Streptophyta; class Pinopsida; order Cupressales; family Cupressaceae; genus Chamaecyparis; species Chamaecyparis obtusa. The sequence continues at coordinate 569,430 of BSBK01006101.1, forward strand.
CTGGGGAATGATAGGGGTTTGTTGTGGGGGAGGTTGGTGGAATGACACCGCTTGCTAGTAAGGTGGTCCTTGCTGAACTTAGCTCTATGGTTGACCAATGTAGGTCGGGTGCATTCCCACATTGCTTAAGGGTGAATTTGATGTGGGGAAGCTTGAAGCAAAGGCTGGTTGGGCAAGATAACTTGCGAAATGGGATGAACTTTGCTGCTGAGGTGGAGGAACTTGCTGAAAGGCATTAGGTGTTGTGAATGGATAGTTTGCAAAGGATGAAGCTGGTGGAAGTTGTGATGGTTGTTGTGCTGCTTGTGAGGAGGTGGCTTGTTGGTTTCCAAACATAGATGTAGGAGAATGGATTGGTATGCCCCAAGCTTTCATTTCTTCTTGAGTGAGGCCCCAACGAGAGCCAGTGTGTGGTGGGAATTATGTTGCAGCGGATGCCAGGAAGGTGGATGTGATGGGAGTTTGGGATATGAATGGTGGATTGGAAAAGCCCATGGAAGACATCCCTGTGGTGAAGGCATTTTGATGGGCTTGTGCCTGGGTAGATGCTTGTTGGGGGGGAAAGGAAAGGAATGTTTGCGCTCCCCATGAAAAGGGCGATGTTGATGCGGAAGCTTGTTGAGGAGGAAAGGGGAGCGATTGCGCTGCCCTCGGAATAGATGATGCTGGTGTTTGTTGGGTGAAAGAGGGGAACAATTGTGTTGACCCTGGGAAAGATGGTATGGATGTTGGAGCTTGTGGAGCAAGGGGGAAGGATGATTGCATCCCTCCTGAAAAGAATGGTGTGGAAGGAGATGGAGCTGCTTGTGTAAATGGATGTGTAAGAGGTGGGAGTTGATTTTGTGACAAGTGTTGGATTTGTGCAAGAGCTTGGGAGGCCATGGAAGATGATGAAGTACCTATGATAGGGAATGGAGCGGATGGTGTGATAGCTTGTGTTACGGGGCTTGCGAAGCTTCCTTGCAGAAGAAGGGGAATGGTGGAGGTTGCTTGAGATGTTTGCAAGGTGGGATCAAGGAATGGTTGGATGAATGGAGAGTATACTTGTGCTAGGATTTGGATAGTGCTTATGGGAATGCGAGGATGGAGATATGGTGGAATGGGAGTATGCCTTTGTGCAAAATTAGTGAACATGCTCTGCTAGTTTTGGGCTATGAGTGTATTGACTACTGGTGGATTCTTTGGGTGATTCACAAATGTTTCTATTGCCAAAGGAGATGAGGGGATATTGGGATCATCCCATGTATTTCCAGTTTGTATTTGGGGATCATAGGCTACCATTGCACTGGTAAAAATGTTGGGATCAGATGAGTTGGTGATTGGATAAGGATTCATGTGCCTTCGCTTCCTAGATCCAGATCTTGTCTCGACAGGCATGGAGATGTAGATGCTAGATGGATGCAAGATGTTTCCTAAAGAACTTTAAAGGATGGTGGATGCAAGCTTAAGGAATTTCTAAGGATGATGAATTTCTAAAATGTGATGCAAGGATTGATGAACTACTCAAATTTGGATCAAGGATGGTGGAAGATTGATGGGAGATGGTGGAAAGTTGGTAAAAAAAGCTTGGTGATGATGGAGGCTTGGTGGGATGCTCTGATTTGGGTCAAGATTGGGTGGATGATTGGTGGGATGCTGGTGGAAGATTACTAAGTGTCAACAACAAGCTTCTATTTTTCCCTGATGGAGGATCAGTGATAGGATTTGGGCCAACCTAGGATAGACTAATGATCTTCGGCTAACTGGATGCTTATCAATACAAGCCAATCTCTTGCTCGAGATGATGAGGCTGTGCAAGGACAAGTTGGATTTCCTTTAGACAATGCTCTGTCAAAAAGGGGATGCTTTCTGATTTAGGATAAGGGATGGAAACAACTCAAAGGTTTCAAACACTAAGTGTTTGTGGATTTGGATCTCTGGATTTGGTACAAAAGATAGTGGGTTCTAATTTAGATGATGGATGTTGGATTTGGATGAAGGATATGGGATTCTGATGGTGGATTGCTAATGAAAAGATGGTGGAGGATGATGGAACAATGCTCTTTCCAAAGGGATGATGCAGATGCGACTGGGATGGATGATCTATGATGCTGCTAGGAGGATGATGGTGCATGCAACTAAGGACTCTAGGATGTAACTAAGGTTTGGTGAAGATGCAGGGATGAAACTAAGATGAAGCTAGGATGATGGACTGCCGAGATAAGATTGTGAGATCTAAAGGTAGAATGGACATGTGATGGATCCAGCTAATCTTCTCTTTCAAGGTTGATGTAGCGATGGTTTACTCAGAAATGGTAGGCAAACTGTTTGACTCTTGCATTATAGCCAATATTATCAAGCCTTTCTTGATATTTTTCTTCTGCTTGGGTTGCTTGGACAAAGGATTGATGGCTTTTAAGGTTCCTCTCTGCAACTTTCTTCTCTTGATAATCTTTGGATTTGGGCAACTTGGCTTTTGGATGTTTGATCAAATTGGGCATATCTTTGGGAAAATTCTGATAGGTTTGGTTCGAGAACAAAAGGCTCTTTGGATATCTGATTTCTGCAAGATTTTCTGAGTATCAAGTTTGTTGATTGGTTTGATTTTCTCAAGTGGCAAAGGATAAATTAAAAAGACTTCTGACAAAGCAATCTCCGCAAAGGGCAAAGCAACCTTGCGGGATACAAACAGGATGACTGACTCTGATAAAGCTTTGAAAGTGTATGTTTCAACAAGTGTTTTCACAAAGTCTTTGACTGTCAAGCACTTCAAACAGATCTACCTAAGGAAGGTGAGTATCAAAATCACTTGCCCACAGCTTGGTATCCCCCAGAAGGGATACAAATGGTGAGTAATCTTGAGGCGACCCGGTAAACCCCTTGGAATCGGTCCTTGCACAAGGATTTTGATACTTTCAGATGTAGATAGGGTAGCCTCTATTTTATCAGGTTTTTAATAGTTCCGTGGAGTCTCCATACCCGGTTATGCTGACTGCCTGTGATTCACTTAAGAGCCTAGCCAACAACGCTGGGGGAGGAATATTTACCTTTCACCAGACATTTGTATTTGGCACAAGATGCTCGGCGATTAGGAGATGTAAGTGAGTACTTTTTTCCTTCACTTTATTTATATACCGGCCGGGGGGGATACTGGTTTGAGGTCGTTCTCCGAGGAGGAAGCACTTTTCTCCCTAGACAGGCCTCACTAAAAGTAGAACAAGTGAACTTGTCTGAGTCCAAATGTTCTACGTTGCTTACTTTAACAAGGATTTTGCAAGAAGATAAAGCTCCTAGATGCACATCAAGCAAGTTTGTTCATTTTCCCAAATTGATTAAGTATGTTTGAACTTTGAAAATGAAGACACACGTGCTTAGATTTTGATTTATTCTTTCTTCAAAATGTAAATGATTTGAGTAGTTGCAAGTTCTTTCCTTTTGGGCATTCAAGATTGATATTTGTGAGTTGATTTAGGAACTTTGAAAATGTGCTTTGTTTTATCCTTAGATCATTCAAGATTGTGTTCGTTTACTTGCTTTGAAATCTGAAACAAGAGAGGGAATAGAGTGTTCATTCCTTTTAGTGCATTCGAGATTGGGTTTGATTTTCAAAATGACAATGACACTTTAGGACCTAAGTTCTTTCATTTAGTTTCCTTCAAGATTGAGTTTGACCTTTTGTTTGCAATAAAAATAAATAAATCCAGTCCCAAGCAATTCAAGACAGAAAAACACCAAAAGGCGACACTGTCCAGCTTATATGTGACACTGGAAAGTGCAGAGGCGACATTTCATTCTTACAGGCGACAAATGATTGACTAGAGGTGCCAGAGAAAAACTTACAGGCGACACCTAAATGCTCAAAAGTGATAAAAGAAATACCAGCCGTGACAAAAGAAAAACCAGGAGCGAGGTTTTTGTTCCCAAAGGCGTGAAAGTTTGTTTCAGAGGCGTGATTTCTTTCTGAAAAGGCGTGATTTAATTACATGCAAGCGACAGAAGAAGAAATAGAGGCAGAATAGAAGTTATCGCTGGCAGAAATCTGCCAGTAACCAGGCATAAAAATAGAGTCTGTACGCATGATTTAATTGCTTCAAGGCGTGATTTGATTTCTCAAAGGCGTGATTTAATTTTTGTAGGCGACATTTCTTTTTCTGAAGGCATGATTTTTTTCGTTTCCTGTGACACGGAGATTGAAAAAGTGTGATTTGATCAAGCTGATTGTGGTTTGAGTCCCATCGGGCGTGCCAGAATGTGGACAAGGCTTTCGAGGGTACCTGTTATCTGTTTTGAAAGGCCTAAATCAATCAAACGTTAAGAGTTTAATCTAAGCATGCAATCAAAACAAAACAAATAAACTCTAAGCTAGCCACCTCAGATTGAGCCAAAAATAGGTGCACCCGAGCACTGTTTGATTTGCTCTGATGAGGGGGATGTGGGCGTGCTCTCTAAGCACTTGGAGCATATTCTAAATGCATTTAGGATGATTTGAAGCTCATGAAAACTCCAAAATGGCACAAAAATAGGTATAGAACACTTGATTTTCCCCTAAGGCTTCAAGAGGCTCAAGAATGCTCTAATGGAGATTGAGCTACATGATGAGTAATCTAGGATTGATTTTAGACCAAATAAAGATGTGACATGATGCTATGCTATGCAAAACAACAATAAAAACTATATTAATCCATTATTACTAAGCTATGATGAGCTAAAATGCTTGAAAGTAAACTAAATTAGAATGATTTGCTAAGATCTAACATGAAAATGGCATTATAACAATGCATGAAAATGAAAGTAAGCTAATTGATTTTGCTCTTGAAAGGAGGGGTATTTATAGAATTTGGGAAGGAAGAATGAGTGGCCAGGATTGAAATCCTTAAGAGAGGCCAAGATTCATTCAAAAGGGAGCACATGGATTGTGCTAGTTTAGGGATCACCTCCTTGTGACAAGTGTCACAAGGGCATTGGGTTGAAAGATGGGAGGAATGTGCACAATTTGGGAAATGTGCCTAAGGTCAAAGGGTGTAAGAAAGGGGTGAGGGGCTTCTTAAATGCACCATAAGTGCATGTAAGAGGGATAAAGAGGCCTTAAATGCCTTCAATGCATTTCAAAAAGGGAAGCCCTCTTTGTTGACTTTGGGGTAAGCTTAAGAGTTGGCTAACCTTGTTTAGGGAATGTGACAAGGTTAAGGGAGGAATTAGGATTAGGATTAGGATAATCTTAGGATTAGGATGGGTGAAGAGGTTGGATTTGAGAAGATTCTAGAAGAGTCTAGAGTTCTCCTTGGTTTTATGGAATAAAAGTTATTCATTCCAAAAGCTTAAGTTTTTGGGAATATTTATTGAAATATTTTCAATAAATATGAAAATAAATATTTAATCTTAATTAAATATTTAGCCTTGGGATTAGGGTTAGAAAAGATGGGATTAGCCTTTTAATCGAAATTAAGAAGGGATTAGAAGATTTTAGAAGAGGTTAGTGGTCTAAAGGAAATTGGCCAAGTTTTGGGCAAAAAATAAATAAATAATTTATTTTGGGATTTTTGGTCAATTTATTAATTAAATAATTAATAAATAAGGAGATAATGTTTAAATAAGATTTAAACATTTTTGGAAGGGATTTCTTAATTAAATATTTTTAATTAAGATAAAGGGATTTAATGACATAAAAATAAATTAATTAATTAATAAATGATGATGTCATCAGGGATTTTTCAAAAAATAAAAAATACTTTATTTTCTAAAGGATTTTTAGGTGTCTACACATCCATTAAAATTTTGTATTCTCCTTATGTTTTGTAGGTTTCTTTAGTTGTTTTGGAGCCCATGATGATACTTACGAGGTGTAGGAAAGTCAAATTTTGAAAAGGCCAAAAATGGTCACTTATTGTATTTAGGAGGTCAAAATATATGAGCACATATGGACATGAAATTTGACCCAAAGAATGAAATTGAAAAATAAAGTGACTAGTGAAAAAATTATCTCAATATCATTTACTATTTGGGAGATATTAAAGTTTTCATCCCCATAATTTTTTCTATAAAGTTTCAAACTCAAATTTGAATAGCTTGTGAGCCTCAAAAAAGGTCAAAAAAATGGATGAAGCATTGTAGATCTCTTCAAATTTTCAACAATATTTATAATAGAAAATCAAACAATCAAGTCAAAATTTACGGCTCTTACAAGTTATTATACCAAAATTCAACTTTCAAATGAAAATTCCTCTTGTGCAAGAAAATGAACAATTTTACTTTCCAAACTATTCTAAGATGGTTATTAGTTCCAAGTAAAGAAGGGAACAAAGGTTATAGAGAATGTCTCAATTAGTGTTGATTGTGGTTATGGATTATAGAGTTTTCTTAGGGATCTGGTTTTCTTTGTAACAAGTTAATAAATATGTGTGTTTGTAGCATTTTAATTTTGGAATATGTAACCATTTTATTGAAGAAATAAAAAGTGAGTTGTTTGCCTTCATTTTCTATGTTATTATTTGTTTATGTGCTATGTTTGATTCTCAAGTGAAGTAGTTCTTCATCAAGTGGTATTAGAGAAGGAGTTCTCAAGTGTGTAAATGAACTACAAAATGTGAGAAAAATTGCATCAAGACTTGTGGTTGTGGGTTTGTGAGAAACATGATTATAATACATCGACAAATAAATCATGGTGGTGTAAGAAATGTTGTAACAAAACAGGGTTTAGAACCAATCACAAACAATTTCAATCACTATAAGAGGAACTACATCGAGGGTTTGAGCCAAGAAGAAGAGATGAAAGTGAAGATGAATTTGAAGAATATGTGTAGTTTGAAGAAGAACAAGATGTAGTAGGAGATCCTAAGAAATTATGTTGAAGGCCATCTCTAAGATTGGATTAAGTCCAGAGAGTGAAAGCTTCAATTGAGAGGATAATTTACTTCACACAAGGTGCGATGTGAGCGCAAAGTTTAAAATGTTATCATTGATAGTGGTAGGAGTGATAATATTGTTTCAAAGGACATGGTTAAAAAATTACATTCAAAGAGAAGGGTACATCCACATACATACCAAATTGCATCGTTGTAAAAGGACCATGACGTTTTGGTGAATGAGAAAATTTTAGTGAAGTTCAAGATTGCAAATGACCATTATGAGCCACTTATTGAAATCATGCATATAAATGCTTGGCATATGTAATTGGGGAGATCATGGTATTTTGATTGATGTGTAGTACGTCATTATGTGATAAACTACAACTGATTGAATATCTTGAGGGAGAGTTTGACAATAGATTGGATGTTTGAAAGATAGTGATTGATGATCACCAAGCTACTAATGTGTATGTAAGACATTAAATCAATTAATGTATTGTCATTAATGTCAACTAGGTTTGACTCTACTTATCATGATGGTTACAAACATCATAAGAAGGAAATAATGATGAAGGAATGAGATATCTACATGAAGATAAGATGGATGTGTTGGCGTACTTCCAGTCCCCCAATTTTAAACTTTCAAATTTGAAGTATTTCATTAGATCCCCCCTAATGTGTTTCAGATGTTTCTCCTAATAATGTTTCTGTGAAGGATGAAGATCAAAGTTCTAATGCAGATGTGAGAGCTCATATGTCCCAATTCATATTCATTGTTTCAAAATTAGAGTTTCCTAAAGCACAATCAAATTTTGGATTTCCACCAAAAAGAAAAAGAGCGTAGCGGAAAATCCATTTTCTACTACGCTTTTCGCACTCCATATCGAATTTTCCGCAATGGAGAAGTGAGATGGTCATTTTCTGCTAAGAGAAGCCTATTTCAAGTTTTCTACAATGGGGAAGTGAGATGGTCATCTTCCAACCTGAAGAAGCTCTTTTCCAATTTTCCATAATGGAGAAGTGAGATGGTAAGAAATGCATAGCAAAAAATCCATTTTCCGCTACGCTTTTTGAAAATCCTTTTTGCACTCACTTTTTCCACAATGGAGAAGTGAGATGGTCATTTTCTGCCAAGAGAAGCCTATTTCAAGTTTTCCACAATGGAGAAGTGGGATGGTCATTTTCTAGCCTGGAGAAGCTCTTTTCCAATTTTCCATAATGGAGAAGTGAGATGGTAAGAAATACATAGCGGAAAATCCATTTTTCGCTACGCTATTCGTAGTACAGATTTCTAAAAAACTTAATCTCAGTGAAGGGGCTATATATTTTGAACTAACCATTGGATCTTTCTAAGATTAAAATATGTTGGTGCTAGAATAATTGTGGCCATCCTCACTGAAGCGATCAAAGATTTTGTATCCGGTTCAAAAGTTATTCATCTCTGAGTAACAACATATCTAGAATAGTAAGAATGTCAAATTGAATTATGTTTTGAAGGAACCGATATGGTGTAGAAAGATAGTTAAAATGCAGAAATTCATTAGTATCATTAGAGTATATGAAGATTGAAAGAATTTGATACAAAGTCATGGGGATAATGGCACTTGTCAAATAATTATGCCCGTTCATTAACAATTATCACGGGTAATGAGCTGCGGACATTTTGAAAGATCAAGATATATGAGTAATTTTATGAGAAGCCGGAAAGTCTTAAAGAAGGAGGTTGATTGGAAATCAAATAAAGATTTTAATACTTTATTCCTTCACATTCAAATAGAAAATGAGGAAAGAATCAGTTATGAAACTGAAAAGTTACCGTGAGAAACCGAACAGTTGCTAGAGAATGCTATTTATTGTAAACTCTTTTCTTGTAAAAGGGTTCTTTTTTGCAAGAGTAGGAATTGCTAGAGTAGAAGGGAGGGCATTTATTTTTTATGCATTTCATTTTGGGAGTGTTGAGAATTCTAATTTTTGTAATAGATTTGGCAGAAGTTGTGAGCAAATAAAATTGGAACATTCTTATTTGTTGTGTTCAAGACAAAGAAAGGCTTTATTCTAAATCAGAGCATTTGGTTATTACTCTTCTGATTATAATAAATCAGAGTATTGTTTTATTTGGTTTTGGGCATTATCTTGCATCTTGTGTGAAGTAATGGATGAGCTGCAGATCGGAGTATTTGTAGGCATTCCTATTACGGAAATTGGAATTATTCAACCTTCTTTTTCATTTCATTTCAATTGCATTGCATTTACAACATTCTCTGCATTACCAGTATCAAGAAGTAATAAGATGTGTGGGTTCTCAAACTCCATCGGATGGTTGGGATGTTGTGACTGCTATAGGGCTGCCTACGGGTTGGGAGCTAGCTTGGAATTTCATGCCCCGCCCTTCCTCTCCAATGGATGAGCACTAGTGTTCGGCTCGTGGCGGTGTATGGGTTTTTTGGTTTGTAACTTGAATTGTTATATCTTCCCATTTAGTGGGATTGTGTATCTTTCAACCATCAAGTATGGTTATGTGGTTTTCATTCATAAAACCAAATGTAATTATCTCTATTTTCTAGCATGTATACGACTATGACTCTGGGGTTTCTTCCTGATTCTTCCATGGATGAGTCCTTGAATCAATTATATAAATATAAATATGGTGGGTCTCCCACTTTGGCTTAAAAAAAAAAAAGATGTGTGGGTTCTTAGGATTGGCTAGGTTTAGGAACTAAATTCTATCTGAGTTAGTTTTGTCTGGGGCTGGCTTGGTTTTCCTCTTCGGTTCTCAGGTTAAGAACGTACCCAGTTAGTTTAGGAATAAAACAAATTCATTGAATATCATTCATAAGGGAGTTGTACCTTTCAATTCAGAGGAAATCTATCAACCTAGTGATAGATTATCCAACCATTGGTATCAAATTATTTCTCACAGATTTGGGTATTTGAGAGTTAAATTGAAAAGAACAATATGTTTACCAATAGATTTTTGGTGACTCTGCTAGGGAAGCAGAAAAGAAGATTAGTGCTGAAGATTGTTTCCTTAGATTTATTATTATCTCTGTTGCAGTAGATTGGTGACTCTGTTTTAAAAGGACCATGCCTAACAAGGGTAAAAGCACAATAAGTTGTCACCCTTTTACAAAGGAAATGACTAAGAAAATCAAAGTTGTTCAACTTCAATAGTATAAAAATGACATTTATGTTTGGGATTTGAAGATGATGTAAACTAATTAAATGTGATAAAATAGATGAAGTTTAGGATTAATATTTTTAATATTTTTTTTGAATAAGAATTGGTATGTTGTTTTAATTTTTAAAGATGATTTTTTCAGTTGCTAAAAAATGTTGAAAATTAGGGGTCTAGTTCCCACCAAAAAATTATATGTAAATAAACATTTTTTCCCCTAATTTCAAACAATGTCATAGATGACATATATAGCTAGTGCATGAAGAAATAAAAATTGGTTTTTGACCTATATTTTCTCTTTTATAACAATTCAAATTCTAACTCACTGAAATTGACAGTTTTCATCTCGCACCATATTTTTCATAACAAATCTATCCCAAGCAAAAAAAGAAATATATATTCTTGAAGAGGACTCTCTCCTCTAGTGCACCATATGTTTTTAAAATTTATTTAATATGATTTACTATTTTTTCCTTTCTTTGAATCAACATCTCCTTGACTGTTAAAATACCTACTTGCAATAATTTTTAACTACAATAAACTATGTCTGATTAAAACACTATAAAATCTATATGAGGATATTCTTGACTCTGATCTCTACAAAAGGGTATTTTTTTATTTTTCAAAAAATATCATTAAAAATATTAGGAGTTATTGAAACACCGCTTTTTTGAAATAATTTTATTTTTATGGTAATTGGACCCAAAGTGGTATAAAACATGCATTTAATAGATATTTCCAATTGAAAAAGTTAAAGAACTTATCTAACTTAGCTAGAATGAATCTAGCTAGACCATATTTTTGACCAAAATTAATTTTTAGATAGAAATACTAAAATTCAGCTGCGCTGATAAGTTAGCCTAAAATGTGACACCTGATTGTGCTTTTACCCTCAAAGAAGAAGGCCATATCCTTCTTTTATTGAACTTCATCAAACACATGAACCAGTATTGCATGATTTGTTTGATGCTTTTAGAGAAAGCATTACTTGCGGGAGAAAAATGAACTTGAGTATCGAAGAAGATCATGCACCAGTTCTTTTATGGAGAAGTATTTGTGCTAGGTATCACAAATTGAAAGAGCTGGAGGTGAAGATGAAGTTATTGCAGCATTGCGAGAAAAGGGTGTTGCAGCTGAATGAAGAATTGAAGGTGGATGATGATGAAGTTTTAGAAGTTCCACCTGATTTTGTTTCTTATAATTTTTCAGTCTTGAGCGAACAAGAGGTTCAGCCAAGAAGACAAACCAGAAAGATACCTACAGCCAAAGAGATAAATGATGAAAGTGATCTAAATCTATAATTCCTTTGGACTGCCTTTAAACAAAGTATTACTGAAGCTAAAAAAGAGGGATTAAATCCCTCCGAAGACCATCAATCTGCCCTGCTGATAAAGTGTGTGATCCAAAGATATTTAAATGTCCAAGACCAGAGAAAAAAGAAATATGTTTAAGCAAAAGTGCTTGAAGAAAAATCAGTAAGTGAAGAACCTATATTGGAAAATTGCTTGGTTCTTGGAGAGAAGGAAGTATCTCAATTTCAAGAAGGGAAAAATCCATTAAATAAGGCGATTCTTGACAGTGGTAAGGAAATGGTAAGTAAAGTAGAAAAAGAAGATTTTCCTATGCTTTCTTTTGCTCTTAATATTGAAAGTTTCGTATTTGCTGAAAATAGTGATGATTCTTTACATGAAGTTTCTTTTGAAAATCATCCTTTGGTCTGCACGCAAATGGAGTATGAAGGTTTTAAGTTTGAAGAAGTTACTTGCAAAGATGACTTTCCATCCAGCAAGTTGATGAAGATCCTACATTAGAATCTTTTTGTTTTGAAGATAATGCAACATTGGGTCTTCTTGATGAACTATGTATTAATGAAAGGGTTGAATCATGTTTTGGTAACCATTCTATTAAGTCTAAAAATGAGGTTGAAGAAGTGGTTGCAAGAACATATTTTGTATAGGGAATCTTAGTAACTAATTTAGTGTTGCAGCACCATGAAGAAGATAAAGAGCTAGACTATATTTTTCTTTGTCATGAAATAGAAGTTAATCAAGTCTTGGTGCCAGCTAAATGTAAATATTCTTCTACAACTGATTCAAGCATTGAGGCTTTTAATTTAGATGAAATTTTTTTAGAATTAATAGCCTCAAAGAATGATGAAGTTAGTTCTATTTGGATTGATCCCATGTGCAATGAAGATTTATGTCAATTCTGTTCTGGCTTTGATTCTGAATTTACTATAGAAGATGATTGTGATAAATGTGAGTATGACGCAATATCTTTTTTAGAATCATTTGAATATTCTAATTTTATTAATCTTGATTTGGATGCTGAAATCTCTGTTAAAAGTGATATTGTCGAAGGAGGTGAATGTGAATATGTTTCAGTATTATTTTCAGAATCTTTTGAGTATTTTTCTTCTTTGCAAAGAATGGTCGAATGTATGAGAAGTGATGTGCAGGAGAGTGTAGAAGAATCAAAGATTTATGATGAGGCATGGTTGTTTGGAGGAGATTTGTGGGTCACACATTTTCAGCATGCTTCTAGATTCACTTTCAGTTATGATGAAGTTTTCAAAAGGCACTGGTTTTGGTACAACTTGTTGGAGCACAATTCTCTTTTCTAGAAAGGTTTATACTTCTCCTTGCTGGTTAATGGTCATGTGTGAGTCTCTTCTTGCTCTATTTTCTTTTTGTGAGGTTCCCTCACCTGTTTGTAAATAAGTTTGCTTCCACAGTTTTGGTGTGCTTAGCTTAGCCTTTTCCACTTTCTCAGTTTTGGTTTTGCCTTGCTCCCCTCCGCCCTCCCAGTATGCAGCTTCTTGTTGTCATTTTATGCCTAGACTCTGTAGTCCAATGGATAAGGCACTAGCTTTAAAGCCAGAGATGTTGGTTTCTTTATGCACTTTTTAACACATAATCCCCATTCAGAGCCAGCTGTTGGCGTACTTCCAGTCCCCCAATTTTAAACTTTCAAATTTTAAGTCTTTCATTAGATCCCCCCTAATGTGTTTCAGATGTTTCTCCTAATAATGTTTCTGTGAAGGATGAAGATCAAAGTTCTAATGCAGATGTGAGAGTTCATATGTCCCAATTCATATTCACTATTTCAAAATTAGAGTTTCCTAAAGCACACTCAAATTTGGGATTTCCACCAAAAAGAAAAAGAGCATAGTGGAAAATCTATTTTCCCCTATGCTTTTCGCACTCCATATCAAATTTTCTGCAATGGAGAAGTGAGATGGTCATTTTCTAGCTTGGAGAAGCTCTTTTCCAATTTTCCACAATGGAGAAGTGAGATGGTAAGAAATGCATAGTGGAAAATCCATTTTTCGCTATGCTTTTCACACTCTATATTGGAATTTCCACAATGAAGAAGTGAGATGGTCATTTTCTGCCAAGAGAAGCCTATTTCAAGTTTTCCGCAATGGAGAAGTGGGATGGTCATTTTCTGGCCTAGAGAAGCTCTTTTCAAATTTTTGATAATGGAGAAGTGAGATGGTAAGAAATGCGTAGCGGAAAATCCATTTTCTACTACGCTATTCGCAGAACAAATTTCTGAAAAACTCAGTCTCAGTGCAGGGACTATATCTTCCAAAATGACTATTGGATCTTGCTAACATTTAAATATGTTGGTGCTAGACTAATTGCGGCCATCCTCACCTTGGAGATCGAAGAGTTTATATCTGGTTCAAAAGTTATTCATCTCTGAGTAATGGCATATCCAAAATAGTAAGAATGTCAAATTGAATTATATTTTGAAGGAGCCGGTGTGGTTGTAGAAAGACAGTTAAAATGCAGAAATTCATTAGTATCATTAGAGTATATGAAGATTAAAAGAATTTGACACTTAGTCATGGGGATAATGACACTTGTCAAATAATTATGCACGTTCATTAACAATTATCATGGGTAATGAGCTGCAGAAATTTTGGAAGATCAAGATATATGAGTAATTTTATGAGAGGCCAGAAAGTCTTAAAGGAGGGGGTTGATTGGAAATCAAATAAAGATTTTAATTCTTTATTCCTTCACATTCAAATAGAAAATGAGGAAAGAATCAGTTATGAAACTGAAAAGTTACCACGAGAAACCGAACAGTTGCTAGAGAATGCTATTTATTGTAAACTCTTTTCTTGTAAAAGGGTTCTTCTTTTCTGCAAGAGTAGGAATTGCTAGAGTAGAAGGGAGGGCATTTATTTTTTATGCATTTCATTTTGGGAGTGTTGAGAGTTCTGATTTTTGTAATAGATTTGGCAGAAGTTGTCAGCAAATAAAATTGGAACATTCTTATTTGTTGTGTTCAAGACAAAGAGGTTTTATTCTGAATCGGAGCATTTGGTTATTACTCTTTTGATTATAATAAACCGGAGTATTGTTGTATTCGGTTTTGGGCATTATCTTGCATCTTGTGTTAAGTAATGGATGGGTTGTAGATCGAAGTATTTGGAGGTATTCCTATTACGAAAATTGGAATTATTCAACCTTCTTTTTCATTTCATTTCAATTGCATTGCATTTATAACATTCTCTGCATTACCAGTATCAAGAAGTCATAAGATGTGTGGGTTCTTGGGATTGGCTAGGTTTAGGAACTAAATTCTACCTGAGTTAGTTCTGTTTGGGGATGGCTTGGTTTTCCTCTTTCATTCTCAGGTTAAGAATGTACCCAGTTAGTTTAGGAATAAAACAAATTTATTGAATATCATTCATAAGGGAGGTGGACCTTTCAATTCAAAGGAAATCTATCAACCTAATGATATATTATCCAACTGTTGGTATCAAATTATTTCTCACAGATTTGGGCATTTGAGAGTTAAATTGTAAAGAACAATCTGTTTACCAATAGCATGAAAAATTTATGGATATGGTGTTCATTGGGTAACTTATCGATGAGTCTATGACATTATGTTAGTGATTTTATTGTATTACATGAATCTATTATGGATTGAAGATTAAGAATGAACAATTTTATGTGGTTAGTAAATGAAGAATTCAGTATACACCGAGAAAGTGTAGTGTATGTCGAGTATAGAGTTAAAACCAAGCTAGTTATCACCGATGCATTATGGTATTGATCAAGTGAAAGAAATAAATGGAACTTATGACTGCTGACTAAAAATGATGAGTTGGACAATTATTTATGATCCTGAGGTAAATGATAATGTTTGTTATGATTATCAAATGGTTGACAAAATTCAAGGATGATCAAATGAAGGAGAATGAAACATGTTATTGAAACAACTGATGAGGAAGGTTAAAGAGATAAATTCAATGGTGAAGATTAAGAGGAAAAATCTATGGATGGAAATAAAATGGTTTATGATGTCTACATAAAAAGACAAGAGACTCATTATTGAGTCTATTGCAGGAGAATTTGCATGAAAAGAGTGAATTCATGCAAAGATGGTTAAACTGGTTGAAGACAGAACCAAGCTATTCTGTAGACAACACCGAGTGATAGAGAAAGCAATTACTGAGTAGAACAGAGTTGGAGGAATCAAAGATATTGAATTGATTATTGATCAGATATATTTTTGAGCTTAGCATAGATTTGAAAATTTGCATATCAAGTTGTATTTGAATCAGATCATTATTGTATCAGTTTAACCATTGCTACAAATAAATCTCTTAGCTGAGTGGGACTTAATTGTCTTTATATTTCAATATGACATTCAATGAATGTTGATTGTTTTCTTGTTGACCCCATACTAAATGTTTGGTTAAGGGAGAATTGTTAGTGATAAATCCTCTAACCAGGTCACACCTCATAATGTGTTTTGTAAGTTTTAATAAGGTTGGCTCCTAATAGAGCTCACTTCAGAAGAGTGAATTATTTTAAAGGTTACTGGTCCCAAGTGGTTTCTCCCCTAATAGAGTTTCCATGTTAAACATCTAAGTGTTATATTTGTATGGATGTGTTGAATTGTTATTTTAGTTTACACATTATTATAACTGGATTGATCAGTAAACGTGGTATTTAATTTATTGGTAATCGATATATGAAGAGAAAGGCACAATTGATATTTTACAGAGCTGATTAATTGATTTGAATTTTTTTTTATATACATCAAGGAGTTTTTGGGACTATAGGATAACTAGACTTAACTGATTCATCCCCTCCCCCACTCTCAGTTATCTAACAATTGTTATCAGAGCATAGAGTGCTTAAAGGAAAAGTTTGAAGTACTTAAGCTAAAGATCACAAGATGTATAAGAGAGAGGTGCCAAAGCTGATCAAAGACAACTTCTCGACATGGAAAAGTAGAATGAAATTATATTTATCAGAGATAGGTGATTCTGCAATGTAATACTTGGAAAATGAGTTCATCTTACCCTTTGGACCTTTGATTGTTGATCATATGAGAGAAAGACATGAACATAATGCTATGATGATAGACCTTTTTTCTTCCTTATCAGATGCCGAATTTGAATATGTTAAGGCATGTACAACTACTAAACAAAAGTGGAACAAGCTTACACTAATTCATGGAGGAGATGTGAATGTGCTAAGGGATAAAGCTGAAAATCTTAGAGAAAAATTTGATGACATGAAAATGAAAGAAGGAGAGAACATATTCTTAGTACAATAATTGAGTCAAGGAGGTTGTGAATGCTATCCGAGGAGCAGGAGGTATTATTGGTGAAGACACTATTTTAAGTAAAATTATCAGAACCTTGTTACCTAATTATTCTATTAGAGTCTTTGAAATTCATGAGATGAGATCAGCTCTTGGAAATCATATTACAATTGATAGTCTAATCGATAGATTGACTTCATTTGAGTTGAATAACTTTAACAATAGTGTTGTTCCTACTATTGAGTCTACATTTATGTTATCTTTGAAAATTGGTAAATGAAGTAGAAAACATATGATAAGAAATGAGAGTGATAGTGAAAGTGATGAGGATAAACTTGAAGCATTAATGGCTAGAAGACCACAAAAAGGTAAAGGAAGATATAGAGGAAAACTACCTTTGGTTTTCTTTAATTGTAAAGAGATTGGCCATATTGCAGCTTGATGTCATAACATGAAAGAAGATGAGAAAACTAATGAAAGATCTAATGAAAGGAAGTTTGATAGAAGAGATAACCGAGAACACAGAGGAAACCGACAATATGATAGAAGAAGTAACTGAGATTACAAAGACAAAGGCAAGAAGGCATGTTACTATGTTGAAGATGATGATGACAATGATAACACTGACACCAACACTGATGAAGACATTGAGGTGGTATTTGTAGCTTTGAAAGAAGATTCATAAGAAGAAGAAAGGTATGTTGAAACAACACTTATTGATAAAGTTAGCAAGAATGATACTTGGATTATTGATAATGGTTGTACACATCATATGATTCGTGATGAAGATAAATGTGAATACCTTGAACATTATAATGGTGGATTTGTTAAAATTGGAAATGATACACCTTGTCTAGTAAAGGGAAAATGGTCTATATTGCTGAACAATAAGATGAGATGTGACAATTCATATTGGGTGAGAGGACTTAATTATAATCTGTTGAGTGTAGCACAGTTGAAAAACATAGGTCATCAAGTTTCATTTGAGAACATAAAGGTGCAAATATATGATGAGACTGGAAAGTTGGTCAGTACTGGGGAACAATCTAAAGGTAATCTATTTTATCTTGGCAATGTTGAAACCTCTTGTTTATTGGTCAAAAATGAAGATGTGTGGTTATGGAACAAGAGATTATGTCATGTGAATTTTGACAACATGGTTAAGATTATTAAGAAAAGGAAAGTTAGAGGTTTATTGAGCATATCTAAACCTGACCATGTTATGTGCAAATAATGTCAAATGGGAAAAATGTCAAAATCTAGTTTTAACAGAAAAAAAAATTCATCTAATGCTATCTTGGAGTTAGTTCATACTGACTTGTGTGGTCCTATGAGAACTCAGAGTTATTATGGAGACATATATTTTATCTTGTTGGTTGATGACTTCTCTAGAAATATGATTGTCATGTTCTTGAAAGAAAAATCTAAAGCTTTTAAGATGTTTAAATGGTATAAAACTAAAGTGGAAAAAGAAAGTGGTAAAGAACTAAAATGTTTGAGATCAAATAGAGGTGGTGAATCTATTTCTGATGAGTTCACTAATTTTTGTAATGAGCATTGAATTAAGAGATAGGTTTCTGAACACAATTTATTTCCCATGATTAAAACCTTAGAGAAAAGTGCTTGGAATTTTATATCTTTCCATATCATGTAGCTTTAGTAGCATGCATACATTAAGATTCAACAATACATAATCATCAAATAGAAAGAACAACACAAAAGATAGAAGAGAACAAAATTTATGTGGGGAATACCCTTTCGAGTAAAATAACCCCACACACCAAAACTAGAGATCCATCGCATTATCCAATAATAGAATAAGGTTGTAATACAATATTTAGGCTCTAAGCCTTAAAATAGAGATTTACATCCTGTTCAATCTTGAAAAAAACTTGACAACACAACCCTTGTGAAAAAAACTTGACAACACAACCCTTGTGAAATAAGCTCTATAATGCTTACATAAATATTAATTTTTAAATTTAAATCTCCAAGTGGGAAGCAACTTAAGATACTACTAAATATGCACCATATTAAATAGATAATACCCACATAATAAATGCTTGGATTCAAAGTTTGAGACATCATAATCCTAACATAAACAATATCAAATATGAAAGTAGGAATTTTTATGATGTCTCTAAACAAGGCTCATGTCTCCCTATCATGTTGATGATGTCACAATCTAATTAGGTACATGTATAATCAATGAAGAACCTTGTGAAAACCTGAATGATATGAAAATAGATGTAGAATAGGTGATGAATAGGACAACTGAATCATTCATCAAATAGGAGAGATAAATCCTCAAATATGAATGTACTCCATCACAAATCAAAAAGACAAATAGATCTGGACAAGTTCAATTGATCTCTCTTCAATTCAATATATCAATACAAGAGACATTGCATCATATAATTGAATAATTTTTTGCAAAGAATACTAGAAGTGTACATTGTGGACTAAACTTTGGAATCCTCAAATATTAGCAATCAAATGAATGGATATATCTATGTAGAAACACTAGAAAACTCTTTACCAAGGAGTTTCATAGGAATTATGATAAGTAAACAAAATTAATTCCACCATGAAGGATCAACAAGAAAACTCTTAAACTGGTACAACTCTGGAATCTATGATGCAACAAGTGATTTACTAATGATGTGGAATTGATATGAAGTACAAAGATAAAAAAATCACATTCCCAAGTGACACCTAATGTCCAAGTAACACACTAGATACCCATTAGGTAATATATGAAATAAAATTTAATTGGGGCTTAATGTGGAAAAAGTGCCTAGGCAAAATAATAGAGCTCCTCAATACCTTTCTAAGACTGTAAGAATCACAAAATTTGAAGACCATTGCAAAAAGTATTGGTTCAAGAGTCCAAAATGAAGCTCTGACTTCAACTAGTAAAAAGTGGCGACAAATGAAAAAATAACTTGTGTAAGGAAATTAAAGTAACAAAACAATTTCCTAAACTAACCTTGAGAGGAGGGTTGTGTAAACAATTTCTCATTTATTTACAATGAGTATGGAAACTTAATATAAATATACCACAACAATGTGATTTACATGGGGAAAACCCCTTTAGAAGAAAAATATCACACTTTAAAAACCACCCAATATATTATTCAGAAATCAATGATATATTACAATATACTTGTAGTGGAAGCTTCTTATGGGAGTATCACCAAAAGAGACCAAGATCGAGAGGCATCTTAACAACTATCAAACTCTTACACACAACCTTTATCTCACACATCTAATATATATGAGATATAATACATGAAAGTATCAAATAATATTAAAAAACCATAGGCTAAGGGTATGTGCATGATCATGGTATGCCAAACTATGCCCTTAAGTGGCAATGAAAATTTAGAAAATTAGATTTAGGCAAGTTGACATAAAAAATTGAACAAGTTATAAATATTATATCAAAAATATGTAAGAAGAGAATCTGTAGAAAATTGAATTTAGTTTCTAAGATACTAGGCCTTTTTTGGAAAACAATTATTCTATACGTTGAAAATTTCAAATTTCAATGTAGTAGTACGAAAATTTCAAGAAAAAATAAGAAGTAGGTGTATGTCTGACCACCTTAAACACAATCAAATGATAAAATTTTTTTTACAAGATTCTATATATAAGTATTAGACTCATGTCCAGATGTGACACATTTTTTTTGTAATTTATTTCTAATTAAATAATTAATTATGATTTTTCTTCTACAACTTTTCCAGAATACAAAAACTTTCATGTCTAACCACGTTAACTTAGTCTAAACTTTATCAAATTGAAAACTTTTTTTATTTTTCTTGTAGTAGGAAAATCATAGAATGTGACACATATTTTGGATTTCAAAAATGTTATACAGTTTGAAAGTTATAGCTATTTTTCAATAAGTCTATCAATCAGGAGTAGAAAGATAACAAGTAGGTGTATGTCTGACCACATTAAAAAAAATCAAATGATAATATTTTTTTATAAAATTATAGATAAAAGTAGCAAACTCATGTACAAATGTGATGTATATTTTTTTGTATTTTTTTTTCAAGTAAATAATTAATTATGATTTTTCTTCTACAAATTTTCTTGAATATAAAAACTCTCATGTCTGACCACCTTAACTTAGTCTAAACTTCATCAAATTGAAAGAATTGGTTATTATTATTGTACTAGGTGAAGCATAGAAAGTGATGTATATTTCAGATTTAAAAAATATTATATTGTTTGAAAGTTATAGTTGTTTTTCAAAGAGTCTATCAATCGGGACTTATTTTTCACATCGCCACTTTTTGGCATACTGTGATCCTACACATACCCCTAAAAACCTCCTAAAAGTGGTGCCCATCTTATCTACAATAAAAAATACGAGCTATGATGTGTCAAAACACACATCAACATGTGTATCTCCCTTTTACAACTCATTTACGTGTCCAACACATTTTTTATATTTCCTTTTTTAGAAGATCCAACTTCCAAAAGCCATAACTTTTTAATCAGGTATCTAATTGATGAATCATTTGAAGTGTTGGAAACCTCATGACATGCTCTATCAAGCTCTAACCTACTACACCAGTTAAAAATATTTTTGGGTCATTTAGGAGCTTTTATGGACTACAAAATTGACTTTGTAGAATTTCTTTAGCAACTTAAAGAACCAAAACTTTAATATCTTCAAATCTAGAAATGATCTTGTAACGAAAATTTACTAAAATACTTATCTTGCCCATCCAAAACTTTGGGGAAATTTTAGGAACAATTTGTGCTAAAATGTAAACTTACTATAAATAGTAACTATATGTAAATGCAAGGTTGGGAATCTAATTTTTCTAACAATCTACTTTATTGTAAAGATGACAAACCTAGCTTTCTAATGATATCTCGTTGTCTCTTATTCATGTGTTGATGTTTGTCACTTATTTCCAATGTCTTGTTCACATTTGTGCAATCATGATAACATAAGCAATAGTTAAAGAATTATTTAAATACCCTCTTAACACACATGTAATGCTCTCTATGAGGATTTGACACAAACTTGTCTAGTCTAGTACACATCACTTCACACATCAAGATATTGACAACATTAACTTATAGGGCACATTATGCATATCCTACAAATTAGTATTCTATTTCTAAGACAAATGATTAATGAAAACTTAATGCCTATAGTTAAACTACTAATAACTTGTAATTGTGCATTGCAAACCATCACAAAATAGTGTCAACATATGTACTTTAACAACTCAATTGTACTATTTTTTATTTTAAATAATTTCCCACTTCTAAACCATTCATTTTAAATATAGTGGAAGTCTTTTTTTAGCTACTTAAACTTCATCTTGTTGTTACCAAGAAATAACATTTTATTAAACATACAAGACAATTATTAGAATCTAATCATAAATATATTTAATGCAAACACAATGATACATTCTTCACTTCTATCAAAACATAAATGCAATGCAAAAGTATCAATCTTCTAATATCACATCTAGAATTATTGTATTTAATTTATATAATGACCATTTTAAACTATAAAAAAATTATTTCATTTTTACATCAAATCCACCTAGTGCTTACATCTAATTATTTTGTTACAAATTCTTATGCATGAAAGGAGTTTTGATATTCATTTTCTTTACTTCAAAATCACAAGCAAGCACCAATAGAAAGACAGAAATTAATACATAGAGTTTACTTAGGGGAGAGAAATTATCACCAAAATTAACTACTTCTATATTGGAGTAGCCCTTGGCCATTAGAATGACCTTGTACTTCTTTAACCAACTATTTGATCTAAATTTTCTTCAATGCCAATGTATAACTGGTCTTTATTCCTTCATATAAATTTACAAAATCTCAAGTGTCACATTTATCTAAGCCCATCATTCCCACCTACATATCCTCCATCCAAAATCATGTACATCAAAAAAAGAGTTGGTTTTTTTTTAAATCCAAATTTATCATGAGATCACGAAAAAACAAAAACACAATAGAAATTTAAACTATACCTATCAATTAGGTTTATCACCTCATGAATCATTTCAGGGGTGGATTAAGAGGTTCTAATCATTCCTTTGTATACTTAATCTAAATAAAAGTCTCACATAATTCATCTTCCTCCTCTCCGTCATTTAACGTATTACTATGTTCTTTTACATGTACACTTTATTGTTTTTCAACTTTACTCTCAAATTAAATATTTTTCTTCTCTACAACGAATTATTTGGCCCCGACTTTAATCCAAAATCTCAAAATCAAACCCTCGATAATAAACCTTGTCCCATACTTATCTATAGATATCTTAAGCATTCCATTCAACATAAAAATAAAATTTACAACTAATTTTGTAATCATTAATACCATCACCGACAACTTTCACAAAGATTGATTATTCACTCACTTAAATCTGTCACATACTTCACCAAGAATTTGTTACCTACTTCACCAAGAATTTGCGTCTAGTTTGGTGAATGACAAACCATACAAAAGGAAGCTTATCTTTAAATATACTTCAATTGTTGGCAGTTCACCTCAAAATATACTCCAATTTCGAGATTGAACATAAATCAGTCATGAAATCAAGGGCAGAATCTCTCATTTTGGGCTCTGTATTTTTCAGTTTGATCGTGATTATAGCTCAGAAATGTGATTACATTATGTTTGTTGGGGGACAGAAAGTGCCTGCTATTTTTATGTTTGGGGACTCTTACGGAGATACAGGGAATAATGATTTTATTATTACCACAGTTGCTGCTGATTATCCTCCATATGGAAGAGATTTCAAAGATCACATTCCCACAGGAAGGTTCTCCAATGGAAAGCTCATCTCTGACTACTTTGGTAACCTATAAATTCCCCACCTTCATGTTTTTATTTAATTCTATGTTTGATGGTCTGTTTTAGTTCGTGAATGTGAATGATTTGTTGCCTCTGATAAGAAGAACAATTTAGTTTACAGTTGCAAGATTGATTATTTGGTTTGATTTATTCTTCACCCATTTTCAAGTTCCATGACATTTATAATTCTATCATTTCACTACAGTTGAAGGACTTGGAATCAAGGAACTATTACCCCCATATTTGAACCCAAACCTCAATGCCCAAGATTTGCTAAGTGGTGTCTGTTTTGGATCTTCTGGCACAGGCTTGGACAATCTCACTGCCCAAATAAATGTAGGCAACTACATTACATGTTATAATGTTTCACATGACCTTGATACATTTGTAGTACAATGTATGTATATCGTCATCTTTTTCCTGTACTACGTTCTTATAAGCTGGATTTGTATAAATGAATGCAGAGTGTGATACCAGTTTGGCAACAAATTGAGTATTTTAAAGACTATATAAACAGAATAACAGGATTTGTGGGAGAAGAAGAAGCCACCACCATAATCAGAAAGGCAATATTTTTCATTACAATAGGCACAAATGACTTCATTGTCAACTACTTCTCAGTCCCAACTCGTCGACTTCAGTTCACTGTTCAAGAGTACACAGATTTCCTCTTAAATACATACACGGTTTATATCAAGGCATGGTTATAACTTGTCTCTACTCTTTGAATTTAGCAGTTTCCAAGCATATTTGCAGTGCATTCTGATTTATGGGTCTGAATTGTGCAGGAATTATACAATCTGGGTGCCACTAGATTTGCTTTGATTAATCTTCCACCATTGGGATGTCTACCAAGAGAGAGAAGACTTAGAAGCTTTTTGAACAGAGGAGCATGTGATGAAGAGATAAATCAGGCTGCAAATGGATTCAATTTAGGATTAAATGCCATGATTGATGGACTCAAGTCTGCTTTTCCTAGTCTTCAAATTGCTTCTCTGGATTATAACAGCCTGATTTCTGAGTTTATTGCGAATCCTAGCAAATATGGTATTTTGCATTCCCATGATTAATCACAATACAAATGTGATTCTGCCTAGATGTTTTACTATATTAACATATAGCAAGAATTATGTCTAATCTTGTAATGCTATGTTACATGGCAGATTTGGAGGTGATTGCAAGCGGTTGCTGTGGGGCCAATGCAACTTCCTTCCAATGCAATAAATTGAGTCCCTTTACATGCCCTGATGCTTCCAAATATCTCTTCTTTGATCCTGTTCACCTTAGTCAGAAGCCATATAAAATCATTTCTAATACATTTTTAACCAGAGATGTTCCTCAAGTTCTTTGAACTTGTTCATAGTTTTATCTGCAATTGCATATTATATGATGCAAAGGTTCTCCATGGAAATTAGTCTTTCTTTCTTGACTTGTATACACATCATTATTACAATGTAATCTGAGTGTCATGTCTAAAAATCTTAAGAGCTTCTAATTTCTTTGAAGGTATAGCTATGTAGCGTCATTTTGAATAATTTTTGAGGAATAAATTTAAGGTCAGAGATATATCCTTATATTTAGTGGTATGATGTCACCTACATTGTTTGGCAAGATTACTAAGCCAATGCTTCTAAAGTTTAGTAAAATTTTATTATAGAGATATCTGGTGCCTTTGTTTAAAGTGGACAAATCTTAAGAAGAAAATATAATAAATTAATTAGTTGATCATTTTATTTGTGTTCTTTTTTGTATACAATTAACCAAGATGAATGGTGTATTTTGTATATAATAATTTAAATATAATTTGTACATATAAAAAAAAATAGTAGTAATTAAGGATAAGCATTACATTTAATAACTTATTTAGTTCTTTTAGACTTATTATTGAGATATCATATTTCTATTTTTATGTAGTTTTTGATATAAGAATCAACAAAAATTAGGGTGTTGTTTCTTAATATAATGCTTAAAAGGAAACGATCAATAGATTCGGATTGTCAGCATATTAACAGCACAAAGACAAAAACTAAGCAGTCACTGTGACTTCTATATATAAAAAACTACCAAGAATCTACTAGTCATAGTAACTAAAAACACTACCACTATCATAGCTATACTACCCAGAGTATTACCAGCATAATAAACATTAAAATTTTAAATAAAGATCACACAGGGCCATACAAGCAGATGTCTTTAAGATAAAGTAACAAAGTATGAGTAAGGTAAACCCAAATTCAAACAAGGCCTTTAAATCCATTATCAACAAGACAACAAAACAAAAACAAGAACCAAAACACTATGCCTCCTTTCGCTTGTATTTCTTTGACAACATCATCTGCGCCCAATCTTCGGTTAGGAATTTTAAAAACTCCTTAAAATTGTCATCTTCACTGTCCTTCTCACCCAACATGTCCTACAATAAACACAGTGGTGGTCGAGGAATGCATCACTTTCAAGGCAAATCTTGAAACCTCTTGAAACCTTTTATCCATGCATATTATTTCCTTTTTATTTTTCTCAATCTCTTCCCAAACAGCCCCACATCTACCAAAATCACCTTCTACTATGGTTTTATCCCTGTCCTTAATAGGGGACATAACCATGTTCTTAGTCTTGACATTATGAGTGAGGTTAATGGACTCAACTTTTAGAATTTCCTAAGGTGTGGGAGGAACTACTAGCAACAATTGAAAGGGCATCCTTCTCTGTCACTTTTTCCTCTAAGCTCTTTCTTTCACTTCCACTAACATCATCGGGCTCCAAATCTTCCTTCAAATTCTTCTCATTCCTAGAAGGCTTGGTTTCCATTCAAGCAAGCTATCGAGGAGTGCTTGTCTCTTCCGTGACTTCAATATCTAAATCAATTTGTTGGATATTGAATTTGGTTTTCTTTGGGTATTTGGTCTTTAGATTCAGAGGGGGGTCATTTTTATTTTTCTCTTTTGACATATCCACACACATCGTGTTAGGATAAGTGTCCAGAGATACTTGAAGGGTTTTACAGGTAGGCTTCTTGATGCATTTATTTTTATTTGGGCCAGGGGAGTCCATCAGGCAAGCAAACAAAGGGTTTGAAGACGCAGAGGCTTCCTGAATAGTAATAGCACACAGAGGATAGAGTGCAAGATGGAAATGATATAGCCTAAACATTGGGCCCTAATGAAGGATGGTATACTTTTTGCCCTAGTTTTTAACTTGTACGACATCCTTAATAGTTGACACAAGGAGAGCTGGAAGACGGGGCCAAAGGCACACCCAAACTACCAACCCCCTGCGAGATGCACACATGGAAGGAATAATACAGTAACAGAGGGGGAGAGAGGGGGAGAGAGAGAGAGAGAGAGAGAGAGAGAGAGAGAGAGAGAGAGAATGTAGAGATTTCATATATTAATCATCATAGAAAGATTCATACATGTCGGGCTGTAAGGCCCTCCCGGTTACAACCAAATACAATCAGAATTCCAGTATAGCAATCCTCCAACATCAAGGATTCAACTTCCCGATCCTCTTTTCTATATTTTCTAACCCCTAAGATCTACAACATGTACTACTTTATTTATACAAGAGGCTATCGAAACAAGTCGACCTTCAGATATGACATTGGAGAAGGTAACCAAAAATTAACATTTAATGAAAAACATACAATTATTATAAAAAATAAATAGTACAAATAATGAACATGATTTATCTGAGCTATCTATGGCATTGATGAATCCAAAAACAGCAGCTAGCAGCCTCATGAATACATTTTAAGAAGAAAATAGTTCAACATAAATAACAGAAAATAAACAATAGTTTAGCTTCAGGAAATCTCCATGTATATAGCATTGCGATTAAAATTCAAGAGATCGTGTCATTTGTGCCATTAACGTTATCATCCATGAGTTCTAGTCTTGCATTCTTGCAGGTATTGACTAAACAAGCCGTGATTCATGTTCCGGACAAGATAAAATTTCCAATGAAAAACAAAAATGGAGAATTCTTGTAAATCGGATATGCAGCACAGCTAACTGCCGAATCAAAACAATCCGCTAATACATATATAGAAAATAAGCCTCTCTCAAAACAAGAAACAACAAATATATGGGCATGAATAAATTATAAAACGAACATGCAAAAATATCTATTTACAGAAACTAAGCCTCATTGTAAAAAAAGTCGAGGTGGAATACACAATAAGAAGATAAGATAGACAATAGACAGCTCTAAAGACTTTTATTAAGATACTATGCGAATCACTCACAGAGTTAATTAATTAAAACAGTTCTTCCATTAACTTGATCACTAATTGAAAGGTAAACATGCACAAATGAAATGATTGAATCGTTCTGGGCATTTAATAAATTAAAATATTTTCTATTCAGCTGATACAAACAATCAAATTTTATCAAATTGGAAAATCACTTAAAACGTGTCTCTACGAAGCCTTGCGTAAATATAGATACGTACATTGCTTTCGTCAATTAAAAGCTATCAGTTTGAATCATATTGCACTGATAGATAAGCATGCTTTCATAAGCAACTGTTAATGCAGTATAACAATAAAAATAAATGTAAACAACTAGCCAAATATCACTCAACTCACAAGTAGAATCACATTTTTTTTCTCACAAATTGCCGGTGGAGGCGAATAAAATTTATCTTTTCAATTTAAAATATTAATATGGAGAGGAGATGAGGGTTGTTAACAAAAGAAAATTCTAATCATGTGAGGGAGGGAGGAAGGGAGCGAGAGAGAGCAAGAGACGGATCATTATTGTACATAAAATGATTAAATGAATATCATAGAGGCTTCAATTGAATTATAATATCACGAATCTGGTGTAAGTTGTTCAAATACATAAGATCAGGACATACACAATATATTTCAGTTTGATCATCATAATAGCTGAGAAGTGTGAGTACATTTTGTTTGTTGGGGGACAGAAAGTGCCTGCTGTTTTTATGTTTGGGGACTCTTATGAAGATACAGGGAATAATGATTTTATTGGTACAATAGTTACTAGTGATTTTCCTCCATATGGAAGAGATTTCAAAGATCACATTCCCACAGGAAGGTTCTCCAATGGAAAGCTCATCTATGACTACTTTGGTAACCTATATATTCCCCACCTTCATGTTTTTATTTAATTCTATGTTTGATGGTATGTTTTAGTTCGTGAATGTGAACTATATGTTGCCTCTGATAAGAAGAACAATTTGGTCTTGCAAGATTTCAAAATTTCATCTTATCATGTAGGGAAGGGGAAGTTCCTTTCCAAGTTCTAATGACAATCATCTCCTGGAACGTTAGGGGTCTCAATGCCCCTAACAAGCAGAGCTTGGTCAAATGCTGCATACTGGCAACAAAAGATGAGGTTGTATTAATTCAAGAATCTAAGCTAAATAAGGAGCAATTAGAAACTTTTACAAAATCTCTAAGAGACTGGCAAGCCTCGGGAGTGGATGCAATCAGGTCCTCTAGAGGTCTAGTGATCTTATGGAATTCTAGACTTCATTCCTTCATTTCAATGGACCACAGCTCGAATTGGATTGGGGGGAAAATTGCAAGTTCACATTCAAATCTTAACATACACATAGTGAACGTATATGGCCCCATTTCTCATAAAAGGAAAATGGAAGTTTGGGAGGAAATCTCAAACTGTTTTGCAAACTGGTAGGCAGACTCTTTCATAGTTGGGGGGGGCTTCAATGCTATTTCTCATCCCTTGGACAAGCTTGGTGGCTCCCAAAGAATCTCCCAATCCCAAACAAATTTCATAGATTGGTAACAAAGAGAAAATCTGAAGGAAATTGAATTGGAGAATGGCTTGTTTACTTGGTCAAATAGAACAATGGGCATTTGCAGCATCTCGGAGAAACTGGATAGATTCTTCTTCAAAGGGGATATCACAACTTTTCCCTTTGACCTTAAAGCTTCCATTTCACCTACATCAAGCTCAGATCACTTTCCAATTCTTCTGAATATTCTTGAGAGTAACAAACCCCAAGGGTGTCCCTTTAAATTTGAAAACATGTGGCTAAAAGAAGAGAACTTTTTTGCTCTGGTTGCTGAATGGTGGCTAGATTTTAAAGTGGAAGGCTCCAAGTTATTATGTTTTGTGGCTAGACTGAAATATGTCAAATAAAACCTCTTAATATGGAATAGAACACATTTTAAGAATATATTCAAATCAAAAGAGGATATTGAGCTAAAATTAGCAAGCTTAAATCAATCCATCATGCTGTTTGGGATGGATCAGAATAGGTTTGAGGAAGAAAAAGTTTTGCTAAAAGAATTGGAAGACATTCTCTCAAAGGAGGAAATCTTTTGGCGTCAAAAATCGAGAGAATGCTGGTTGGCAGAAGGTGACAAGAATACAAAATTTTTTCATGCTAGTACCAAAAATCACAGAAATGTGAATAAGATCATGTAGATTAAAGATTCTACGGGTATCATCTTGGAGGACCAACAGGAGTTTCAAAAGGAAATTGTCAACTATTATTCAAAATTACTGAACAACTCTAGTAGCTCTCTGCTCAAATGTCAACAAGACTTATTGAATAATATTCCTAAGCTAATCTCGAAGGGAGACAATCAAATGCTTTCAGATGCATTCTCGGAAAATGAAATTCAGAGCACCATATCTCAGATAGCCCCTGACAAAGCTCCAGGCCTGGATGGTTTCCCACCGAGCTTCTTTCTTCATTGCTGGGATATCATCGGCAAAGATCTTACTGAAGCCTTGGAGGTAGCTAGAAGGTCAGTGAATGGTTCCCCTCAATGTTTTTTTGAGAGTTCTAATGGCATCAGACAAGGAGATGCCCTTTCTTCCTTCTTATTCATCATCATGGCTGAAGCTCTGGGGAGGGGATTGATCAGATTACAAGAGCAGAATCTTCTCAAAGGTGTACAAATCACTTCCTCTATTAGAGCAGTCACTCACCAACAGTTTGCAGATGACATTCTCCTCTTAGGAATGGGATGCATGCAGGAGGCCAAGCAGATCAATCTATTGTTAGAGAATTACGCCAGAGCTTCGGGTCAAATGTCAAACAAAGAAAAATCAGTGATATTCTTCTTTCACACAAAGAAAAAACTTCAACAACAGATTGAAAAAGTTCTGGCTTTCAAATCAGGATCTCTTCCGTGCTCATATTTGGG